>JAVIWB010002640.1:0-332644 GCA_031893035.1 Dermolepida albohirtum
ATAGCCTTTTATTCTTCCTTCTCTCATCCAATGATCTAATTCCTGTATTATTTTAAAATCTTTCAGCTGTTTGCATGTGAATAATAATAGTACTTCTTCTCTTTACTATATATATATATATATATATATATATATATATATATATATATATCTTCTAATATGCATATTTATATCAAATCTTATCTTCTCTATCTTCTTTAACTCTCCGTTTGGCACATGCGTCCAGCCAGCGATTTTGATTGTAATTTAAATGTACTTATAATTGGGTTAGCGACTTCAAATTTCGTAACTTTTCCTAAAATATTATTAACTATCATCTCTGAAAATTAGGAGGACACTTTTCATAAGAGTTGATAATTACAAAATTAGTATACACATCGATTCGACCAATCTCATGCAAGACGGAATTTCCTTGCCACGTTATCTAAGTCGCTAGTTATCCCAAACACTGAAAATTGAATGAAATATTATAACTTTTACATTTTCAAGCAATTTACTACTCGTTCGACGATTGAGTCGTTTCAATTCATGCATTTTCATAAAAATATAATGCACCTTATCTAATTTCATTAGTGTTCGTTTCGTTGTTCCATTTCAGATTCCAACACAAGTAGTTGAAAATGAAATCGACCCTAATACACTCAAGAAGAGGATGAGTTGTAAACTCTGTTTACAGATAATTGATAAGAAACTCGTTTCGTCTATGAAAATTGTTCAGACTCAGTATGCCAGTAACACTTCAAAGTTGCTTATATTAATTTAGTTGTATAAATAAAAATCAATAAGAGACTTCGTATCGCATTCCATCATAAAATTGCTTTTATAATAATAATATACTTTGAAATAAAACTACTTTTTACCTTCAATGACCTTTTTTTAATATTTTCACCTACGCAAATTGTTCAATATATGAAAAAGCCACTGTCAACTAGAGAAAACCGAAAATATATACCTGCGTGGAATATCAATACGATGCTTCACCAATAGTGCAATATTTCCTTACAAATACATGAAAATATATAATATAAAGGTCTAGTCAGACCCCCATGAGGCTCGAATGGGACAATGCGACAATCCTAACATGTGCCAAACATATTTCATTATACACATAGTACTTAATTGATTTATAGGGTATGTTATATAACTTCCTTTTTAATTACTTTTCTTACAATTATTCATTTTCCTTCTTCTAGGGCTTTTAAATTTATAATTAACTATCAAAAATTTTACTGACTTGTTTCAATCAAATAAATTTTTCAACTTCCTGTTTATTTTGCCAGTGCTACATTATATTTTTTCAAATCATGTACATTCGATTTTAGCAATTTATAAAATTCTTTACTCTAAATCACTCTCTCTTACATATTTTAAATACATAATAATTTACGTATTCAATATGAAATAAATATTGTTACCTCAACACATTTACAATCTCTCTTTATCTAAATGTCTTAAATACTATTACATTATAATATTTAATATACAGTTTATGTAGATATATTATTAACATATGTCAATAATAATGTAAGAAAAAACTAAAACAAAATTAATTTATGCATATATCCGATTAAACTTTACTTATAATTACGAATATTGTCTTTTATATGTATTATTTAGAATTATTTCATTAACATTTAAGTTTAAAAATATATTAAAATCTTATATCATAAAATATCATGACTACAAAAGATATAAAAAAAAATTCATCACCCAAATTAACCTAA
The DNA here is from genome assembly GCA_031893035.1 of Dermolepida albohirtum. NCBI lineage: Eukaryota > Metazoa > Arthropoda > Insecta > Coleoptera > Scarabaeidae > Dermolepida > Dermolepida albohirtum. The sequence goes on from JAVIWB010002640.1 coordinate 1,725, forward strand.
AAATAATTGTTTCATTGAACAGCTACATAAGAGTATTCCTGCGTTCAAATATAAGCTAATCAATATTTAATATAATCCGTGGAGAATCTTTTTAAGCATATACACGACAATCTGGGTAGGTTTCTATATTACTTTTCTGCATATTTTTACAACTTTCCCTGCTCATTATTATTCATGAATCAGAACCAGAGGATTACGCGAACATGTCGAGAACGACACAAGTGCTACTGATGACGGCGCTTTGTCTGAACAAATTGCGAAGTTATAAAATTCCCACAGGGCATCTTTTCCAGATTTACTTTACACTGTTTATAACCAGGAACTTCGTCTGCATGTAGAAGAACTCGCTAACGTACGTAAAAAAGGCGGCCAAATAATAAGGTGAGGTAAAAATTCCGAAGTTTGCCGTAAAAAAAAAATAGAATGTGGATATAGAATGAAATAACATAGTACAAAATATAATAAAAATGAAAAATTATCTAAAAATAATTTCTTCCCGAAGGACGATTACGAAATGGCTTTCCGTCGATGAAAATAATTTCAAGGTTTAATTAAATTTTTCTAAAGTAAGACATAAGTATATATCGCATTTATACATATGTGAAATTTATGATAAATTTCCTGAAATTTTAATGAAGACGAACCAGGGGGAGAGCGATAGTGAAAACATTTATGAGAATGAGAATTTAAACTTAATTTCTACAAACAAAACTCGAAGTGCTGGCTTCGATACATTGATGATATAGTGTGTTTCAATTTACAATAATATGACCAAGTAGTGGAGTACTTTCATAGCACCCCTACGGTGAAGACGTAATGAAACGTAAATACATGTAAAAATGTCAGCTGTTCCTTGATTTAATAGCCAGAGCGGTATTAAATTAATTGTAAGCGAACTTGATTTGCCTATTGATATTAATCCAAGAATTAAATTTCACGGTCACTTAACATCGTATGATTAAAATGTCACTAAAGCTTATCATTATTTACGTTCAGAAGTAGTAGCAAGATATAAATTGTAAGGTGAAGAAACATATATTTAAATACAAGAAAATTTGAAAACTGTGGAACGAAGACAGAGAAGGTGTAAAAGGAAAATACCAAGTTCGGACGTTGATATCATTCAACGATCAGTACATAGTATGTATGTACAAGCAGGGTGTAGTTGTCACGTTAAATAGTTTACAAAAAAAAATTAAAGAAAATACCGAAATAGAAGCCTCTAGAACAAAAACATTGTGAACATTAAAGCAAAATGATGTCCGATTTGGGTCAACCAACAAACGACGTGTTATAATGGTGTCAAGGGTGTAAAAATTACGCCAAGAAATTCAATCAAAATGAAAAAAATTCCGAGATGAAGGGCGGTTTATTTATTAACTTGGTATGATACGATACCATTAAAACAGGATGGATTGATGATTTATAGGCATTGTTATTAAATGTACCACCTTCCAAAGGAAAAAGATTTATTATTTTATACGCTGGTTCTGAAAGTGTTTAAATCTGCGAAGTGTTACTTTCGGCAAAGAATTTAAAAAATTGTAATCTCGACTATCACGAGAATATGACAGCAGCATTAGCTGAAGAGTAGTTTCAGAAAAATCTCCTACTAGTATTATCCGAAAGAAGTTATGACAATGTTTCATATTATTCATGACAGTTGAAAAATTTACCGAATTCGAAAAATACGAAGGCTAAAATATAGGTGTTTTTACAAAAAGTGATGTTTATTGTGAAGATAGCTACACAAAAAATCAATTATTAGAAGCCTTTAAAGCAAACGTTTTCGAAAAGGAATATATTATAGATAGTATGGGCACGGTCGCAGTACACACAGTTTTACGTTTGTCGCCAATTTACTGTATGGTATATTTAATCCGATCAAGTTAATTTGGAGTTAATTAAAAATATACAAGGGTTGTTCCATAAGTACCCGACCTGACCTAGAGATGCCTGTACTAGAAAGTACATAATCTATAAAGCATGTGTTTCAAGTTTGAAGACGCTACGTTATTTAGTACTTGCTTGCCAGCCATCAATAGTGAACGTTTTCAGTAAATTTGTAAAAATGTGTAAAAAAAAAATCAAGCAAAAACGGCCGCATTTAGCTAAGAAGACAATGCACCAGCTCACAAATCCGTTATTGTAATGGCCAAAATTAATGAACTAAAGTGTGCATTGCTACCTCCTGTACTCTATTCGACAGATTTAGCCCTCTCGGATTATTTTCTGTTCACAAACTTGAAACAATGGCTCAGTGGTCAAAGATTTTCCAACGATGAAGTGATGTCGGCAGTTAATGATTATTTTGAGGAGCAAGATAGTTCTTATTATAAAATGGGTATCGAACTTATTGAACATCGCTGGGAAAAGTGTATAGAACTGAAAGTAGATTATGTTGAAAAATAAATATATTTCTTTTCAAAATTTTTGTGTTCTTTTTGTTGGGTCGGGTATTTCTGGGACCACCCTCGTTTGTTCGCCGCACTAACGATCGTCTCAAATTTAGCGAAGTAGGTTGAAATCGTATTTGAGAAGCAATTGCTATAAAATGAAAAAAATTGTATTACATATACAATTGAAATAGAAAGTTTAAAGTGATGGAGACAGCACTGAACTTGAGGATGTCCAAAGTATGTGAAAAAGTGTTTTCTTAAGTATGATATTTTTCTTATATGTCAACATACGCGATATAACAACCTTTAATAAATAACAAATATTTCGAGGAAAATAATATTATAATAATAATAAATGCAATGTATTGTTATGAAATAAAAAAATATAGATAAATGTATGATTGCAAAATTAATTAAAATAAAAGTATTATGAGATGAGATTTATCAACAAATTAATTAAATTAATTGTAGATACAAAAATTAATTAAATTGTTTTACTTATTTTAATATTTGAGAACTTTCTCTTTCTCTCTATCTCTCGTCTCTCTCTCGGTTAAATGGATGTGAGCGCCACTCGTTTGAAACATTAAGGATAATGCAGAACAGAAAATTTAATTTACGTATACAGAGATCTTATATCACGGAATTTAAATATTTGTCAATGACTCTCAATTTCATATTGATCAAAATGAGTATCATACTATGTATTAACTTTAGTATACTTGAAATTCTAAAGTTTAAATGAGTACATAAATAAATCTATGAATATTTTTTTCAACTTCTTTTAACTGCTCATGCTATTTTTTAAATAAATTTTGTTCTATAAAAACTATTATGTCTATTTAAATGTAAAAGCCTCTTATATTATATAAATAAAACCTTTTAACAAATAATGTAACAATTTTAATTCTTATAACAAATATACGTGGTTTGCTTAAAAGGAAAGGTGAATTTTGAATTTTTTTGAAAAGTATTTATTTATTCATCAATATCCATTTTGTCCCCTTCAAAGTAATCTTCCTCAGATATAATGCACTTATGCCAGCGCTTCTTCCAATCCTCGAAGCACTTCTGAAATGCGCTTTTCGGTATGGCCATCAGCTTGTTCTTCGATTCTGACTTTATCTCATCAATTGTGGCAAAATGCTTTCCTTTCATTGGTCTCTTCAGTTTTGGGAATAGGAAAAAGTCGCAGGGAGCCAAATCTGGTGAATAAGGTGGTTGAGACATGATTAGGGTCTTGTTTTTGGCCAAAAAATCACGAACAAGCATTGATGTGAGCTGGTGCATTATCGTGATGCAGAATCCATGATTTTTTTTCCACAATTCCGATCGTTTGAGCCGTATTGCTTCACGCAAACGTTGCATAACTTCCTTGTATTATTCCTTATTAACCGTACGACCTGTTGGCAAGAATTCATGCTGCATCACGCCATTGTAATCGAAGAAAATAGCGAGCAAAACCTTCACATTTGATCGAACTTGGCGTGCATTTTCTCGGCCTTCTGTAAAGCACTTGTACCACTTATAAACATTTTTTGAGACAAAGTGGACTCGCCGAATGCCACAGTCAACATTTCAAGTGCATTGGAGCACTTTATTCCATTTTTAAGGCAAAATTTGATACATATTCTTTGATCCATTTTTTTCAAAAGTCAAAAATCGAAGAACACACACAAACGTGGCTAAGCTTTTCAGTTGTCAACAACAAACTACTAATCCAAATTGGCTGATAATGCCAACATATGACTAGCACATGTTTACCAATATAACGAAAAAAAAATTTCGATAATCGAATGTTCGAATTCACCTTTCCTTTTGAACAAAGCACGTATGTATGTACACAACTAAACTTATTCATGTTAAAATATTACGCGTCATTATGATTTAACAATTTAAAAATACAGTAAAACCTGTGTTAACGGCCACCTGACTAAAGCGGCCACCTGAGTTTTCCCCGAATCGACTATAAGGAAATTTCCATACACAAATACCCGTTAATTACGGCCACCTTTGTAAAACGGCCGCGCCCAAAAAAAACCCAAACTTTTACGGCCTATTTTCATAGAAATTTACCTGCCAATGTCGGCCAGACTATTTATGACATGTATATCTTTATTGACGGAAATACCTAATACAAATTGTCGGGGTTTCCCGGGGTTTCCTATTACCTGGTAGTAATTCACCCTTTTCGATTTAAACTTTATTATTCTAAAGGAAACAATTCAGTTTAAAGTTGTCTCCGTATTCGAAAGGTTCTTAATTAAGTATGCCGCAAAAAAGAAAACGTTTGTCGCTAAAAGACAAAATAAATATAATCGCGGAATGTGAAAAGTATGCGTTAAGTTCGCGAAAGTTGGCCGAAAAATATGGGGTTGGAAAAACACAAATTAGCGATATTATGAAAAATAAAGGTGAATTAAAAAAGATGGTCGAGGAAGGTGTTAACTTGGAGCTAAAACGAAAATTTCCGAAGTCGGAAGGATTGGCGGTGGATCAAGTCGTCTACAATTGGTTTTGCAAAGCCAGAAATAAAGCAATTCCAATATCTGGGCCGCTACTTAAACAAAAAGCACTGGAGACAGCAAGCAGTTTAAAGATGGAAAATTTCGCAGCATCTAATGGATGGTTGGAAAGTTTCTGTCGGGACACAGTATAACTTTTAAATCAATTTGTGGTGATTCCGCAGAGGTTAATTTGGACGATATAAAAGACTGGAAAACCAAGTTACCGTTGATTTTAATAAATTATTCTCCTCGAGATGTGTTTAATGCCGACGAAACAGGTCTTTATTACCGCACTATGCCAAATAAGACATTTGCATTAAAAAGTGAGAATTTTGCAGGGAAGAAGGCAGCAAAACAACGTTTGACTGTTTTACTATGTGCAAATATAGAAGGTCAGAAGGAAGATCCATTAATAATTGGAAAAAGTAAAAATCCTCGCTGTTTTAAGGGTAGTGTGGACAAATTACCCTTAGAATGGGTTTCTAACAAAAAGGCATGGATGACAACGGAAATTATGACAAGATGGCTGCATAAATTTGACAATAAAATGAAAAAACCATATAGAAAAGTGCTTCTTTTCTTGGATAATGCCACTTCACATTCTAAAGTTCCATTAGAAAATGTTAAACTAGTCTTCCTGCCGCCAAACACCACTTCGTATTGTCAGCCCTTGGATCAAGGAATAATTCAGAATTTCAAATTGATTTACCGAAATTTTTTGATTAAAAAGCTTCTAACGTTTATTGACAATGGATGTGATTTTGAAATTTTTGAAAAAAACATAAATTTAGCCAAAGCATTTGTATGGATTACAGCTGCTTGGAAAAAGGTATCTCCTGCTACAGCTAAAAAATGTTTTTCCAAGGCCGGATTCTCTGATGTTATCCAGGAGGACACAATGTTTGATGAAGAAGACGAAATACCCCTTGCCCAGCTATGTCCTGCAGTTCGTAACGAATTTTTGGTGGATTTAGATGAATATGCTTCTATTGATCGTCATGTGCCTACAGAGAGCCCTAACTTAACAGTATTCCAGAAATTGTTGAAGATTTGTGCAATAATGATGAAGAACATAACTCTGATAATAGTGACCTGGACGAATGTGAAACTCCAAAATCTAGTTTATCTAGTATGAGTGAAGTGTGTGCAAAATTAAGAGACATACAAAATTATTTATTGTGCAATAACAATGGTGACATTTATATGGATGTTTCTAAAATTTTACTTACATGTGAAGCTGCAGTTTTTAAATCGAAGCTAAAAAATGTGAAGCAAACAAATATTGAAACATACTTTAAAAAATCCTAATAAATTGTGTTTTTTCGTATGAATATATTGTAATAATATGTATATATAAATAATTTATTAGATGTCATATTATCTATAATATGTAAATACATTAAAATTTTAGTTTTTCTTACACATATTTGTATTTATATACTATTTACTTTAATTAATAAAATAAAGAAAGCAAATCCTAAAATTAATTATGTATTTTATTTGTAAGACGAAAAACCTGTCAATTACGGACACTTTTATATAACGGCCAATATATTTTGCTTTTTGGGTGGCCGTTATTGACAGGTTTTACTGTACAATAATAAATATACAAAAATTAATAAAACCATATCCTTTATTGTCTTTCAAATGATCCTCTTTCCCTTCTTTGTCTAATGAGTTATCAAAATAGACATATAGTTCAAATAGAAATACCATTACTAACATCTACTAGATTATCAGTGTAATGAATTGGAACATACAAGATTGAATTTGATGGAGCCTGTGGTTGGTTGACTTGATCAATAAGGTTGATATATAACCCCTTTCCACATTAACTTTGTAAATTCTGTATACGCATTTCGACAACCAAGTTGTCATCATCAGCAGATAATTTCAAAGTGTCGCACCTGGTAAAACACGGCGAAAAACAGACGCACGAAAATCAAACTCCGCGTGGATCGCGTGCGGAGTTTGATTTTCGTGCGTTTGTTTTTCGCCGTGTTTTACCAGGTGCGACACTTTGAAATTATCTGCTGATGATGACAACTTGGTTGTCGAAATGCGTATACAGAATTTACAAAGTTAATGTGGAAAGGGGTTATATATCAACCTTATTGATCAAACATACAAGATAACAATTATTACTTAAATAAAACTTTGAGAAACTAATTAATAAGGTCTCGAAAAATTGTTTGGAAATTTTTCAATAAAATATAAATGATTCTTATAAAGATATTAAAAAGATAAAGGAAAATCGCTTGTTACGTGTTAAATACAATAAATTTGACAGTGAAACTTAACATGTAATACAGAATAATAAATTCAATTAACCAAAATTTCCTAAAACGTAATTATTTCACAATGTTTTATTAAGTGTGTGTGGCATAAATCTCAAATATAGATTAAAACATATATGAAATATATTATATATTAAAAATTATTGGATTTAAAAGTCTTCGCTGTATTATATAATGAAATGGAAAATTTTATCATTAATAAACCTATATATATTATGAAAATTTCCATTTGTATAAAATTATATCCGTATATTTTCCACATTTACAAACGAAGTGAAAAGCAGTTGCTGAAGTAATATTCAAACATAAGAAAATATGTATTCACTGTTTGTCGAGTCTTGCAGTAATAACATGATTCGTTCTTCAAAAAAATATGAAATAAATATTATTACGTTGAGAATTGGAGTGTTTTTTAAAGGAGACAAATATAGCATATCCTATGTAAGAAACGCTCGTTTGGCATTGAAAACAAAAATACCGCTGAGGAAAATTTATTTTCAGTAGTGTTTTACTGAATGTAATATATATGTATGTACATCATCAAATAAATCTTTCGTGCTATGTACAAAAATTATTACTTTTTACTTTCTTCATATAAAATTACAGAAAGTTATCCAGCTTTAATATTTTGAACATTCCTGTTTTTGTTAAAATGGAATTTAAAGTACACTATAATTAATAAGACGTTTTGGAATATCAATAAAAGTTGAAGTTGATCGAACAAGTGGTTCGACAAACGATCTCACTACAAGTATTAGGTACTATATAACTAGTAATTCGTCTCTAAAGTATCGTCAGAGAGCTTCAATTATCAAACAAAAACTAAACTTCATTACTGCTTGTGTGATGAAATTATACAAGCCTTGGCCAAAATATTAAAGATTACTTTTGCTGTGTTTTATAAGTAGAGTGAGGTATATAATATGGTCAGCTCACTACAGACGTGTACTTGATTGTAAATAAATAAAATAATTAGTTATATACGATATAAATTATGAAACGTGAAATAACCTTTTAAGCAGCGTTTATATTCTAATGACAAACAGGATAACATCTGTTAAATATGTGAAACATCAGACATATTTCCATAGTTGTTTCAATGAATCGAACTAGCCGTGAGGAGAGATTCTTAAGTGAAGAGAGCGACTGTTCGACATCTAGTGATCTAATATTTGCATAATTAAAGTAGTGTTTGTTAATCCATAACGGATATGTGCACTGAATGTCACTACAAATTTGTTTTAATGCGGTAAAACCTTTCCTTAGCACAATCTATTTTGGTTACGACTCTAATATTTTGCCGTCTTTGATAGCATCTAACTATGTTTGTACAATGTTAAATATTTGCAATGAATCCACGAATGGACGTTGTAATTTATTGTAATTTATGAATTGTTTCAACTACGCTTTTGTAATTGTTATAAATTGTTTGTAAATTTACTTCAACTTTGGCGTCTTGAAATTTCTTTTGACTCTCCTCGATGGAGCCTGCCTCCTTAGGATCAAATTGTGAAACTAATCAAAAAATCATAAAATGCTGTATATAAAACTATGTTCCCCAACGTGTAAAAGTTAGCCATGGAGGTTCGAGTTGTCGGAATATAGTCTGTGGAATTCTCAAATAAATTTAGGGGGATTTGAGGAATGCTATTTTTGTGGGCTCAATCAAACCATTTACTTCTGGACAATAATGTCGAGTCGTTTCTGCCACAAGATTTAAAGCATAGATTTTACACGTAAGGTGTAAAAAGTTACCACAGTAGTCTTTAAGATACCGACCTACAGAACGCATAATTGCGGTGCCATCAATCATAAACATTAAGAGTTGGTTTCTAGAAAGTTAAAATTTTTTCAATATATTTAATGCCACTTGTGAAATTACTTTGGCAGTACATTCTTGTATCTTCTGGAAGCTAGTAAGATTGAAGGTGACAGTTTAAGAGAAATATTTCGTTCACACGTCACTAGTTTTTTATTTTCCAATTCTGATTTAATTCTATTTTCAATACACTCGCGAACAGTACAAAATTTCGTAACATTTTCGAACTAAGTAATTTACAATTCGCGTATTTATCCCAGAATACGTAAAATGATGTACTATCTAATGAACGAAACAGTAGATTGTACAGCAATGTTGAACATAAATCGAATAGAAATTGCTAAATCAATCGTAAGTCAGTTTTTTCTGCCCACTATCCACATGTTTTTTGTAGTCACATTTCGTCCAGCACATGAGCGGTCTATCTCAAACTAAGCATTGCACTTAAATCCGGAAATTCACAAATAAACTTATTTACTTTGTCACATAACAGTCGTGTTTTCCACGTACGTAACAGAGACATAATTCTATACAACACACAAAAGTTGTACAAGCTAGCACCTTTAAACAAAGACATACACTGCATTACATACGTACATACGAGGGAGCGTTTTTATATTCGCGGAATGAGCGGGTTGTAGAGGGGTGAGTAGGCGCATTGGGGGCGTGGCCTGTGCAGCGACTCATGATTAGTATAAATACGAAGTTTCATTGTTATTAGACAGTTAGTCTTTGAGCTATCGTCAACCAAGTAACATAATCAGGAGTGAAAAGTGAAATATGGAAAAAATCGAATATCGTGCCGTTATAAAGTTCCTTACCAGGCAAGGAAAATCAGTCGCGACCATAATGAATGAGATGTCATTGGTTTACGGCGACTCTTGTCCAGGAAAAACCATGGTGTACAAGTGGCATAGTTTATTTAAACAAGGAAGGGAATCCCTTGAAGACGACCCGAGGCCGGGCAGGAACATTGAGGTGACCACGCCAGCACTTATCCAAAAAGTTGAACAAATTGTACTCGAAGATGCTCGACTAAAGAAGAAACAACTCGCAGAAATGGTTGGAGTATCCGATACAACAATTTTTAAAATCCTACACGATCATCTCGGCATGTCTAAGGTCAGCGCAAGATGGGTGCCGAGAATGCTTACGCCGCCGCAAAAACAACAGCGCGTAGAGTGTTCGCGTGCATTTTTGGACCTCTGTAATGAAGACAAGGATGGTGTATTGAGTGGAATTGTTACTGGAGACGAAACTTGGGTTCATCATTATGAACCTGAGTCTAAACAAGACTCCATGCAGTGGCATAAAAAGGGCACAGCACCTCCCAAGAAATTTAAAGTGTCACAATCAACTGGGAAACTCATGGCAACGGTATTTAGGGACTCGGAAGGAATATTGTTGATTGATTATAAAGACGAAGGTGTTTCTATAACCGGAGAATATTACGCTTCAATATTAGAGCGACTAAAAGAAGCCATTAAAGAGAAAAGACGTGGAAAATTGACAAAAGGTGTTCTGCTTTTGCACGACAACGCGCCCGTCCACAAGAGCCGCGTTGTGTTAGCTGCCCTGCATAAGGTGGGCTTCGAAATTGTGAATCACCCACCCTACAGCCCAGACCTGGCCCCGAGTGATTATTACCTGTTTCCGAAAATGAAAAAGGAGCTGCGGGGTAAAAAATTTACTGCCGATGATGAAGTCAAGGAGGCAGTTTCGGCGTATTTTGCAGATAAAGAGAAATCATTTTTTTATGAGGGTATAAATAAATTAATTGAAAGATGTGAAAATGTATCCGTCTTGCAGGTGAATATATTGAAAAAGAAAAATAATTTGGTTTTTTTTATTTCCACCCCTTGTCCCCCATTCCGCGAATATAAAAACGCTCCCTCGTACGTAACAGCAACGAAACCCTTTCTACTTCCTCGTACGTACTTATATGTGAATTGAAGTAAATAGAAACTTCAGTTTCTTAGTCTGGAATTTTTAAAATCATACGGGAAAGTTAAATAAGAAGTGCTATATTTATAGAGGTATTTGTTCTGAAGAAAAAGGACAACATAAACATAAATCATTGCAACAGTCAAGTAAATAGAATAATCTTAATAGTTTTTAAATTCTCGAATATAATTACATACTTATTTATTCATCTTCTTTTATGATTTTCTTTAAGAAAATCAAAGATACTCTTTTCAAATAATTAATTAAATATTGTTCCCTCGGCGAACCATATGCCTTACATGATGGGTGAGCCAGGTTGAGAGCATTGTAGTAAACCTAACAGTATGAATTGGAGCATCCATGAACCTATGTAGGTATTCGCGCATAGAATAATAAGCTTTCTCAATTAGCATTTTCTTGACCGCTTTCTGCAATTCAGGACTTCTCATGTTCTTATGTGTTGCTGCAATTTATTATATAACAAAATGCCAATAATCAGCTCCATTTTGCTTTGCGTTTAGTCTCTGTTTCTGGCTTGATACTCATCGGCTTTTCCATTTTCGAGATATTTGTCTCGATTTTTACGTACATATTGTACGATGGTATATATACATATATATATATATATATATATATATATATATATATATATATATATATATATCATGGGATGGTCAATATCTTTTGATAACAGAATTTTTCTTTATAAGAATCTCTTGTTTCTAGACCTATGAATCGCCTTTTATTGTAAAATAATAGTCTATGAAATATCTGATCTACTGATCTATATACTGCTTGATTTAGTCAATACTAGGTACGGAAATCATATTTCGAAAATGTATCGCAGATAGGTAATTAAAGAGCGCCTTATGTTATAAGTTCCTAATAATTTCATAAACAGAATCAGAAAGTAGCGATGATTATTCTAACAGCACAATAAATAGTATCGTGATCAGAAAACTTTTTCTCACCTATACCTGAAGGGATAATATTATCCAAATCAATGATCAGAATCACATTTGACTAGATTAGATACTTATTAATCTTCAATATTTACTGACATAATAATTAAGCAAAATATGCAAAAATAACTATGTAATTCATAAATAGAGTTGGAAATTCTTGGCGGTGTGTCATAGTCACCGAGAATCGAAATATGTGTACCTAATCAATTCAGAGAGTGAACTTTGTAGATGGCGTCAGCGCGGTAAGAACAGTTATTGTATTATATATATATATATATATATATATATATATATATATATATATATATATATAGCAGTTATTAGTATTCGTTATACTGCTGTTTTGGTGTGTAGCGTAATAATGTAGGAAGGTTGTGATATTGCTACAATTAGAAGCATACGTAATGTAAGGAAGTTCATAAAAGAATTTCTAAATTTAAAGTAGGTTAGCGTAAAAATAATATGTAATATATAAATTAAAACAATATTAAATCACTTATATTAAAAAAAAGCTGTGTTTATGTGCGGACGAATCTACAGACTAAAAAAATTCCGTTGTTAATGTTGTAGTGCTAATACCAGAACTTTTTACATCGTCGGTGCTTTTATCTTTACTAGCTAGTAAAAGTTTAGTTTTCTCTGCTAGAGAAATAATTTTAGTAGTAGAAACTATTATCCAGAGGCAATTGATTTATTTACTCACACAAAAGTTGATTTTCTAAAGTCTGCTGAACAAATTTGAGAATATAGCAGTCAGTGCCTCGGCATTTCAACCATCAGACCCAATTCTTATACATTGAGAACACAGCTTTATTATTCACTATTAACATTTTTAACAAATAAAGAGTTTAATTTTACAATTTAACCCGAAAGAAGCCGCAGCTATTACAGAATGTCAGGGAAACGTTTCAGATGTTTAAGTGTTTACAGATTTGCAAGATTGAGGTAAGAGACAAATTAGAAAATACTTAATTGTCGTTAGTAGACTCGCAGTAAATACTGCATGATGGACGCTTACAGTTAAACGAAAATCATCTAGTTATGGAAAAATTAAAATTGTGTTTCACGTAACTTCGAAAATTATTTTAGCTACGCAAATGTAACATCACCACGTGTGAAACGATTATTTTCTTTGTATAAGAACATGTTTCTGGCGTGACGTACATCACTGATTGAAACACTATTAGAAACACCGATTCTGCATATACATATACGTATAGCCGAATCCATTGAGGTTGATAATGTTTGCAGAATAAAAAATGTTTTAAATTTTTTTGTATATTATTAAAATTTACTGGCGCCTGATGTCTCACTGTCCATTGAACCTATAGCGACGGCTATTGATATCTTTTCACTGGGTAAATAACAAGAATTAACGGTACCAATGTATGTGATTTAGATGTTCATTAGTCTATTTATTTAAATCTATTAAACTATCGAAAATTTGTTTACTCAATAGTACATATGAATGCATAAATGTTTTACGTGATTTAAACTAAAACTCCATAGAATGCGGATATTTAGGCCGCGCCGCCCGATTTGGCAGCTCTATTCATAAATGTATATATATACATTGCTATGTAAAAATTTATTATTGCAAATATATTTAAATTGTAAATAATTTAATTTAATTAAATATTATGAGAAGAAAAAGTTTGGATTTCATTCATAAGCAAACCTCACGTTGGCTTGAACTAAATGTTATGTAATTTTTAATTAAACTAGTTATGATAAAATTAACGTTGTGTGCTTAAATTGAAATTTATCTTCCGGCTAATATTTAATAAGCACATTTGATATTAATTCCGAAATAAACTTTATTATATATTAAATTATAATTTTAAGTATTATATGTTCTCTAATACAATATATTGAGGTGGGAATATTATTATATTATTTTAACAGTATCAAGGCATATTATAAGGAGAATCAATTCAATAACAGGTATTTAAAGAATACAAACTCTTTCGTCACATTTAAGAACACATTAACATATATATCGATTGAATTTTAAACAAACCGAAACTTTATAAGTATGTTGAATAAATATGTGTATCAGGTGTATCGGAAAGTAATTACTGGTTTTCTAACACAAGTCGCTAGGCTTAAGTATGCAATGTTATGATTTGACACATACATATGTCATTTTGTTTTACTGACACTAAGCTTCAAAGCAAAGTAACACCGTCATAAATTTATACCTCTTTGAAAATTTTGAGTTTCGTGTCTGAAAAAGTACATTCGCGGCACGCATTACTTTTCTTATTTAATTAAAAGAAAAAAGCCGCTGAAAGTCATCATTTGCTGATGGAAACTTACAGTGAACATGCTCCAACCTTAAAAACATGTGAGGCATAGTTTCGGCAATTCAAAAGTGGTGATTTTGATGCGCAAGACAAAGAACGTTCTGGTAGACCGAAAAACTTTGAAGATGCGAAACTGTAGGCGTTATTGGATGAAGACCCAACCCGAAATAAAAAACAATTGGCAAAAGCGTTAAATGTGGCCCAAGAAACGATTAGCGACCGATTACGAGCAATGGGAAAAATTCAAAAGGTGGGAAAATGGGTACCAAATCAATTGAATGAAAATAGAAAATCGAAAAATCGTCTGTGAAATACTGCTTCAAAGGTATTACCGGAAGTCATTTCTGCATCGAATAGTGACAGGTAAAAAAAATGGATTTATTTCGAAAACCCTAAGCGCAAAACATCGTGGTTATCACCTGGCGAAGTCGGCCCATCGACTACAAAGGCTGAATTGCTTTGGTGCTCTGTTTTTGGTGGGACCAGAGTGGCGTGGTTTATTATAAACTGTTGAAATCTGGTAAAACAGTTAATACTGATCGCTATCGGCAACAAATTTGACCCATGCATTGTTAGAAAAGCTTCCAGAATGGGCCCGAAGACACGGTAAAGTGATTTTACAGCACGATTACGCGCCGTCTCATACAGCCAAATCGGTCAAGGAATCGTTGAAAGTACTTGGATGGAGCATAATATCGCACCCGCCGTACTCTCCAGACCTTGACTTGTCCGACTATTGCCTTTTCGCATCAATAAAACACGTTCTTGCAGACCAGCACTTCGCCAATTTCGAAAAAGTTAGAAAATGGCTGGATAAATGGTTTTGCAAAAAGGACAAACAATTGAAAGGTGGACAAGATGTGTAGAATCCAACGGCCGATACTATAAATAAATAAATTTTTCCATTTTTTCGAGAATTATCTAGTCGTTTTACGAAAAAAAACCGGTAAAAACGTTCCGGTATATCGGTAGTCTTATTCTATTTGCTTGCAAAAACGTAGCAAAAGATATATTGATTTTTTGACAATTGTAAATTTCAAATATGTAGGTGGTAATTCGTGTAAATCATATAGAGCAGACAATGAGTCTAAATGAGAATAAGTATTCATTAATAAAAGGTAAATTAATATTGGATAAAGATAGAAATTGGAGGGGAAATGTCAAAAATTTTAGTTAATAAGTTTTTCTTTCACAACTATAACACTAAAAATAAAGAAAACTGTTTATTTTATTAAAAAAGAAGGTTTAATATCTGATATGAATTTTTTTACAAGGGAATAGTAAAATATAGAAATTTAAAGGGATATTATTATTATGAGTTTTATATGAAAAATTATATTTACAATAAAAATGGAAGGTTATGTTGATGTTTGCATTTCAAAGCGTAGTTAACTGAAATTTTGAATATTTTGTACATAGAAAAGTAAGTGTTTTAATTCACTATTACTTTTTCATGTACAAAATATTCAAAATTTCAGTTAACTATAAGTATCATTCAACAATTTATAGTTAACTTAATTTATTAATTCTTCAAAAGCATAAGAAGAATGCTCCTCTTCGGCCATTCAGAAATCCTTTTAGAATATATGAATGAGACTGGCATTTAAAAATTGAGGATTCGGATGTAATTAGTTGCCCAGCGAACATACATTAATTATCTAAAAGAAAAAACAATTGACGTACGTTAAAAATAAACTATAATAAAGATATCGATACTTACAACGTTTATGAAATCAATAATAAGAAGAATTTTATTTATTATAAGACAGTCATAGCGATAAATAAGTGCCATAAAAATGATTAAAAGTGAAAAAACTATTAAATTAAAACTATTACATGTGCAAAAAAAACAATAACGAAGAGGGTGCATGGTAGAATTTAAATGGATAGTACGCATGTATAAGTTTTACACTAGCTGAGACTTACATCTGTAATGATACGGAGAAGAGGAAAGCAAAAGTTAAAAAAGAGTTAGTTCAAATCGATTTGAGTATTTAGTTTTTATTAAGAATGTAAAAGAAAGTAAATGATTAACGTTATTCTTGTGAGCAAGGGTTCAATGTTGTTTAATAAATTTCTATAGAGAAATAAATATTACATCAAATGCTAATGTAAATAAAGTTCTAATTTAGCCAAAGTTATGACATATAGTTTATTTAAAAATTGAAAACTTTTATTTCATAAAGTTCAACAATTTAAATAAGCAGTCAGTAAATATAAGTAAAGGAGGTTTAAGATATATCACATTTAAATTCTATTTCTATCAAAAAAGAAATTGATATCTTAATCAAATTGTCTAGATTACAATAATAATAAACATTAAAAAAATTCAATGTATTGTATTAGAGAATACATAAAATTTAAGAATACAATTAAACATATATATATATATATATATATATATATATATATATATATATATATATATATACATATGTTATATATAAAGCTTATTTGGGAACTACGAATTCATCTTAGAGAAACAGTAAAGTAAATAAATGAGAGATTAATGATATAAAACATAGCTTCATACGAATAAAGTTGGAATTAATTTTATTCATTAAGGATTAAACAATCATTACAATTAATAAAACAATTCGAATTTCAATTTAAACACCCAACATTAATTTTATCATAATTAGTTTAATTAAAAATTACATAACATTTGGTTCAAATCAACGTGAGATTTGTGTATAAATTAAATTCAAACTCTTCCTTTTCATAATAATTAATTAAATTAAAATACTTACAAAATTATTTACAATTTGAACATATTATATACATATATATAACAATAAATATATAATTTATATATATATAACATATTATATTATATTTATATATAACAAAATTGAAAATAAAAAGAATGCCAGTATTTTGAAAATTAGTGTACAATATATACCTACTTGTAAAGAAAAACCAAAAAGAAGAAGAGGTAACAAAAAATTGAGCCCCAGAGTAAATTCAGTCGTTTACATTGCAGTCAAAATGACAAAGCAAATTAATTTAAATCACTGAGAGCTACCAAAAATTCTTATTTTCCCTTTTGTGTTCATGAATACGTTTAACTCACTCGACGAAACTGATTTGCTGCTATGCTTTTTCACAGCTGTTTGCATTAGAGAATTTCTCGCTTTTGTTAAATACTCCTTTATAACAAATTTAATACCTTTTAATTGTTTCTTCCCTGTCGATAAGTTTCTTGGTGCTATACTGAAGACACTTAACAATTATTAGTCGGTCAGGTGGTTAGACGGTTAACGACTAAACAATTTAAACACTTACAACCGATGACAAAATAATTTTTGCCGGGATTTGGTAACTTTTGTTTTTTAAAGCTATTTTTGTTTTTTTATGGCCAAAGATGTGTACAAAATGCCCCTAATATGCGTAAATTTAAAATGATTTTTGTACTACATTTAAAGTGCTCCTGTTAATATTATCTTTAATTTTGTATTTTTGTCTATCAATACCTGAAAATATTTTATTTCACTAACGTTCCATTATATACTAGAGCACATCCATAAACTTCTTATAATCTTCTTTTGTAACTCATTAAATATAATCTCTCAATTTTTATGACTGAATTCTTTAAGACTTACGGTTTCCTATTACATATTCGCTTTCGGTAAAGCATTTATGGCTCAAATAACAGTACCCATCTGTTATTCATAAAATTGCCGGAATCTTGGGTTTCAAGATTTTTATAGCATATTCTTTATCTTCGACGTAATATTTCTGAAAGGCTTCAGATTATTATTTCAGATATGAAGTATATTATTCACTTTACTTATTAAAATTTATATAAAAAAATTGTGATAGTGAGTGCTCGATCTGTTATGTCAATAAAAAGTTTCCTTGTTCAAACGCTCTCAATATTTTGCCATTTATTTATAGCATCATCAGGAGTTACTAAACAATTTTTAATTAATTTATATCATAGTCGAATAAATTAAAATTTCACTAGCAACTAACATGAGTGTAGACTCATTAAGTATGTTTTTTTCTGATTAAGTATGGTCGTAAAATTATCACTTTGTTATATATATATATATATATATATATATATATATATATATATATATATATATATACAGTCATCGCCACGAAAATAACAGTCCTAATTTAATACTTATATATAAATAATATTTGCAACGGACAATTCTGATGCATTTATATTGAAACTAGTTAATATATATGGTTTCCGGTAAAGTGCCGAATATGAGAGGGAATTATTGAGTTTTCCAGTCATGCATTGTTGTTTGCCTATGCATTAAAATAGCATTACAATAGCTGGCAGCACTAAACGCAGACGTATAAAGTTCTGTCTGTTGCAGAATAATTCATCAAATTTTTAGTCATCCATTTAGTTATAATATGGGCCGAGCAAAACATTGTTCGTCGAAAAAAAGAGCAATTATACTCGATCTACCTATATAATAGGCAAAAGCTACAAGTTTATACAAAATACACTCTCATGTTCTGCGAAAATGATTGCAAACGCTAAAAACTGGAGACAGGTGAAAGGTGAAAGAAGATCGAGGTTGAAAAAGGAAAACTAGTCCTAGAGAAGACAAAAAACAGTTGTATAAAGAAGACACCGTTCATAAGCTGGACTGATATGCAACAATTTGCTTGCCTAGGGATATTGATGAGTGGCGAAAAAAGAATTCTAAACGTGCAATCATTCTTTGTCAGTGAAATTTCTGAAATATAGTTGTTTATGCTCTAGTAGATAAAGGGGGAATATCGTTAGGGGTGCTCTAATCTTTCCGTAAGATCTTGCAGAAATTTCATCCAAAAATTGACATTCCAAAATTATCTGCAAAATTTTAAAATGAAATAAGTATATTCAAAACAAATTAAAATAAAGCAATATTTTCTGTTTACGTATGTACACTCTGTAGTCCTAAACTAATTCACTACTAGTTTTAAGAAAATAAACATCTTAACATGAATTCAGGTTGTCTTGAAATCATATATTGCAGTGCATCTTGTCTAATAAAAATATGAGGAAACGTCTATCTTTGATCAAACAGTAGGCAAAGAGAAAAAAAACAGTGCAACCTTTAGAAATGTCCAGAGATTTACATGCATACGTACAAGTTACCGGAATATGAGGCTTAAAAGTTAGTTGTTAGTCAAATTGAATTCCAGGTCTTTAAATTGAAACTGCTGTCTACCAGATATTTTATAAGCCGACAGAAATAATGTATTTTTCCTTGTATGTAATTACATCACATTATTTACATTTATCTTTAGTTGCAGTTGCAGTTGTCTTGGGCTTCAAGGCATTGACTGTGTTGGGTGTACTAAAATAACTGTCTGAAGCAAGTAACGTTTTAAAGAATTTGATTGTTTTCAAGTTGCTGCCTTATATTATTTATTCACTTTCACTCTCAAATTTATTTTATTTTACATATATGTACGTACCAAGCGATTTTACGTGATTGTTTTGTACTGGCTTTGTAAGCATAATTTTAATTTTGTAGTAATTTTCAAACTATTCTTTTAGACCTGATTAAATATTTTAATTAAGCTCTGTCTAAGTAATAATTGTTATTTTGTATGTCTCAATTTATCACCACGATAATTTTAATGATGTTGTTTCAATTTGAATAAGATGCGTTTATTTTGATCTCGTAGGAATGGAAGATAGGTTTGTCAATTACTTTATTTGCAAAGGATAATGGACAGAAGTATATGTTTATATGGCTTTATGAAAAGTATCAGCATAAACAAGTAATTTTAGCAAGGTTATTAACTCAGTGTCAAGGAAATACATTTGATTAATTATAGAGTTATCCTTGACAACCTGAACGAGAGTACTTAAAAAGAAACATCACATGCATCCAAAGTTATCGTTGTATCGAAACTGTATCTTCATTATGTTAAATCATACAACTTACAGTAATTTGTTTAATAATCTTTGAAATAATAATGAAACTCTAAATCTAACCTATAGAGGATAGACAACTGGAAAGCCCTCATAATTTTATTGAAATTGAGTTGTACCAGGTTCAAATTAGTTTCTGGGTTTCTATGCAATAAGTACTGCAAAAAGATATCTTACAGTTGTTTTACAAGAATTCTTTGAACAGTAATATTACGATGAATTAACTCTAGAATATTTTGAACAAGGTATTACAACATTTCATGCTACTTGCATGCAGACTTCTTTGTAATTTTCAAGGGAATTTTATGGTGATTGTATTATTAATCCTTTCAACCCGGCGGTACCTCATGTGAGGGGTCAGACGCCCCTTCAAAAAAATTGCCGCCCCATGGGGATATCTTGGTCAAATAAGCCTCGCGTTGAAAGGGTTAACCAAGGTTTGTGGCTTCCCCGATCATCAAATTTTAAATATATTGTTTGTAATTTATTTGGTTGAATAAAAAAAAATTATAAAAATCCCCTGTAAAATCTTGATGATTTAAATCGTGTAATTTAACACGAGACTTGAACAATTACGGAATAAGAATTTCATAATGTTTCTGAGTATATGAAAGGAAGAATTGATTTGTTTGCAACAGAATAGTGGATATTTCCAATTAGAAAATATTTTCTCTTCAACCGTTTTTTTCTAGTTTTGGTGAGATAATCTAAATCGATAATCGTTTATAATGAATTATTATTCGTAAAATCATAGTCCAATAAATTCCTATCGCGCCCTTTTTTTTTCTCGAAGATATACTTCAATGTAGTCTTAGCCACGCATGTTATGATAAAATGCCGAACTTATTAAAAATAATGATGAACCAATATTCTTTAAAGAAAATATAACTTTTAAAAATATCGTTCTTTTATATTATGAAGGTTTTACATTTAAAATTAAAATTATGTATGAATATATAATATATTTTCAAATTAAATTATAATTTAAAACACAGGAGGAAGTGATTGAAGTACAATCTAACTTCTTAGAAAATTAGACTAAAAGTACACTTTTAATCATTTTGGTACACTCTGTATATAATTTATGACCTTTTTCAGGAGAAGTTATTTTGGAGTAGATTTTATTGTTATCCACGTAGGCTAGAATGTTTAACAAAACATCGTCGATTAATATAATGCAAAAATTATGGAAAATTGTTCAAAATTATTTAGAAGTCATATTTTCTTTCTTTTTCAAAACAATAGAGCAAATGAATGAAAAGGATTAAAATAAAAAATCAGAAGTATTTTTAAATTTATAGCTCTTGTGATAGATTAAACTACTGCTAAGATCAATCATCAAGAATTATTTTCATTTTTCATTGCTGAGTAAAAATTAAGGAGCATATGTGGGGATCTAAGATAATACAACGTTAATTATAGCGTTCGACATACGATATGTATAAATCGACTCTACGTTTGTATCTAACGTTACTCTCATGGAAAAGAAAGCTATGTAAAATGTAGGCAATCTGAAAATAATGTTTTTGTAAATATTAAAGAAATTATTCCGTGAAAGAATTAATAAATAGTGAAAATTACAAACAGGTTTCTTTTAAAACCTTCAAAATCCCATCACCCGGAGACCATAACTTTCCATTTTCTATGACGTTTGAGAAAAATCTTCAAATAACATTCTTCTTCACACTTCTCATCATCTGTTATCAGTAGAGATGCCAAGCAAGTAGAATGCCAAGACTGGTATCGCACCACAACCATCTACATCATAGTAAATGGGTAAATGAGTTTAAGTATCGCAAAATATTTGTGCATTTCAGCGTACTAATGAACATTTATCGCGTATATTGGTAACGTAAATTCTTGTTATTTACCTGGAAAAGTATCAGTGCCCTTATTCATACTTATGTTAGATGTTAGACGCCAGAAAATTTTAATAATATATAAAAAATTGGAAAACGTTTACTCTTCTGCGAAACACTACTAGTCTCAATAAACTCGGCTATATATCTGCAGTATCTGGTTAATTTCCAATAGCATTTCCCCCAGGGATGTACATCCCGCTGAAAAATATTCTCGTGCAAAGAAAACGATGGGTTCACATCTAATAATAACTAAAATAATCTTTAAATTATATAAAGACCTAGAGGAGCACTGCCTCTATCATTACATATTTGTCTTATTCTGATAAAATCTAAATCCCTATTTAGAACTCTGCTTAACTTTTGTATAACTACATGATTTTTTTTACGTTCAACTGTGAGTGTACA
Organism: Dermolepida albohirtum; assembly: GCA_031893035.1. Classification (NCBI taxonomy): domain Eukaryota; kingdom Metazoa; phylum Arthropoda; class Insecta; order Coleoptera; family Scarabaeidae; genus Dermolepida; species Dermolepida albohirtum. The sequence continues at coordinate 24,125 of JAVIWB010002640.1, forward strand.
TTTTAGTATTTACAGCGACTTCATTAACGACAATAAAAGTAATTCTGATTTGCCTATTGTCTCAAGTATTCATTTGTAATTGTGAATGATTTGTAAATCTGTTAATACTTGGGCATCTTCATTCCCAAATTTTTCCTGACTCTATCTAACAACTGCAACTTCTCTTGGTTTAATTTTAAAATTAAACTCTTTATTAGTAGAAAGTATTTAGAATAATAGAACGCTGCCTATAATCATATTCTTCAACGAGTAGGGATTACCTGTGGTGGTTGAGAAAGCTAGAACACCGTCGGTGAAATTTTTTTGTTTGGGAAAGTAAATCATTTACCACTGGTTCGGACTAGTTTTCGCTGCAAGACATAAGCATGAAATTTACACGTTACATTTAATAAGTTATCACGTTCTTAAAATAGCGCCCCAACCTCAACGTAGTGACGGCACCGTCAGACATTATTAACATAAATTCTTTGTCTGTTGAAAGCCGAAAGTTGTTGTTAGTATATTAGCATTGCTCTCAAAATTCGATTTGTTGTTTGGGCTGCTTCCATCATTTGTGGAAATTAAGTAGTCCGACGTTTCGATAGTTACTCTAGCGCCGTTTCTTCACAGTGTGTACTATGGCTACTAATTTTTTAATCGCTTGAAGATGTCCTGTCTGAAGTTTGAACCCGTCTCAGTATTACGAATACTTACAATCCACACCAAACCCATGGCCACACCAAACTCCTGTTAATATAATTTGGCGTCAACTTGAAAGTATACCTTGCTGACGCAAATCGATAGTGATTCTATAATATTTTCTACCCTCAGAGTTGTTCTTTCATGTATGCGATGTCTAGGGAAAGTCTGTTGCCGACTATTGCTAGCGTAGGTTAGGTTAGTACATTAGTAAACAGACTAGTGACATCAAAGCTAACCAATTTATCAAGCTGATTAACTGTTAGATTTTGGATTTTGTTGATGAAGTGTTTTGTGTTAGAAATGATCGATTGTGTTTTGTGATAGAAATTACCGATATCGGAGTGACTATTTTCAGTAAGAAATTAGCTAACGGACGACAGTGAAAATTTCTTGAACTAACAATTGTTCTCAAAAGTATGTCTGGTTATCAATCTTAGGTAATCTATATAAATGTAGGGCTTGCTGTAGTATGGAATAAGTTTATGTCTGACTTTAATTTGTATATTGTTCTGTATATTCTGGATTCCACTGACGATATGGGATCTCCTTACAGTTATTTACATTTTTCTGCTCGTAGAACACCTTTAATTTTGTTGCAATATTTTGCCACATGCATAATATAAATAGTTGTTGCATTACCCTTATTCACAGGATGGCTTGATCTATCCATCCATAGTTCTCTGAGGCTAATTTGTTTTGCCTTTGTGATATTGTTCATAATCTGTTAGGCTTTGTCCTTTCTATTGCTGTTCTTGTTCTCCAAAAATATTCCTCAGCTGCCTCTAGTGAATCTATTTTCTTTGTGTTCGTTTCTATTGCCGGTATAATGTCTAATGTTAGTATCTCTCTGGAGGCTGCTGCGAATTTCATACCTTTATTGAACACTTTAGTTGCATTGACGCTCAATCGTTTGTTGGACCAGTTGTTAGTCTTTGCCGGATTTGCTGCCTCGGTTCTTGTTGTTTGGTTCATTAGTATTTTCAGCTTCTTTCGTTGTTTCCTTTCATATGGTTAGTCCTTTAGTAGCTTGTCATTACTGCTGCTTGAATGTCTTCGTAATCTTGTTCGTTGGTTTTATCTTTCATTTCCTGCCTAATGATCTCGCATTGCCTTTAAATCCGATTTTTGCGAGTTGATGGCAATTGATCCTTTCCCCACTAATGCTTTACTAGCCCTTTCTGCAATTCAAAAGCAGACTCTTCTTAAGCACCGCACTACATGAAAGAACAGCTCTGAGTGTAGAAGCCATTATAGAATTACTATTCATTTGCGTCAACAGGACATGCTTTCAGGTGCACAACAAATTTCATCAACAAGAGTTTGGTATAGCCACGACTCCGCTCTATAGACAACAAAATTCCTTTTTTGTATGTCCTGGTAAATAAAAACACAGATGGCATACTCACTCAAGACCAGAATGTATAGAAAGTGGGCATATATCAGACAATATTTGCACTTCGATTCCAATCATTATCACGTTGATAAAATTGGTAGTCAGATGCGTATACGACTCAGCACGAAACGAAAAATTAACGAATGAAAAAACGTCGTCACAAGCAAGGAATCGGTTAACACGAGCTGAAGATCATAAACTACCAGAGGAAAATGTTGGTACAGTGGTAATTCCATACGTCAAGAACTTGTGAGAAAACTTCAGAAGAATAGGCAACAATTATAAGGTTAGAAGGGCCTCGAGAATTAGAGAACGAAAAATTGTGTTATAGAATACCATATGGATGTGGACGCTAATATACAGGACAGACAAGCAGGTCTCTCAAGAATATAATCAATAAACACCAAAAAATGGTTCGACTATGGGAAACAAATAAATCGTGTCTGGTGCAACATATTAGGGAAGGACATAGGATTGATTGGAACGAAGCCACAATCCTGAGAGAAGAGGACCATTAATTGCATTAATGCATTAATCGAAAGCTGTACACAAAGTACACAAAGTCTTGATATTATGTTTGGCTTAGTGTGGTTCGAGTAAATATCAGCCATAACGACAATAGTAAAGACAGAATAAGGACCCAAGAATTTCAAACCATAAATATTTTGCCCCATTAGAATTATGTATGCGCGAAAAAGATAGTTACTACGCATGTACCTGTAACATAAATACGGATTTTAAAGAAATAAATATTCGGAATGTCGAGATCGGGTTCTTCAAACCACACACAGGGCATCTTATGCGACTTAGAAATTAAAGAAGAGACGCGCATAACAAGTCAGACGAGAATTATTAGTAATCTTTCATCATTATGATGAATTTGGCAAGAAATAACAGCAGTCCTTATTAGGAACACCATGAAGACAGAGCAGAATAACTGTCGAAACATCGGAATTCTTAAATTTGACAAATGTGGTAACAGCCCAGACAACATCTCAAATTATTGCAATTCATCTTCAAAAATTACACGTCACCCTCAAAATCTCCAATCTAAAATCTTTTAGTTGCTAGTAACAGTTTAGAAGATTCTGATGTTAATACTGACATTGAAAACAGAAATCTTTTACAATCTCTGTTCCCCATACATAACCGTAGCTTTCTATTATTTAAATCTGATTTGATATTGTTTTCGTTTGTAACGCGCAGAATCTACACAATTTTATAATAACACCCGAGATAATAATTTCTCTTTGGGATTCTATGTTACACAGAATTTATCAAATTATTTATTAGCAAGAAAAAGGAAACGATAAATTACAAACAGTATACATCGAAATTAATTACAATATGTTTCCTACTATTTGTAGCGCTACCACAGCCTTCTGACATTATCACATTATACACGATAGCAGCCCTGTAACAAACACTGTCGTTGCGTAGATGACACGATGTACTAAATTCACCCTGTGAATTAACTAGACGGACACGATTCTCGACGTCCCTGATGCGCTGTGAAGAACTGGCAGATCTAGTTACTAACTACTTCAAAAAAGAGTTGTCGATTTGACTCGATTTATTTTGTCATCGACCTAAGTCTCCTTTCGAAGAGAATCGTTAAGAGTAATACTACCAGGATGGTATTTCATGAATCGTTTTTGGCATTGATGCCCTCGTTACCGTAAACTTTACGAACATTTTATTATATTGGTGCGCAACTAAATTCTCGCTGTTTTTCAAGAGATGGCTCCAGTAGTAAGTGCTGGTCGATTGTGACATAACCAAAACGTCATGAACCAAGCTTAGACATATGGCAAACAAACCGCTTTGACACATTAGTGATTTTGTTTTTGCGTCATATACTTTTGGTTGTGTAAAAATGTCTGATTTTGTGCCAAATAATCGTCATTTGCGGGAAGTGTTGCTTTTTTCTTTCATTCGAAGAAAACGGCGGCTGAAGCGCATCGAGAACTCCAAAAAGTTTACGGAGATGCTGCTCTAAGTGAAACAACGTGCCGTGAATGGTTACGTTGCTTCAAAAACGGTGATTTCGATGTTGACGACCGTTCGCGTGAAGGAAGACCAAAAACCTTCGAAGACGCTGAATTGGAGGCATTGCTCGATGAGGATCCATGCCAAACGCAAAAAGAGCTTCAGCATTAGGAGTTACCCGCCAAGCCATTTCCCGGCGAGTGCATGCGTTGGGAATGATTCAAAAACAAGGAACTTGGGTTCCTTATGATTTGAAGCCAAGAGACGTTGAGCGTCGTTTTTTCGCCTATGAACAACTGCTCCAGCGGCAAAAAAGGAAGGGTTCTCTTCATCGCATCGTTACGGGTGATGAAAAATGGATTCATTACAGCAACCCAAAGAGAATAAAATCATGGGGACTGCCCGATCACGCTTCTACGTCGTCGGTTCGGCCAAATATTCACGCTGCCAAGGTTTTGCTGTGTATTTGATGGGACCAGGGCGATGTTATTTATTATGAGCTACTGAAACCGAACGAAACCATTACTGTAGAACGGTATCGAACTCAATTGATGCGATTGAGCCGAGCACTGCGCGAAAAGCGGCCGCAATACGAGCAGAGGCACGAAAAGTGATTCTACAGCATGACAAATGGGAGGTCCTACTCCACCCGCCATATTCCCCAGATATTGCGCCGTCCGATTATTACTTGTTCTGTTCGATGGCAGATGGCCTGACTAATCAGCAGTTCCGCTCATATCAAGACATCTCAATATGTCTTGATTCGTGGATAGCCTCAAAAGACGAACACTTCTACCGTGACGGTATTCGAGCTCTGCCAGAAAGATGGGAAAAAGTTGTCGCTAGCGATGGGCAATATTTTGAATGATTCATTTGTAAACATTTTTTCACAATAAAGTTGCATTTTCATCAAAAAACAGCGAGAACTTAGTTGCGCACCTATAGTTTTACGGAATTAAAAGATAGAAAAATTACGAAAATGCATATTTCGGTTTCCGGTCTTCAACGTTTAATTGAATTTCAAACGCCTCGATAAATCGCTAATTTTTTTCCAAAACGAAATTAGAAATGTCAGCTGTCATATGCATATCATATTGATAAATGCGACTCCGGCACTTGGAAAAACAAATTAGCGCCATCTGTTGCAAAAATGCGTCATAACCTTACCGACAAACATATATTTTACATTACTGAACAACAAGTTTGTTCAAAGTTATACTTCTTGTAAAATGATATATTTTCCCTTTATTATTATCAGAAATGCAGCGCTGTTGTAATGCTCTACGTATTTATTATAAAGCTGAAAATGTAAACAATATAGTAAGTTGCTAATGAAATGGAAGATATACATACATATCAATTGTTAATATGCTACTCTATTAGAAACATTGAAGCTTCGAATTAACAGAAAACCAAGTATAATAATAATAATGATTACAAAATTTTTATACTGTTTTTTTAGAAGGTCACGTACACGTTTAATAACTCTCTCTTACTGAAATTAATATGAATTGTGACTGTCTAATTCAGCCTCACTAACTTGAGAGGACAGCTAAACGACAACAATTACAGCTTGCAAAAGTTTACTGAATTAATTTTCAAATGTCAGAGACATCCCAACACTGTGGCTGTATTTTATAAATGGTTCACCATCACTATGAACCAAAATCGAAAATGCAATTAGTTTGTGTTTATTTTCTTAATATTAGACAATAAAGCGAATTGTAATTATTCCGGCGAAATTGTTTCCAACGAATTTAATTTAGAGGATTCTAAAATTACCACAGTATATTTGCCGTACCGGGAACGAACATTTATATTTCTCTTAGACTGTAGAAGAGAAATGTGTATTTTGATTTTAAAATGGTTTTCTTTTCATTATTTCGTTTTACATTCACATGGACTGAAATCAGGTAATTTACTTCAATAAATGTTATTAAAAGACGTTCTTGTTCTGCAGCTCGTTTCTACATATGTATATACATGTAAAATGCATGTATATGGATCAGAGTACAACTCCAGTTTATTAAATCCCCCTCTATGGGTAGAGCTTTAATGGCGAAACATTTTGGAGCAAGTTTTCCTAAAGCACTCATTGTGAGTAATAACATCCGAAGAACAGGTTACATATTTATTATAATTTTCTATTTCTATTCATAATTCTTCCAATAATTGAATTAACGTTGATTCACCTCATAGTTGCTTTTGTAATATTGTCTACATTTAATAATAATAATAATAATATTTTTTGCACTACAGTAAAACGATACCAATAATAGGACAATGGGAATATACAAAAATATATGTAATCTTAAGCTAATAATATTAATAACAAAACGATAATTGAAAATAGCAACAAAAATATAATATCATAAATATCCTATAAATGTAAAAAAAATTAAATTAAACAACAAATTGACAACATTCAACAAACCATTGAGCCAACAGATGAAAATATCGCAAAAATTTGTCATAATGATTGTAGAAACTATAGATAAATAACGCAGTGCGAGGAAAATTTTATTACGTATTAGTTTGTACGGCAAAGATAAGTCGAACATAACCCATCTGGTCTCCAATGAAGCTATAGAGAAAGCAATGTAATGTTTCATAAGAAAATTCCCTGCAAACCAGAGATATTTTAGAAAGCGTCGTTGCACACATGCAATTATTTTTTATAAATATCCTAGCAGGAAATTCATACTGCCCATATGCAACTGTTGATCGAAGTAAAGAGAAATACAGTATCTTTAATGTAGATACATTGGAAAAATGTTTGAAGTTAAACAGAATGAAGCCCTGGTTTTATACGCCGATAAAACAATGCCACTAATATGGTTATTAAAAGATGCTTTGTTGCACTAATGAAATATCTTACAGACAAGTATATCTACTTGTACAATATTGATTCAAAAATCTTAGCTATTATTAGATTAGGAGCATTCCCACTTATAAAAATGGGACATATTCTAGCTAACTTTCAAACTGATGGAAACATAGACATTTGTAAAATTAAACTCAGTAAACATTGTAAAGATTTTGACAAAAGGAAACGATAGTCTTTTAGTAGAAAGGAAAGTATTTTACTGGGCCCAGTTGTTAACTTACTTTTTTGTAATTTAATTGCGGTGCAGAAAAAAAGCAATCCTGTACATTGGTACATTAGAAAAATTGTTCTTATTCGTTAAAAAGTCTGTAGAGTGAATGAATAAATTACAAGAATCGTCTACAAAAACGTCTACTGCCAAATTCGGTTTATTATCAAAACAAACATTCGCATTTATAAAGCTTGGAATTCTACTAAAACTTCTTTAGAAACCAACGAACAATTACAGATGAAAGATTTCGTATATGTTCCCTTCAACACTGATTATATAATGCGAATAAGCTTTCTTTGTTTGCTTTTTAATCGGAGCACATTAGTTCTTAAAATTACGTAAATCTGATTAGGAGAGCGTTTTTATAGTTTATACATATTTTGTTCTTTAGTTAAAATTATAAATACCACTAATGATAAATGAATTCAGAGTTTTATCGATTATTATATACAGGAACGTGTTTATAGAAAACTTCATACAAAAGAGTGTAAAACAGATTGTATATTTTTTTTCGCAAATGGTAGTCAATACGAAATTTAATCGTTGTTTCTCTCAGTAGCAAAAACAGGTAAGTTAAAGTCGCCGATAATTAACATATACGATAACTATATCTGAAGTTCTAAGTTCTACACACAAAGTCTCCAGATCAATTACATGTATATATATATATATATATATATGACTATATTTTAATAAAATTAATGATAAGCCCCTCTTAGCAGATTGATTTAGGAAGTGCCAATCTTCCTAAATAATCTTTACGACGTTTGAGACTTCGTTCACTAAGGGTCAAGGTAGGATACATTCTAGTGATAGTGGTTTACATACCTTCATCAAAAAAATGCAGAAGGAAGAATCAACATTATCTTTTGCGTTAGAAATAGTAAAAAGACTACGGGAATCTTTCAAATGCTCAAAATCGCTTATAGAGATGATTATTTATCACAAATACAAGTTTTTAAATATCATCGACTTAATTACTATTAGTTTATGAAATGCAGAGAAGACGAGAATGATAATAAAAGTCCAAGCCGATTAATTGAATGGTGATGGAAGTAAACGTCGAAAATGTGTAGGTTATTGTGAAAATTTAAAAAGAAATCTTCGGCGAGAATCAAGGAAATGGAAATCAGAATGCCTATTAAATTCTTATTGGTGTTCCATGTTAACTAATGTGCAAAAATTCTATCGAATTAAATATTGTGGAGATGTTATTAGATAATGGTTGTATTTTCAATGCGGTCGAAAAACCAGATGTTGAACTTGTTAAATGGTGATCATAAAAAAGGATCTCATTTGAAGAAGTCAAATATAAAAACAATATTCTACCTTTTTACGATTTCATGGGAAATATCTACGAATAATTCGTTGTAAATGGTACAACTACTGAGTATTATCATGGTATATTGTAGCATTTGGTAGATTTTGTTCACCCTAATTATATAGAACCAAGTAGTTAGCGATTGTTACATGATAATACACCTTGTTATCGCTTAGCCAATGCCGTTGATCCCTTGTATTCACTGGATTTCACTCTATGGATTATTTCCTATCCCCTAACTTTTATGATGAACGAACTGTTTTATATACATGAGTTAAAAATTCATTTGCACTCCTTAAACGTACGAATTATCATATTTTTGTTGAAGGAGAATATTTCTAAGAGATAAAATAGTTTTAGCGGAGACTTCTCAATACTTTCTATTTTGGTGTAATAGTTATGGGAATAAATTAGAGATTATATAACCAGGGTCGAAAAATCTTTGTGCCATAACTTGGGATAACAAACCCAGTATTGGATCAAGATTCTTTAAGTCATACACAGTTTATTAATTTTTTTTTGCATTTTAAGTGAGATGACATCTTCTTAGAAATTAACTCAAAATGAGCAGATCCGCGACAAGCACACTTGACCAAAATGTAGAGCGCGTGCGTGCTTTTCTTATGTCTGATTAGTGATTAATGTATAAAATGATAGCAGCGGAGATGAATATTAGATTAGGAAATGTTTATACATTAAAGATTGTTACACTTTCTCATAGATTACCAACATGAGTGTAGTGTGAATGTAGCGTGAGATTTTCTTCATTTATCGGATAGCAAACCTGATTTTCGCTTTCACATTTTGTTATTTCAGTTGATGTTGTGTGCTGCAATATGTGAATTTAAAGAATAAGGTCGGAGTTAGAAAAAGTGATTGATTGGATATTCACTTTGTCAAAATAACAATTTATCAGTATTTCGATGTGGACCGTCAGTAAATGAATGTAATATAAATCGCTTTTGCAAAAGCCTTCGATACCCTCGATTATCTTGCACTTATTTCCAAAATAATTCTCTTGGATTTTCGACTTCCATAGATAAATTGAATGCTTCCTATATAATATTGTAGAACTGTCTATCTTGATATCAATAACTATTATAGTAGTTATTGCTTTATTGAGTCTTCCGCAAGTTTCGAATCTTTGCCCTTTATTTTTCTGTATTTATGTCCACAATCTACTGTCTGCCATCGACTGTAAAGTTGTACCATATTCTGATGATTTAAAATGATTTTATTCAATTCTATTTGCTTCAGACTGCTTAAATTTGAAACATAATTTTAGTTGGTATGACTTTAATAGAATAAAGCTCAATGTTAACAAAGTATGAGTAGTTACTTGTTCTAAATTCAACAATCTCATTGTATATAATCATTCAGTGAATCGAATTGTTTTGAGACAGATAGAAATCAAGACTTACTTGGAGTTGTTTTCGAAATATTTTTCAGCTCTTCTAAACACATTCACTTCGTATACGATACAGCTTTGCATCCTTTTAGTTTTGCCTTCTGCTTTTGCAAAGCATTTTTGAGTTCTTGTACCTTAAAGCCTTACCATTATTTGGTATTCACATTACGAGTACTTGTATCTGGAACTTGAGAGAGTGCAAAAGAGATTTTTAAAGTATCTTACGTTTACAGACAATAGCAAATATCCTTCTCGTGGTGCAAACTACACGAGTCGAGGAGATGACTTATTTCCTAGTTTTTAGCTTTGCGTTTTAAGATAATTATCAACCTCGTGCATCTTTCCTTATCGATAAAAAACTACAAGAACTATTCAAGTACACAAAAAGACCGTACATTGCTGAGTAATTGTAGACCAATTTCTATTATCTTCAATTTTGCAAAAGTTTATGAAAAGGTACTGTACTTTTGAACTATTAGGTCTGGGAAAAAGTTCGTGGCGTTTTTTCAGTAAAATTCAACTGGTCCCCGCATGGCGCGTGGACGAATTCATTTAAACCGAATATGCTCCATTATTATCGACAATGTTTCGCCATTTTTTTGGTAGATCCATGATCCCATCGGTGAAAAACTTCTGTGGTTTCTGGTCGAAAAACTGAATCAAGTAGTTTTCACAGGCTTCTTTTGAAACCAACTTAATTCCATTGAGAGAGTTCTGCAGAGATCGAAACAGATGATAGTCAGAAGGTGCTATATCCGGACTGTAAGGTGGGTGCATCAAAACTTCCCAACCAAACTCTCTCAATTTTTGACGGGTCATCAAAGAAGTGTGTGGTCGGGCGTTGTCATGATGGAAGACAACACCTTTCCTATTAATCAATTCGGGCCGTTTTCTTTCAATCGCCTGGCGTAATCTCTCTAGTTGTGCACAGTAGAGTTGAGAATCAATCGTCTGACCAGTTGGAAGTAGCTCGTAGTGGACGATTCCCCTCCAGTCCCACCATACACACAGCATCACTTTTTTTGGCGTCAATGTTGGCTTAGCGAACGCTTGTGACGGCTCACCATCCTTTATCCACGATCTTTTACGCTTCCGATTATCGTACGTAATCCATTTTTCATCTCCGGTTATTAAACGTTTCAGAAACGGCTCGATTTCATTCCGTTTCAGCAGCGCATCGCAGATGTTAATTCGGTCCATCATGTTTTTCACGCTCAACTCATGAGGAACCCATACGTCAAGCTTTTTTTTGTAACCAGCTTTGTGTAAATGGTTCAAAACAGTTTTGTGGTCAATGCCTAGCTCCATGCCAATATCGACACTGCTGATATGCTTATCTTGTTGGACTTTTTCAAGAATTTCATCAGATTTTTCAGTGATTGGACGACCGGAGCGTGACTCATCTTTCACATTGAAATTTCCAGAACGAAAGCGAGCGAACCATTTCCGCGCAACAGATTTCGATAAAGTACCTTCACCGTACACAGCACAAATTTTATCACAAGCCTGCGCAGCGTTCTTCCCCTTATCATAATAATATTGCAGAATATAGCGAAATTTCTCATTATTCTTCTCCATTTTCAAGTGCGAATAACTTTCCAACCACTGCACCGATTACAATGTTTCTACGCTCAAACTAACGTTCGGAAGGTCATCTAAAAAACGAGCCCTCGGTGGCGTCGCTGTGACTTGTTGTTCTTTAGTTATCGGCAACCAATGCCATCTATCGGGAAAAACGCCACGAACTTTTTCCCAGACCCAATATTTAGTGGCACTCGTACTTTCATTTTATCATACCAGCATGGCTTTATTTCTGGTCGATTTGCTTTCGCCAAATTGGTGAGTTCTTGGACAGGCGTGGACGCATAGTTGTAATTTACACTAACTTTTTTAAAGCTTTTTTTTAAAGCGCAAACCATGAAATATTACCTTAAGGCTGATGTTTTACTTACTTTAGTTAGGTTCATGCTTCTATCAGTCTTCTTCGCTCTTATTTAAATCGAAAGAACTGCTTATAGTGGGTACTGCTCCAATGAATGCATTTTGCTGTCCGGTGTGCTCCAAGAGTAAAATTTAGGTCTTTTACTATTTATATTGCTTATAAATAATTTACTTTGTCGGATTTATTGTTCTTTACTCATATTATTATTATTATTATTATCATGGCGTAACACTTCTGAAGGAGTTAAGCCACCTTTCGGTTCTCTAGATCTGTTTTATGTTGGGGAGATCACCCCCCTTTTCCAGCCTATATCTTTTCACAGACTTCTCTCCATTATTTCCTATTCCCCACTTTCTGCCTCCAGTTACTGGTTCCGGTCTTTCTCAAATCCTCCTCCACCTCTCGCTTCCACGAACTCCTCGGTCTCCCTCTCCTCCTTCTTATCAGGCTCCATTCCATAACCTCATATATCACTGCGTTTGGTCCCGCTCTCCATACATGTCCCAATCATTTAACTCTCTGTTGTTTAATTTTATTCACTATGTCCTCTCCTATTTCCTGTGAAAGCTCGTGATTAGTTCTTCTTCTATATTCATTATCTCCTATTTTCACTGGTCCCAGTATCACTCTCAATATTTTTCTTTCCATTATTCTCAGATCCTCCTTCTCTCTGAGTGTTTCCGCTGCATACATCATAGTTGGTCCGATTATCGTCCTATACATTTCCATTCTACAACTTTTGCTTAATAATTTGCTCTTCAATAGCTTCTTATTTGTCTGTACTACCCTACTTGTTGTTGCTATTTTTTCCGTGATCTCTATTTCTCTCTCCCCACTTTTATCCAACATCACTCCCAAACACTTAAACCTATCTACTTCCTCAATAATATACTCTCCCAGTTGCATTTTCGTTTTGGTGTATTCCTTACCAAATTTCATCAATTTGGTCTTATTTTCATTCATTCTTATACCCATTTTTTCCCTGTGTGCTTAATTCCTCAAGTATTTCCATCATTATTTTTCTTCTTTTTGTAATCAGCACTATGCCATCTGCATACGCGACTATCTGCCCTCCTCTTGATCTTAACGTGCCCTTCTTTATTTTCTGTAGCACGTACTGTAATGCTAAGTTGAACAGTGTTGCCGATAACGAATCTCCCTGTCTCACTCGTTTATCAATTTCAAATTTTTCAGTCTCTCCTTCCCGTGTTTTGACACTTGCAGTTGTCTTTTCCATGGTCATCGCTATCAGTCTTCTTATTTTGGGATGTATTCCCAGCTCTTTTAATGCTATCTTTAATTCACCTCTTCTAATGCTGTCGAAAGCCTGTTGAAAATCTATAAACAGCAATTCTATTTCCATTTTATGCTGGTGGGCTTTTTCCATGCTTAAATATATACTGCATCAACTGTTGATTTTCCTTGGGTAAATCCACACTGGTACTGTTCTATTATGCCTCTTGTCGTGCTTACCAACCTTTCTTGAATTAATGTTGCTAATACTTTATATGCAGTATTTAATAGGGTGACCCCCCCATAATTATCACATATTTTCTGGTCTCCTTTTTTGTGTATTGATATTATTTGTCCGTGTTTCCATTCTTCCGGCATTTTTTCTTCCCTCCATGTTTTCCTTATCAATTGATATTTTTGCTCTTTTAATCGTTGCCCTCCGTATTTAAGCAGTTCCACATTTATTCTACCTCTGCCCAGCGATTTCCCATTTATACTTCTTCCTTTTCTTCTGTTCCATGATTCCCATTCTCGGTTAGTAAATTCTTAAAATGCTCCTTCCATATTTGCCTGCACTGCTGTTCGCTTTCCGTTATTCTACCCTCTTTGTCTTTTATTCACTTTATTTTACCTTTGTATACTTTATTCTGCTCTCCTATCTTTTCCTAGAGTAATTCCGTGTTTCTTCTCCTGATTTCCAGCTCAATCTCTTTCATTCTGTCATCCAACCATCTCCTTTTGAAAAATTGAAGCCAAGATCTTGGGTGATATTTGACTCAAGTCTAACTTTTACACTACATTTTGTAATTATTTATCCTGAAGTAAATAGGGGTTTGTCATGCGTATCACTAAAATATTTCAGTGAAACTACTTTAATTAATCAGTATACTATGCTTATGTAGCAAGTAAAATCGAATATGCGTCTTTAGCATGGTATCCCATATGCGCTTGGGTGTCCTTGGTTTTAGAATGTAATCATCATAAGTTCTTAAAGTTTCTTTCTAGTTCAGCGGAGTTTTTCCACAGATAAGTACATCACAGAATGAATAGCTTTTGCAACATAACATATCTTCGTTGAGTTCCAGTAGGGTTACTTTTTGTGAAAGGTTTGTGTATAGCCTTGTTACTAAAAACATTGACTACTTTGCCAGGCTGTATGTCTGCTGGTACCCCGTATTAACTGTAGGAGCAATTTTTTATTTGTGAAGACGAACGTTTTGAAGCGAACTCCAGTTTATATTTTATCTAGATTGGCTAAGAGAATTTTGGAGGACATATTTACTTAAGTGAAACTTTATGGGTACTTTATTTAATATCTTCTTCATCATAAATATCATATAGTATACCATGTAATACATGTAATAAAATATTATTTTAATGCATTTTTCATATTATCGGGCTTCTGCCTGTTGGAAGTAAAGATTATTATTATTATGAGTTTACTTCATCAACAATATAATACATTCAATTTCCACTTTGTCGGGGGTTAACTTTCGTATTCCATGAGCTCCGAATCAAAGTACCGACACGTTTTTGATCTTCAAGAGAGGATATTAACACAAAATATTTTATGTAAAACTCGTTTACCTCATACAAACAAAAATGCAAACGACTTATTGGTGTTCGTAGCCTTAAGTTTCGGTTGCTTTGATTTTTGTTTTCATTTATTATATATCATATATACTTATACAGCATATTTTTAGTTTAGTTGCATTATTTTGAACAATTCTATTTAGTTTATATTATTTACTTTTGTTTGCAGTGTAATTTTTTTTACCCTGTAATTGGCATCTGTTTGGCGAAATAAAGATTATTGTTATAATTAAACTGTGTAGATTAACTAAAATTTAAGAAACATTCCGAATTTGTGAAAAAATCCTTGCAATATTCTTTTTGTCACAAATATGTACATATATATATATATATATATATATATATATATATATATATATATATATATAAATGATGATGTTCCAAGGGAATGTTTCCAGTAAATGTTACAAGTAATATTTCGAAATATTGCACGAATTAATATTGAGTACGTCATTCAATAATTATTTAAGCAAATGCCACTTACCTTATTGCGTTCTCATGTACCATCGAATACCCTAATGGCGTAAATCCAACCAGTAATGAATATATCCAAAACACGATGATATATCTTTCGATGGCTGAATGCGTTATAAGATTATTATATCGTAACGGTCTCGCCAATGATGTAAATCGATCGACCGCTATAGCCACCATTACTAACACGGAAACACAGCATAAAGTCGTTGCCACACCATAACTTAATAAACACACACGAGCGTCTGTGAAATTTTCACCACTAACAAGTTCCAAATACATACCGATCGGCATGAACATACCGATACCTAAGTCTGAGGTAGCTAGCGACATCACTAAATAGTTACTCGGAGTTCTCAGTCTCTTGAAACGATACATCGCCACTAGTACTAAAGAATTGCCTATGAGGATCATGGGTGAAAACAGGAATACTAAAAGCACCGCAACGGTTACGGATAATGGTGAATTTAACCTGGAGATATTTCTAGTAATATTAACATCCACGTTGGACAGGTTATCCGTCGATTCCATTTCGATAGTGTAAAGAACCAATGCTTGGTGGCTATGGTTAAAAAGAGCTGTTTCCATCGAAACATTGAAAGTGGTATTTATAGCTGAACTCGAAGATAGTGATGACGACGTGACGAGTTTTAGGCTAGTTCGACGTGCTTTTACTCTATTATTTTGATGTTTTCAAATTTTGAATATCTGCAAAAAAAAACATATACTTATATTTTTACTTAAACACTGTTTAAAATTCGAAATAATAATAATATCAATTCTAATAATAATAATAACAATTCTAATAATAATAGTAATAATTATTATAATAATAATAATTCTATTAATACGTCAGCGTTCGTGGGACGACCCAGCATAGTAAGCAAATAATTTACCACTGAGCCGGTGGATTTTGAGGAGAACTGGAAAATACATTTACGTAACCATAACTATATAACAGTTTCCACTTCTGCTGTTACTTTTAAATTACTTAATTTTGTCATTCGCGTAAGCTTCAAGTGTTTTCGAGTTTAAAATCTTTACATGGCGCATTTGTACTAGGTTGCAGAAGGGATACATTTCTTGGTATTCCAATTATATAGATTTTAATCTTGCACTCTTTTTAAAACACTCTCGATTAGGAGCAGCGTCCATAGAACTTGACTTTGGCCAAGGCGGTGTGTAAAAATATATTATGTGAAAAAAAATAGAATTATTCAGTTTAAGTATATACTAAAAAAAACAGTTTAGTTTGGTTATTCGAATAATAGCAGTTTAAAGTTGTGAATTAGTGCATTATAATACCAAGAATTCGAAGAAAACCAAATTATTGCCAGCTAAGGGATTTTGAAAAGCGTTTGTATTGTGGGGCTAAAATATTGTCTTTGTATTTTGTCAATAATAAATATTATCTGCCTTCGTGTCATTGAGCTTCGAATAAAATGTTTGGAGTTCTTGAATCAATGTTACCACCGGTGTATGGTTTAGGAATATTGGGGAGATATTAAGATAGTTTATAAGTGGGACTGTATATGGTACTAATTATAGGACGTAGGTTTTTAATGCTAGTTTTGTGAATTTTGGGGAGACCGTACAGTTTAGGGGCTCAAGAGTCACTGAGTAAACTGTAACAAGTTTTACAATGGAGGTTGAATCAGAAGGTTCTGTTCCTTTTCTAGACATCTTAATAAATCGCCGTCTAGATGGTTCACTAGGAAATTCAGCTTTCCGCAAACTCACATACACAGACCGGTGTCTAAACGTCCTTTCCCATCATCATCCCGCGGAAAAGCAGAGCGTCATTATCTTCTTAGTTCAAAGAACTTTCAACATATCTGACCAGTATTCTCTCTTCCAGGAATTAAGTCACATCGTCAATGCCAACGACACTTTCTCTAAATATGATATTCAATAAACCATGGACCGGCATCTTAATTCTATAGTTCCACAACTCAATGCTCAGCATACATCATCCCGCCTCTCTAAAGTCAATTTACCCTATATTCAAGGCATCACTGACTGCATTACTAGAATAATTCTAAACTTTCGGACCTATTTTCAGTAAAAGGTCGTGTTTCTTTAGAATCACCTAGCACTCATTGCATGAGCATTATATCAACCTGCACAGCGTAGCAGGTGCATTAGCACAGGTGCACTACCTGAGCATAGGCTTGAAACCGGGCTGATATCCAGTTCGATTCGACCAAAATCTTGTTACGCAATAGTCTCTACTATGACTAAAAAAAATCCGTGAATCTATAGAGATCTCTAAACACCCCAATAATCTAAACCGTAATGATGGTTACAGCTTGCACAACGTGTGGCGAACCTGTAACTCTAAACGTCTCAACCGTAACCGTAATGCTCGATTGGTCTGTGACCAATATCCCTATATAAACCACCAACCGCAGACTTACACCAGTTTCAGTGCGACTGTTCTGTTAATTCTATCATTTTTATTTATTTTTTACATCTTTCGTTTGTTTTATTTTAGGTATGCTACATGTATTTAATTTACTATCGACTAATCGACTAATAGAAGGTCATTCCATTTTTAATTGGACTCCTGTTTATAATGTTTTATGGGTAAATTTTCTTATTCAACGCAAATTAACAATAAACAAGAAGCGACATTTTTCCTTTCGTATTACAGGCAGTTAGTGAAAATATTTAATTATAAAGATCATTAAAATTGCAGAACGCAATCGTTACATTTGTGACTTATTGGACACCCTATTTCCCTCTGCATTTCTCGGTATTACTTATGTTTTTGTGATTGTTGTGTAAGGGAATTCCAATTAATTTGAATTATCTTCTAATTTTATATATTTAATAGTATCATAAAATCCACACTTCAACAATTAAACATGGACATTTTTCGATGCATTCCTAACCCTATTTTTGTATTCTACACTTTCAACTTTTCATCCTAGTATTTACAACAAAATTAATTTTTTGAAATCTATGCATTTATAACTTCTTTATTATGCTCTAATTTACATATATTATTATGTATTAAAAATTTATCCCTTCTAACACCTTATTTGTGATATATATTTTCCAACAAAAATTAAATATAAATATCTAATTTCTTAAATTTTTCTAATAATTGAATTTGTATTATTCTATCTATTTGAACAGTGATTATTTTGAAATTCATTGCATTCTTAAAATTTTTTGACATTTCCTTCCGATTCCTACTTCTATTAAATTAACTTATATTAACAGAAACTTGTATTTTTTTAGGACTAATATCTACTATGAACAATTTAACAGAAATTATCTCTTATTCTATGTACGAGGGTAGTTTGACAAGTATGGAAAAGAAAAACGAGTTTTCTAAATATAAAATAATTTTTATTTTTCAATATATTCTCCTAAAAGAGCAATATATTTATCCCAACGGTGCTCCAATGCCCTTATGCCATCTCTAAAATGCGATTCCGGAAGGCTTGCAAAATACTCATTTACGAAAATGATAAGCTCGTCGTTAGACGAAAATTTCTTTCCACCTAGTGTCGTTTTTAATTTTGGAAAAAGGTGGAAGTCGGAAGGGGTTAGATCCGGCGAATAAGGCACATACGCTACTAATTGGAAATGCGAGGGAGCGTTGTCTTGGTGAAACAAAATCTTTTTCTTTGCCATTCCTGGCCGTTTAGCACGAATCTCAATATTTAATTTTTGTAGAAGTTCTGCATAATATTGTCCGTTTATTGTGGCACCTTTCTGAAGGTAATCAATGAGCAAAATGCCCTTTGAATCCCAAAAAATTGATGTCATCACATTATTTGCCGATAAAGTGGTTTTCGCTTTCTTTGGAGGTGTAGAATCACG
Organism: Dermolepida albohirtum; assembly: GCA_031893035.1. Lineage (NCBI taxonomy): Eukaryota > Metazoa > Arthropoda > Insecta > Coleoptera > Scarabaeidae > Dermolepida > Dermolepida albohirtum. The sequence goes on from JAVIWB010002640.1 coordinate 43,091, forward strand.
TTCTAACCATTGTTCGACTGTTGTTTAGTTTCGGGTGTACTGTAGTGTATCCAAGTTTCATCGCAAGTAACAAATCGCCTACAAAAATCAACCGGATTCCGCTTATAAAGGTCCAAACATTCATTGGAAATGCGCAAACGAGTGAACATTTGAGCAATCGCAGCACCCACCTTGCCGAAAGCTTGGAAAGGCCCAATTCTTTCGTTAAAATATGGTGTACGCGTCCTGTTGAAATGTTTACCATGTTTGCTATCTCTCTCACTTCGAGTCGTCGATCTTGCGTAATAATATTATGGATTTTTATAATCATTTTCTTAGAAGTCACGATTTTGGGTGCTCCAGAGCGCGCTTCATCAACACAGCTTGTTCTACCACGTTTAAATTCATTTACCCATCTACTTATTGTAGCGGATGATGGAGCAGATTCACCTAATGTTTCCCGTAACTCATCTTTTATTTCGATAGCTTTCATACCCTTAATTACGAAGTATTTAATCACTGCACGATACATTGCTTTTTCCATTTTAACAAAACGACGTGTTGCTTCTTTTTCAATCAGCTGTCAAAAATAAACTAATCAATAGATTTATCTAAATATCGGAATGTAAATATATAAATAGGCAACCTAAATTACAGTGCATTTGTTTTACCAATTAGAGCGCCATCTATGTGTCATTCTTACTACTTGTCAAACTATCCTCGTACAATGGTCACAAATACTCTCCAACACTATTAAGTTTTTTTTCGTATCGATACAAAGAATATATTTTGGCAATATCTGTTTAAGATTCTGTGTATCCTTTGTTACATTATCGCAAGAAAGTGCTTAGAATTAAATATAAAAACATTTGACATATCTATTTAAATTATATAAAACTGAGGTGTGTTCAAAAATTCAAATTTATTCAGAGGTTCTTAAATTTTGTGACCTATAATTTTGTATGCTTTTATTGCCAGTTATTAAACTAATTTTTCTTCAATGTCGTGTTATTATTAAAACACATAACATATATAATTACGTACTCTTCGCAGTATAAATTATTGAAAAATCGTATTAATTATCTCAGAAATTGATCAATAAGGTTGATATATAACCCCTTTCCACATTACAGTGTACATCTTGGTTTTGAACGGTGTGGATCGCGTACGGAGTTTGATTTTCGTGCGGTTGTTTTTCGCCGTGTTTTGACACTTTGAAAATCGTATTAATTATGCGTATACAGAATTTACAAAAGTTAAGAAATTAATCAACCACAGGCTCCATCAAAAAAAAATTATTACTAAGGCTTAAAGAAGTTGTATTACATTTATTGTGTTTATCTAGTTTGATTAACTTGTGCGCTGATTATGGTCAGAATATTAATTTTACTAGAGCAATTCTTTTATTCGCAACGAATAAAATATATTATTTGCTTTTTAAAGGTATGCTTATATTTCTAAATAGGAACCTTTAATACATTTATTAAAATAAGACTCTTTTAAAATTGAACTTGGTTTTTAAAATTAAAAATTCTTCTATAAAACAAAATATAATTTAATAGATATTACATGGACTGTTCATATATATGTATATACATTATAAAGTAGTACCAATGCTGTTTGCGTAATGGTTTGCAACTCCACATATATGTACATGTATCTAGTCTAAATTTTATGCCGCCAAATGTTTATGCTTATACTGCTTATTTGTGGTATTTTCGTCACGAGAGGACATTCTTAGAGTGATCGTATTCATTTTATATCCAACTCCAATTATGGTGTGAATTGAAAAATCGTATTTTCTGCTTATTATATGGTTATCAGTTATGGCAGAAATTAATGAAAAAATTCATTAATAACAATGTAATAAGCAGAAAATACGATTTTTCAGAATCTTGTTTTTGCTTAGACCCATGTTAGTTGTAGACGAGTCTGATGCTGAAGAAAAAAACGGACTGTGCCTATTAGAGATTTATGTAAGTTTGTGTATTTGTTTTACCACATATCCAAAGACTAAATGATTGCGCTTTTTAGCCAGACAATTCATCGTCATATTGAAGTTGCTACGTTACAGAGCGGCAACTAATTAAATTTTCTGTATAAAGGTAAAAATTTTCGAAAATTTTAGTGTTTATCATTCTTAACACGGTAAACATTTGTACAATTTTTTTTGTATATGTACTTCTGCTGGGTGGATCGTTCTTTTTGTCGCATCGTGTAACTAAGTGAAGTTTGTGTCCATAATCGCAAAGAAACAGCAAAACAGAGGAAAAGAAGCTAAAATTCAAGAACGTATTATATTAATACGTTTCGAATGTATGTTATTTAGTTATTGTGACTCATCAATTTCAGTTTGAGTGAAAAATTTGCATGTAGAAAATCATTGTTAAATGTGTAAGTAAAACTTACTTTTAAGATAATGTAAAAATATATTATTATCCTCAGTATAAGAAAAAAAACTCTCTATTATTCCAAAGTATTGTACTACGACGATGAACGTTTCATTTTCTATACGTGTGTTTTTATTTTTCAGTGAATGTGACAATCTAGGTGTACGAATACATTATACATACGTATGTATATTTAGAATTCTCAGCGATATTTCTGTAGTGATTTCTAGCCTTTCATCTTAAGAAAAATATTTTATAATTTCCACAAACGATGACTTACATAAACATATATCAAGTAGTAGAAATCTAATCAGGAAAATAATTCATTATGATGCCATTTAACCGAAGTTTTATCTATCTATTAAAATTGATTAGAGAACGTCACGTTTTCTTTATTAAATCGTATTTTATATCTATCATACTGAAATCAAGACAACATAGTAACAACAAAAGAAGTTACTTTTTTGCTATTAACTAAATTCATCCATAAACTACAGGATCCACAAAATATAAACACCGTACCGATCTTTATTGTGTAATAAATGTTTTATTTGGTACTATAAAAAAACTGCACTGAACGATTGAATGTTGTATAACTGGCACTTTTTTCCGCAATTAATTCTATTTAAAGAGATTATATTATTATGACCTTTTTCTTTTTTATTTAATGGATAGGCATTATTAAGATATTTAAGATGATGATGAAGAAACTACATACTTAACACATAAAAAGAAATATCATCTTTTATAAACAATTACATAGATTACTCATTCAACAAAAAGGGAGACTAGCCTTGAATATATTCAACTGAATATGACCATAGAGTACTGGGTCTATACAGTGATGGAAGATTTGTTCGGTAAGGTGGCATTCTCGACCCGTTGCTTTTTGTAATATTAACAATCTATCGAATATCATGTCTAACATTTTATTAGTTGTCGGTGATACAACTTTTCTTTTTTATATCAAGAGATGACTTATTTATCATAAATATTGGGTTGGCAACTAAGTACTTTCGGTTTTTACTGATAGAGAGCGTTGCTTTATTTTTTGTATAACGTATGTTAGTGCTGTACTTTACCGTTTATCGCGTGATACTAGTCACATTGACGTAACTTCAGAAGCAAGTAGTGCGTGATTTTTATTAAAGCTATTAGTTGTGGGTTAATTTTAAATGGAGTGCAGAAACGAACATTTTCGACATATTTTACTATTTTGTTTCCGTAAAGGAAAGAAAGCTGCTGCGGCTCACACAAAGATATGTGAAGTTTATGGTACTAATTGCTTAACAGAGCGCACATGTCAGAATTGGTATAAAACATTCCGTTCTGGAGATTTTTCCCTCAAAGATGAGCAACGTTCTGGTCGGCCTACTGAAGTTGATGATGACTAAATCAAAGTCATAATTGAAGAGGATCGTCATATAATTGTTCGAGAGGTTGCGGAGAGGCTACATGTATCGCACACAACAATTGAAAAACATTTAAAATGTCTTGGGCTAGTTAAGAAGCTTGATATTTGGGTACCTCACGAATTGAAAGAAATTCATTTAACACAAAGAATCAACTTTTGCGATATGCACCTTAGACGAAATGAAACCGACCCTTTCTTATAAAAAATCATCACTGGTGATGAAAAATGGGTCCTGTACAGTAACATAGTTCGAAAACGATCATGGAGCAAACACGATAAACCAGCTCAAACCACATCGAAAGCTGAATTGCATCCAAAAAAGATCATTCTGTCAGTTTGGTGGGATTACAAAGGTGTTGTGTTTTTTGAGCTGCTTCCAAGGAACCAAACGATCAATTCTGATGTTTACTGTCAACAATTAATAAAACTGGATGAAGCAATCAAAGAAAAATGGCCAGAATTATCAAATCGGAAAGGTGTAGTTTTCCACCAAGATAATGCAAGGCCTCACACATTTTTGGCAACTCGTGGGAAACTATTGGAGCTTGGCTGGGAAGTGATGCCACATCCCCCATACAGCCCTGATCTAGCACCATCTGATTACCATTTATTTCGAAGTTTGCAGAATTCTTTGAATGGTAAAACTTTCACAAATGACGATGACCTTCACTCGCACCTGGTTCATTTTTTTGCTGATAAGGACCAGAAATTTTATGAGCGCGGAATCATGCAGCTGAAAGGAAGATGGCAAAAGGTCATTGAGCAAAATAGAAAATATGTAATTGATTAAAAACTATTCTTTGTTTAAAAAAAAGTGTTTTATTTTATACTACAAAACCGAAAGTACTTAGTTGCCAACAAAATATTTCTACCGAATTAATGATTTCATGGCAATGAATTCAAAGCAATACCAACGAAATCAAATTTTAAATGCTACAAATAAATTAAATAAATAGAGGTCTTCAAAATTTCTAGACATTAATATAGTTTTAAAGTTATAATCTCTTTACTAACTTTTATTTAACTATACATACTTCTACCAACATGAAGCTATTTTTAGATCTTCTCTTTTCGATAGTCTCTTTTATCGGCTGGTTTAAAACTCTTCCTAAGTTATTTATGTCCTGAAATCGCACACTACATAGAGGTTACTTCAATTCTAGAAACACTGGCAATCACAGAATCTTAGATAATTAAATAAGTTATATAAGATAGTAATTGTCAACATAATTCATTTAAAGCTTCCACAGTTCAATGGGTGGTATGTCGTATTGCGTTATTTTGGTACAGTTGGTACGTTAATCTAATTTGATTAATTATATATTTACATTGTAAAACGGTACGAATACCGTCAGCGTAAAGGTTTATAACTCCTATGTATAAGTCAGATTACGGTAGAACGGGCTTACTGGAAAGTCTGATAAAACTAAAACAATATACGTAGTGTGTGTATATATGTAACTATCACTGATGTATACGCTTATCGGGAACCTGTTTCCGATTAGTCCCAGAATATGGATCCTCCTCGCATAATTCAGTTCAATAGGCGATTAGAGCATACACTATCGGGTAGGGCGAAAGCAGTAAGCAAAGATCGATCTTCGTCATACGTAATATCTTCCAAACAGTTCTTTTAAAAATATCAGTTCGATTCACCTTCTTCTATTAATGTTCTAATACAAGGAGAACTGGCCCTGGTTTGTTTAGATACTACGAAAGTAGGGGGGGAAAAGAGGTATGCGATGTGTAATAGTTACATGGTGGCGCTGTCGCCAAATTTGGTTGAACAAACTTATAATGCGGAGGCGCTACGCTTCAGTTACATACATCGTTAACATTTCAGATATGTACATTAATCAATTAAATCGACAAAATAAACACAAGATAGGAAATATACGTATGTGAAGTTAATAAATCTAGATATAAATTATGAAGAAATATACTTAAAGTTCTTAACAAACCTAGTCGGGATTCATTGTACTTTCTTTCTTAGTATAAAATACGACTTTGTATATAGGTAAGTGACTGTTTTGACATCAAAGCCTCGACGATAATAGTTATGAAAATTTACGGTTCTTTTTCTAAGTATTTACCATGATTCCTTAAGCAAAAGATTAGAATAATATTTTATGTTGTTTGTGGTTCTATTTGATAGATAGTCCACCGAAATTATCTCATGGTAATCCCAAAACACATTAATTATTACCTTATCAACAGACGTATTTGAGCATATCTACAGAGAGATCCTTCTTCTACTTTGCATCGTTATTTAGATTTTTTACGTACAATAGGAGACCCCTGTTATTACTACATCTTCACAAAATTAATCACCATAACTTTCTAATAGCTCTTAAAGCTAACAATAGTAAGGTATCAGAGAAGAAATTTTACGTTTCTTTTTTAGTGTCAATAACAAGATATTCTATGAAACTAAATGTCTTTACAGCAAAATGTCAGTATCATTTTTGAAACACTTGACTTAGGGAAGCGTTTCTTTGGAGCTTTAAAATAATCGATACATTTATAAACGATGATTTATTCTACGGATTCACCAAGTACGCTACGTATTCGTTGAACGATTTTAAATATTTGAGCACCCTTTTCCATAGAAAGACAGTAATGACGTCTGCATTTGTTGCTGAAGCCTATTGATCGGTATCGACAAACATCGTTGGTGAAACTTGTCCGAACTTATCTATATAATTTCATAATTTGTTGACATGTGGGGATTTTTAAAAATCAAAAATTTCGATTTTTAAGAAAATTAGTTGTATGATATTAGAAATAGAAAATGATGTATGTTGTATAGTGCTATGTAGCACAAATATACAAAAATCTAAGCAAATATTAAACAGTAAATCTATTATTATACATATTAAAACTATGTTAGAGGCCAATGAATCGTGACTCATTAAACGCTTGATTTGTTTTCAAAAATTTTGAGAATATTGTTCCCAATATTAAGGATCCTTCACAAAGAGAAGACACTGTTATAATTCGATTTTACCACAGGCTATTTTATATTTAAGTAGTAAAATTCAAGGAAAGTCGTTCAGTAAAAATAAAAAATAGATTTCTTTTTCTTTATGCTCAAGGCTTGAGTAAAGAGAAGAAGGAAACGATTTAAAGTTTATTTATTTAATAAGAGGAAACGTAAAGCACAAAGAAATTGTTTGGTGTGACACGAATGTGTGTTTGTATTTTTTACGAAAATTGGTTGAATTGTTGGGAGTACATAACAAAGTGATAGTACAAAAACAAATAATAACATAAACACCAAAACAAGCATTGTAGTAAAAATTATTGCTGTTATATTTTATTTTATTTTTATTATTATAATTATTTATTTTATTTAAGCATTCTATAAATAAATGACATATAATAACACAAAATTTAAATTATAGGCAACGGTAACACCCAAATATTTACACAATTTAGACACACAATTAATATTAAAAGAATCTAACATTATTTTCTGGACATTCAAAAAGAGGTTATGTTTAGCAAAGGAATTGTGAACTGTTTATTAAAATAGGAAGGCTTATGTTTTAGATCAAGATATATATCAGAAATAAACAAGATTGAAAAATCGTCCCGGAACCTAGTTGTTTTTTTATGATTCTAAACAAATACATAGATTTAACTTTATGTTAAATTTATCATGTAGATATAGGTTATATATCTATAGTTTTATAAATAAGGATTAAATTGCTTGCTTTACGAACTTGGATAGATACAACCACAGGAAGCTTTGTTGGGTAGAACAAGCTTTAATTTAAAAACATAGGATACCTTCAATAAACTGAAAAGAAATTGTAAAGGAGTAAACAAATGAATTTAAGGAATTATATTAAAGCAGGTGAGTAAAATTCACGAGGTCTCTATTAAAGAAATAGAAAATAACGCCGAAATTCCAAGAACATCGACCAGTAGAATATTGAGAAAGCTTCCGCATCCTCCTTACAAAATTCATACTAGTCAAGGATTCGTCAATCAGAATAACGACAATTCTGTTTCGATTTAATGTATTGTGATTGGATGTATTCCGATTGCTATTTCATTATTTCACAGAAATAATGGCCACTATTGCGCGATAGTAAAGCACCACCAACTTTTTGGGGTTAATATGTGGTAAGCTATTATCTGCAGAAGAATACTTGGACATATCATATTTATTAATAACTTAAAGGGTGAACTCTAACAGCTGAACAGCATGAGTCACCAGTATATGTATTGCACACGTTATTATGAATTACCTAAAGAATAAATTTGGTAATCGATATACTACTAATTGAGATTACATTTTGTGCCCTGCACTACGCCAGAGTAAACCTCAATAAATTTTTTTCCTTCTCGGTTACAAGAACTGCAAGCTTGTGTTTTAAGAGAATTTTGCCAGATAAATTGATGTATTTAACAAAAGCTTATTAATTCGACATTAATAAGACCTCTGTATTAATAATAATAATAGATGTCAATTTGAGTATTTAGTGGAATTTATTTTAGCGATGTGCTTTATCATAGTCAATATTTATGCACGATTTTGGCTTTAGTTACTTTTCATCATCAAATCAAAAAAATACACGAATTATTCTAATAATTTTGTGATTTGTGATAAGTTATGAAAGTTTCAGCCCAAAATTTCATGTATTTTCTTATGAAAGTTCATTTTGCATTTTCGATCTCGTGCAGATATGCAAATCTCTATGCATGCATGTTTTTTTGTTGACTGTATACATCATATGTGGGCAACAATCGGCCCGTTTAAGATTTGATCGGGCCCGTTGTAAGATTTGATCCGGCCCGTGAGACACTACTGTAAAATGCACTACTTTTAAACGCGGCCTGCGAACGTATTTGCACATTAAAGTTCGGCCCATAACATGTCAAAAGTTGCCCATTCCTGGTATACATGATGGTTATATGCTCCGGCCTACGTCATCCTATTCATAAATTTTTTTAATAGCATTATTTATTGTATTTAAATTAATAATTGAGTAATGCAAAATAATTTGAAAAATTCTTGTTTGGACATGTATTGCGGTTGGCAAGTAGAGTAGCGGGTTTTGAATCAAATTCAATTTATTTGAAAATCTAAATGATATCTAAAAACAGAGTCCGAGGGAATGTATGTGTAAAATAATAAAGGCAAACACGTAATAATTATTAGCTAATTAAATGATGCAGTAATATATAGTGCAGGATACATGCACGAAATTCATTCAGAAAGCAATGTGCAAAATTGGAAATTAGGGAATACCAATGGGCAAAAATTTCAATATACTTTAGTTAGTTATTTTAAATGGAGACCAGTTTTAAGAATCTAAGCGTATGTAAGGACATTTATTAAGGTATCTATCTATAGCACATGAGTACCTTTATTCTAATGTATACCTTTCTTTTAATAATCATGTTTTAGTTGAGCTAGCAGGCGTAAAATGTTTCTTTTCACTCTGTAAAACTTGTGTGAATATTTTAAATAGAAAGCTTTTTTAAGTTACTAGTAGATTTTCTTCAGTAATTTACTGCCTTTGTTGTTCGTCTAAACACGTTTACTTTGGGCGCTAATATAAAAGTAATACAAAAAAATTCCATTGAAATATCTGAAAGCCTCATTAATATCTCCAAAGTAAAATAAATCTAGCTGCGTCTCGTTTATATGACAATTTTAAAGCTGATAATCTCACCCTCATCAAAGTTTCTAATTAAATGCATCGCCGGACTCGAACGCTCTGAAAGGGAACAACCTCCAATAAAACAAATCTATGATCTGATTTAAAACTGTCAAACACATTATAATCCGTCATTACTAAACTTATACATAAAATGTCCATCGGTGTATATGAAGTGCTTGTAGCCGAAATTGATCTTTAATCAAAATATATCACTACACAAGTTATTATGTAATTACGTAAATTAAAATCTCCAAATATACGAGGATAATTTGGACTACTAGAACCATCTCTCGAGAAAATTCAGAATTCTGTTCTACATCTTCTAGTTCTTTATCTGGTTAATTTCTGACATTTGATTTGAAAGTTACAGCAATATGAATAAATTGTTTAAATGTAAAATCAAGAAACGTTGAAACCCGTACTTATTTGATTTTTAAAGAAAGCGTCTGCACTTTTGGCTGATAGTCATCAAACTTGGAATATGAATATTCCTATAAAATCCACAATTTGTTGTGATATAGTTGATGTCAGGATTCGATCAAGGACCCAACAAGGTGAGCGCCGCTATTCTTGAATAGCGACCAAAAAACGTGAAAGAATAGTAATTTCAATCAATAATTGAGTTGTTTAATAAGAACCAAACAGATTTTTTGCAAAGATTTGTTACGGTTGATGAAACTTGCTTCGCCATAATGTGTCTGAATCCAAGCAGTCACAACAGTATACACATCATAGTCACCCTCTCATAAAGAGATTTAAGACACTTTTATCATCGGGTAAGCTAATGGTAATTGGAGACTAAACCATTAGTGACTAGCCTACATGCCTTTTGACATCAATCATGTTGGTTTCAAAAAAAATTAATTAGTTAAGATTTCAGGCTGTGTCTCATTCGCTCTATTTAAGAGACAGCGCATCATGGTATTTTTATTTATACCCCAAGCTCAAACTTTTCCTTTCTGGAAAGAAGTTTTGATTGAATAAAGAAGTTACCAGTATTTTGAGAATCTTGGAAAAGTAGCTCTAAAAAAAATTCCGATTTAATATGGTGCCAATTAGTTGTAAGTTGAATTTTTGAGTGACAGTTAATATATCAATGATTAGAGAATGTTAACGTTTACATATTAATACTACAGACATGGATAGAAGAAATGTATACCAATGAAAGTATTTAAACTAGTACATTGTGTCAACGATTAAGTCCAATAATAATAATAATAATAATAATAATAATAATAAAAATAATACTCTTGATTATCCAATAGACGAATTCATTTAAAAGATGATAGGATCATGTATTTATTTTTGAGAACAGTTAATGTAAAATAAACTTAATTCTAATATCTATATACATACGACGACAGCAGTGGCAACAAGTTATCAATGACAACAGCAAGTTTGACGAAAACTTATCAAGACAATAACTCTTTCCATGACTAAACGATACCTATACGGCGCAACTCATATATATATATTTCTCCGCTGACGTTTCGATGAAATCCTATTCATCTTTTCTTAAGCTTCTTCGGACGATGACTGTCGTAGTAGTGATATCCGCATGTGCGCTGGCCGGCAGTTTATTGTCCTTCTCCTCGGAGGTGATTGGTTGATGCGTTCGGCCAATCCGAATGCGAATTTGTGTAATCGAGGCACTAGGTATACATTCTATGTTATCCATCGTCGCTGTAGTTACTAATCTATTCAATATCGTTGGGGTGTCTTCCTTTACCATTTTATTATCTACAGATTGTCTTCTCTCTTGCTCGTGTTGACAGCTTCTTTTGTAATTCAATCGGTTAAGTTTTCGCTTTTTGCAAACATCTTAACGTTGTCGAAATCAATTTTGTGTACTGTGTCTCTCTATGCTTTGCCAGGGAGTATGTTATTGTTCGTTATTCTTTTTGAACGCTGTTTTTATCTGTTACTTTGACCAATGTACAGCAGTTGGCACTTCTGAAAATGTAGACATGCGAGTAGATAGATTAAAAATAATATATAAAAGTTTACATAATACCGACGCACATCTTCGAATAAAAAATCCAATACAAACAACTTGTATTAAAACTTAAATTAAATTTAATTTGACAAGTATATACAGTTTGCAAATTTGTATTTCTACCAGTATATTAAAATACACAAAAGTTGATTTTAGATGAATAAGTATGTACGTGTTAATTTTTAACTAAAAGAATTTCTATTTTTGCACTAATCTTTCATTCATAATCTGGTAATATTTGAATACAAAAAAAAAACGAGTTTGAATGATTTACATTGACTAAAGCTTCCAAGGCCGTGGAGTTTTGTTTCAGCTAAGCTATTTTGGAAGGAATAAAAGAGGCCGAAACTCAACACTTTCTTCGCCTTCTTGCATTAATATATACGATTTAGCATTTTCGTAACAAACTCGAACCATTTCCAAATAACCAATTTCTATTTTATCTGCTCGATTTTGTTTATCTAACTGATAACAATACTTAGAAGAAAACTTCCTAGCAACATTATATTTTGTTAAAGACATCTAAAAAATTTAGATGTTTTAAACTTCATTTGGATTTGGGTTTTGATCAATTCTTTTCGTTCAATATATCCGAGATCAACGAATTCAATGTTGTTTCTTAATATGACTGTAAGCTGTTGGTGTATCACTAATGTCTTTTAGCGATTTCTATTATTGATATCGCGGATGTTTCTTTACTATATTATCAACAACCTGATTTGAAATATCACTTGGATAATCGGATTCCAGTTCTTTAAATATAACAAACTCACCTCGTCTAAATTTCACAAATCATATCCCCAGAAGCATTTGGATATACTTTGTTAATATTAAAGCAGAACTTCGAACTTTGTAGAGCGTAGCGAGGCGAAAGTTGCGGATCCTTTCCTCTTTAAATAAATATAAATAACAGCGGCGTCGCCCCATCGACGTCTTATATGTAACTTCCTATATACAGTTGAATCAAGACTAAATACATACATATGTACCTATATATACACCTAAATTGTGAACTTAGTAGTATTCTATTCCTTTTGATACTTGCACATGTTCCGTTGTTCATAATTTCCAATTTGTATTTAAGAGGCAATATACAATCCTAACATAAAAACGATTTTGAATATGCTCTTTTACACAAAATCAATTCCAAGATGTGTTGTGTTACTGATAATAATAAAAATCTCGTACAATATGTTTTTATAAAATTAGTTTTATAGTACTTTAACTTCTTAGACTTTTAAGGAATATGTTCACTACTTTCGTACAAAATAAATAATATTTTCAGACGATTATGAATAGTAGGAAGGCATGAAATACGTCTTCATATTACATTATAAACATTCACTATCTACTTGTCTCATATTTATGTACTTTTTTGTTTTCAGTAACTTTCATAGAAGATTGAAAATGTATCTATTTTTATCACTATGTCGACCTAGCGCGTGTTCTTATTACGTAGCTAAACATTTTAGGACAAGAGATTTAGTTGTAGTATTTGGTTTTCAACAGTTTTACTATTTAGTTTTCAAAATTCCAAAAATATATATGGAAGCGCAAAACTTTATAAAAAGGTGTTTCAAATTTCTCGGTTTTTTTAAAGAATAAATAAAACACATAATTTGCATTCACTTTCAAAAACCTTTTATTGGTATTTGAAGTATCAGTTACGACATTTATATGCGAAAAATAATATCTAACAAATGCCCTCCTCTTGCAGCTCCACAGACGTCTACCTTTTTGTTAAAATTTTCAATGACATTTTGATATAATTGAGGCTCTATCTTACCAATGATCCGAATAATTTCATCTTTCAAAGCAGAAATTGATTGTGGATTGTTTTTATAAACCTGACTTTTCATAACACGCCAAAGAAAATAGTCAAACGGTGTCAAATCACATGATTTTGGTGACCAATTAACATCACCGTTTCTTAAGATTACAGGTCCAGGAAATTTTTCTCTCAATAAATCAATTGATTCGTGTGCAAAGTGAGGTGTAGTGCCATCCTCTTGAAACCACATATCCTCTAGATCAATATTCATTAACTCAGACCACATAAATTCGGTTATCATCCGACGATATCGATCACCATTGACAGTTACAGCTTCATCAGCAGCATTTTCAAAAAAGTAAGGTTCGATTACATCACCTGACCATAATGCACACCAAACAGTAACTCGTTTAGGATGCATAGGTTTCTCATGAATAATTTGTGGATTTTCCTCGCCCCAGATATGGAAATTTTGTTTATTAACATAGCCACCAAGTTCAAAATGTGCCTCATCGGAAAAAATTATTTTTTGAGAAAAATCAGCTGGTTGTTCATTGATGAAATTGAGAAATGAACGACGTTTTAAATTATCTAATGGCTTCAGTCCCAATGTTATTTGAACCTTATATGTCTTCATAGCTAAATCCTTGTGTAAAATACGCCATGTTGTTGATCCACTAAGTCCAAGTTGTTGTGAACGTCGTCTAATGGACATTTCAGGATCATCAGCAGCACTTTCACGAACCAAACCAATATTTTCTTGTGAACGACCACTATCACTGTATTTTTCACATTTTTGATCTTCCGCGGAACCGGTCTCCTGAAATTTTTTAATAATTCGACCACTAGTGCTTTCAGATAGATGATTATGTAAACCATAAAATTCACGTAATTTTTCTAAAAACTCTTTTCACAGAACGCTGAATTTCATAAAATAATTCAACAGTTTGAACGCTTTGTTGTACCGTGGACGAAGACATTTTTATAAATGTCATATATCACACTTTTTAGATGTCCACATGCCCAGACGAATTCAGTGCGCCATATATATTTTATTTATTCTTAAAAAAACGCGCAATTTGAAACAGCCTTTGTATTATATATGTAATAATATTTTTACTAACTGTACAATTACGGATATTACTATTCTCACTTGCTCAATGTTTTTCTCTGTACTAAAAATATGTTGGAGTACACTAATTCCTTTATTACTTTGTTAAGAACAAAATATCTTTCAGGAAAGACAAAGATTTAATTATACATATAAGATGGTGCTAATACCAACTGTAATTGTGAAATCTGGGTTTTAAACAACAAGAGGAGAGAAAAACTAAATTTCTGAAGCGAAGAAAGCGAGATAAAGTTGAGAGAGAAGAAGTAGTGAAGAGATAAGGCAATATGGAGAAGCACCAATAATAAAATTTGCAAAAGAGCAACGAATAAGATGGTTGGATCGTGCATAAAATGAAAGAAAACGGGTTAATAAAATAAGTCCTACAAAAAAACCTATGGTAAACCGAAGACAAAAACATCCTAGACCTAGTTGGATGCAGATTTGCAAGAGAAGGGAATCACAATAGAATGGGCAAGAGGAGGCTTTCATTTGCACAAACTGCACATAATCTTGGCCAGTTAGTGTAGCTATGACATATAGCTAGTAGTTATCTAGTTACAGTCGGGAGGAGTCGAGTTAGCCTCTGATTTCCCTTTTTATTGTCTCTTTCCATTCTTTTCTATTTTATGTCTTACCCAGGGCCGCCTCAACGACTGCATTTTTAACATCCTCATACCGCAAATACTCTTTTTAACGTATATCTTCCCATTTAATACATATAACAAGCACTTTAGCTGACCTTTTTCCAGTATGTGTAGTATTGATTTCGCTTTCGGATAGTTTCTAATGCCGATGCTTTATATTTTATCTATTTTTTTCCTTATGTATCTTTAAATGATCAGTATGCTGGCTCAAAATATCGAAATAAAAAAAAATCAAAAATTGTCCTTTTTTTCGTACTTCTTTATTTTCTTTTTATTCTTGTCACAGCTCAAAATTGAAAACAAAATTCCTTTTTGAAACAACTTTCTGGCTCTATCCATTTCAAAGTTATAAAAAAAATTGTATACATTTAGTTTCAACAAATTTTATACAAATCGGAGTATGTGGATTGCCTTTGCCAGTGAAAGTATCAGATTTATGTACAAGTTGATTTACAGTAACTGTAAAAAATTATTAGGCATATGTCAAAGTAATTTCGATGTCATATTATTACTTAATTGAAGAGCTTTTCAATTTGCGAATTTGAACAAAGATCGTTTTATTTATTAATAAAAGAAGCTGAAATATTTATAATTTATAACTTTGAAATGTCAAGTAAAAAGCAACGAATATTTCTGGCAGATCTTTCGTTCAGGTTCGATAAAGGAGTTAATACATCGGAAGTCGCTAAAATCATTTGTGTAATTTTCGGAGAAACTGTAATTGGGAAGAGTACAACATGGAAGTGGTTCTTTAAAATTAAAACAGTCATCACGCTTCAAGTATAGAATCAAAAAATTACCATAGGAAAATATATTACAGATTATTTCATATATTTTATTTGTTAAAAGGTTAATAAACTTTCAGTTCTATAAAAATATTACGAACTGATGCATCAATCTAATATATGACTGCAGTTACACGTGGATGGTCGATAGGAAGAAGAAATTGACTAGTGAGGAAAATATATCAACAACATACGAAATACCCCTTTAATGAACCAGGTGTTATACAATACAAAATATTACCATATAATTAAACACAGTAATATCATAAACTCGAACTAATACACAAGGACGATTTGCTAAAAGTGATACTATATTTTTTATCTAGATATTTTCTATCGACGTTAATACAATATAATATTGCACATGTAGAATATATTCATAACTATACGTACGTCAAGAAAGACGTATTTTATTGCATTATCTTAATAACAAATTTTTATTCAGATAGTTATATGCTATGAATGTGTGCAATTACGAATAATAAGTTATCTTGATTATTCGACTATTGAGTGATTTTCATAACTATTACGTCAGATAAAATGTAACTAAGGTCGTACTGTTAAAGACGTCGAAGCAAACTAAAATACATTATATAACTTCGAAATCCCAATAACAATGATCGAAGTTATAAGTTTTGAACCCAGGTGTTTAACATTACAGAAATAGGCGCTTATCTAACAGATAGCTACCATAAATTTGCGTAACCTTTACTTTATTATGTAAAGCCGTACAAACAAAGTATTCTTGTAAACGACAATTACTATTCCATTTATTCAACGACTCTTTTACATAGAAATTGCTAATAAATGCAAAATATAAGGGAAGAACTCCATTGTTTAATGCTAAACACGTGACAATATGTAATTCTCTTGAGAAATTGCCTTAAATATTGGGTTGGCAACTAAGTACTTTCGGTTTTTACCGATAGAGAGCGCTGCTTTATTTTTTGTATAACGTATGTTAGTGCTGTACTTAACCGTTTGTCGCGTGATAATAGTCACATTGACGTAACTTCAGAAGCAAGTAGTGCGTGATTTTTATTAAAGCTATTAGTTGTGGGTTAATTTTAAATGGAGTGCAGAAACGAACATTTTCGACATATTTTACTATTTTATTTCCGTAAAGGAAACAAAGCTGCTGCGGCTCACACAAAGATATGTGAAGTTTATGGTACTAATTGCTTAACAGAGCGCACGTGTCAGAATTGGTATAAAAAATTCCGTTCTGGAGATTTTTTCCTCAAAGATGAGCAACGTTCTGGTCGGCCTACTGAAGTTGATGATGACCAAATCAAAGTCATAATTGAAGAGGATCGTCATATAACTGTTCGAGAGGTTGCGGGTAGGCTACATGTATCGCCCACAACAATTGAAAAACATTTAAAATGTCTTGGGCTTGTTAAGAAGCTTGATATTTGGGTACCTCACGAATTGAAAGAAGTTCATTTAACACAAAGAATAAACTTTTGCGATATGCACCTTAGACGAAATGAAACCGACACTTTCTTAAAAAGAATCATCACTGGTGATGAAAAAGCTGAATTGCATCCAAAAAAGATCATTCTGTCAGTTTGGTGGGATTGCAAAGGTATTGTGTTTTTTGAGTTGCTTCCAAGGAACCAAACGATCAATTCTGATGTTTACTGTCAACAATTAATAAAACTGGATGAAACAATTAAAGAAAAACGGCCACAATTGTCAAATCGAAATCGGAAAGGTGTGGTTTTCCACCAAGATAATGCAAGGCCTCACACATCTTTGACAACTCGTGAGAAACTATTGGAGCTTGGCTGATGCCACATCCCCCATACAGCCCTGATCTAGCACCATCTGATTACCATTTGTTTCGAAGTTTGCAGAATTCTTTGAATGGTAAAACTTTCACAAATGACGATGACCTTCACTCGCACCTGGTTCAGTTTTTTGCTGATAAGGACCAGAAATTTTATGAGCGCGGAATCATGCAGCTGAAACAAAGATGGCAAAAGGTCATTGAGCAAAATGGAAAATATATAATTGATTAAAAACTATTCTTTGTTTAAAAAAAAATGTTTTATTTTATACTACAAAACCGAAAGTACTTAGTTGCCAACCCAATATTTCCGTGTGGAAATAAACGCACTATGTAATCCTAGTATGACTTTTTTGTTGCTTTGCATATGTAGCAAGTTCTATCATGTTTTTAAATTATTTTATTAAATTTAAATATAATTTGATTTTAAATACAAACACTATTATTATTTAAGATAACGTTTACTAACCGGGCATGCGTCTTCACCCTTAGACAATAGAGAATGTCTATATATGATGTAAAAAGCGAATTAGATTTCTTCAGTTTCGCATCGTAAAAGCGCGTAATTATGTATATGCAGTTAAGTTTTACAATTTGATATAATTTGTTTAATTTTTAGAATACAACCATAATCTTGCTTATATAAGAATACCTATCCTCTTTTGCATGCAAAAAACAATTTTATAAATAAATATTTTGTTACAAAAGTTATTATTATTTAAAATAACGTTTGCGAGTAACAAATATTTCAAAGAATAACCCTTTTTCGTTTGTCAATATAGGTGTCATAAACTAAGGTCCTGTCTTCCATGAGCGCGTATTTCGACAGCTAAGTCCGATTCCTAGAACTTATATCTAGATTAGTTCCCGGAATATTCTCGATAATATTCCACTTTTAATTAATATTATTTCTAGTTTATTCAATTTATAATTGCAATTAGGAATTCAATCTCTAATCCCTTTTTTACAGAAACACATCTAATATTGAATTATATTCAATATATATCGCGTCTTTCAATGAACTCTAATTTTTGGTGCGCGTATCTTGTTCTCTCATTGTTTCATTTCAAATACGACAAGTGGGTTTGCCTTTCGTCCCACCGATGCTTTTTAAAGACTCGACTTTCTAAGAAAACACCCTCTTGTCCTTCTAGCAACTATCGAGGATAGTACATACATCTTTCAACGGTAAAACACGTGCACGTTCGTGAGTGATGTTTTAATGTAACCCGTACATGTAGTGGTCCACGTATTAATTTCGCGATCGCGAAATATATATAACATCCTGACTAGCGATATATACACACATACATATCGTTTGATAACTATTTTTATTCTAGTCCTTATATATTTTACTTCACAGCTTACTTAATTGTTTTATTGCAACATTTACGATTACTTGTATTTTACCTTTCCTATTGCGCTCGCTTATTATTTATTCTTTTATTAATATATTCAAGCTTTAAGAATCCATTTTATTTAGATTAGTTAATAAAATTTTAAAGACAACCTTGTTTCATTTCCGCGAAAATTTGTCTTTCAATTTGACAATCGTCCTGTAAAATAATTACAATTTAATGTATCTGAGAAAAACGCGTTTTGTCCACCTATCTTGCATTGTTGCCTACCATTAGGTGGCTCACATTCCATAGGATTTAGCCTCACGAACTGTTTTCTATAGGCTTTTATTTCATTTTTATCGGATATTTGTTTTAACTCATATATTCGCTCTTTTTCTCAATTCTTGCTATTCTTAATTTATTTGTCATAAGGTTTTCATTTACCTTGCTAGCCGCTTCGATTTCATTACAATTTAATGTTTGTAAATGCATATAATAATGTAGATTGATTTAAGATTTATTTGAGTGAAAGAATGAGTTTATTCGTGACTGATGTATTACTCGAATCCTATATAAACTATAAGTAAAACAAAAATAAATATTTGAAAACTACATATTTGTTAAATTATTCACGAATGTGAATGAATGAAATCTTAAAATTATAAGAACGCTATTGGAAACTTGACACGTAAATTATATGCGGGACATTTTTCTTTTAAGCATTCCTTTATAAATCGGATGAATAAATAATACGTGTGCTACAGGTTATTCCATTAAATATACTTAATTCGTTATTCCTCGCTTTTCACATCCAGATTTCTTGAATATGCTAATTTTTCATTGAAAGTCCATTTCTACAAAGGGAATGTATTTTACTTTTACATATATAGATGTACTAAAAATGAAATTATACTTGCGAAATTCTATTTTGGTACCCTTACATGAATCCATTTACGAGGACGAAATCAGTAAATACTTTGTTCAATAAAACACCTGCATACGTCTGTACGACAAGAAAATAGGAGCACAATATATTTCCTTTAGGAGTCATAGATAATAATTTTGTAATAATAATAAACTATTTTAAATTGCATATGCTCATAGTTTATCTAGTTCAGTATCTAGTCCTGAAGACAAAGATAACATAGAATGGCGACAACTTTTATAACTACTCTACCCAAGTGGCCTTGAAATTAATATTTTATAGTTTATTAACAGGGATATGATTCGAGTATTATTAATATGTTAATGCTTCATCACAATATTAAGTAAAATTTGGATCAAAACAATTGTGTTGGAGTCGGAAATCCATTGAAGATTAGCCAAAATTTGGTAAGCCTCTAAAGACAAGGACACAGAAAACAATCAAAAGAATTGAAGGTTCGGTGTTAACAGATCGTAGAATTAAAGATTAGAGGAAAATTTATGTATCGCAGATAGAAATTTTGAAAATTTTAAATTACGATTTATGGATGAACATAGTTCAAGTATAATGTACTCCCAGACTTAACACATCCTAGTAAACGTAAAAAATGTGCTAAGAAATCTTTGACGCATTAAAACAAGATCGCGACTTTTGTTTAATTATTGTTGGATACATCACTGAGCAAGGGATTAATTGAGGTGGTTACAAAGCCTAAAATCTGTATGGTCCTGGTATCTCTCAGGAATGTTCTGGCTTCCTTGAATATGCCTATTGAAGTTAGTCTTTATTATGTTTTCTTTTAACTTCTATGAAACTTTGGACCTTCACCGTCTTTTCTATTTTACTCTTAGAAATTCAAGACCATCTAACTAATCAGATCTATTTGTTGGACATACATTACTTGCTTTAGCATGTTTATCTTGACAGCTTTTATTTCATTTTTTGTGTAAATAATCCCGATTCATTATTGCCTTCTTGACTTTTCTATGAAGAGTTCTTGTTTTATAGTTTTAGAACTTTTCATGTTTCTTTTTAAGTTTTGCTCTGAACCTGGCGACCAAGCAGCAAGGGGAATAACAGTCCGTTCAGTAAGGGTTTCACTCAGCTCCGGTTTATTAAGAATGCTAGTTCCAGTACTTACATACCAGCTGTGAGTCTTCGAGAGAAAATATTATTGAGTCAACGCAATAGACGTATAAAGGGGTTACGCCACTAAAAGAGACTTACATCGGTACCAATTGTTTTTTTTTTGGAGGATTAGGAGGCAATTATCTCGACCGCGTACATATTGCAGTGTATTTTCCACTTACTGGGTCTGTAAAATATAGTATTATGAGTAGTACAGTAATGTACAATATACGCGATTTGTGATTATAATTGAAACATATTTAAATTATTTAAATCTTATCATCATTTTACCTAAAACGGCAAAAGTACTTCTTATTCTGAATATAGTTTAATTTTACTAAAAAGAATGTTTTTCTATAGAAACTACTCCTCCAAAATTGAAAAACAAAATAACAAGTAAATGAATATGTCTTGAACGTCTTAAAACGAAATCTAAGAATTTACGAAACGAGTAACAACATTACATGCAACTACAAAAAAGAATCCTATTAGATTAGGTTGCGATGAATAATAGATATTACCTGTAATATTCATGTAAGTAAATTTCTAGGTTTTCCAAAAATTCTGTACAATGCGGAAATTTTTTAAAAAAAATTCTTCCCCTCCGCGTCAGATTCTAACTTGTCATTTCATGCTAACCGGGTATGGGTATTCAATCTTAGAATACAGGGAATGGTGAATTCGTATCTTTAACGTTCCATAAATCGCATTATGGAATGAGATATTAAATAAACTCCACAGCTGGTTTTTAACTAAATATAATTCTGAGCTTTTACGATGTGAAAATGAAAAATTCTGTTCTAACCGCTTTTTAAACAATATATTATATATAATCCAGATACTTTGTGAAAAAATTCTTACTCTCCACGCGATACCCAAACCCGCGATTTCATGCAAACCGAGCATGTGTCTTCTCCTTTAAATAACAGAGAATGCTGAATTCGTGCTTTCTTTTCAAAAAAATTTTGCGTTATATATGCGATGTGAAAAGTGACTGAAATTAAAATTTTTCAGTTTCTCATCGTAAAAGCGCATAGTTACATAGAATTAAGTTTTCCAACTTTATATAATTTAACTTTTAGAATACAATCCTGCTAATATAAGGATAAATATTCTTCTTTTACAAATAGTAAGCAATATCAGAAATACAAACTGTATTACTATTTGTTATATTAAATATATGAGTACTGGTGTAACATACCATATAACGATTTCTGTATTAGAAAAGAATTCATATTAAAAGCAATTTAAGATATACGAAAATTTAGATACGTCGTTAGAAACTAGATAGCACTGAATAGGAGACACCATCGTTCGGGGTTCTGCTCTCAGGTAGAGCGATCACAAAGATTTGGCAAAGAAGGACGGACACAGCTATGGACGATAGAATTTCGCCTTATTCTACAAGAGCACTGAATATGTCTTCTTAATATTAGTATTGTATTACGATAATTTAATTCCTTTTTACGTTTTTCATAGGATACTGAATTTGAAATGTAATCGAGATATTTTTTTAAAATAAAATATATTTTTATCCTTGACTTTATAGAATTGTTATTATTTATTGTAAATTAAAACGTTTAAATTTATTTTTGGAACCTCTTAATGTACAAGGTTGTGTATAAAATGACGGTTAATTAATATATCCCCCTAAAGTTTATATAATCAAACTTGTGCTTTATTATTATAAAATTAAAAGAGATAGGGAGTATTATAGAAAAGTATTAACATACAAGGTTGTGCATTAAACGACTGAGGGTTAAGATATCCTCTGAACTTAGTGTAATTAAACCTATATTTTTAAATAGAATTATCAGCAGAATCCAAATAAGACTATATAATACATTATATAGACTTTAATATCAGGGTAGTGCCATTATATGAAAGTATTGATACATATTAGGAGCGTTAAGGTATTCTCTTTTGCGGTAATTAATTTTATGTTATTAAATTTCAAATTCTAAGATTATAATATTAATTAAATTATAATGTTATTATACTATTTAATTTAATAAAAAAGTCACTTTTTGTGTATTTAATAAAATGAGTGGAAGAAAGGAAGAAAATAGAAGAACTTGCACAGTAAATTCTATAGGCTAAATAGAACTTTATAAGTTAAGAAAATGATATATGTAGTAGGGAAAACTTTGAGTTATGGGAGCGAATAATTAACTGAAAATTTACGAATACTTAATGGAAGTGTTAGTATAGGTACTACAACAAAGAAAGGTCAATTGTAGTGCAGGAAAATTGAAAAATTATCTAAAGTATTAAATACGAGTTAGTTTTCACTATCACATGAATAAAGTGGATAGGCAAACAGGATAATATTTGAATCGAACCAAATAAGTAAAAGCATCCCTTAATTCTTTGTTTACACGAAACTTTTGAGTTTACCACATAATTGTAGATAATGCTATGTACTTAATAACTTTTTTAATATTCTTTTGTAAAAAATATTAATTATAATTTAGCAGTAAGTTATAAAAGAAATTTGTTTATTTTTATAGAAAGGTTTTTAAAACATAAAGAAGATCATTTTAAAAAGTTCTTGCGGTAATACACGCGGTAACATAATACATAATGCAGTAAAATAGTCGAATACCGATTATACTCATCAATCATATTAGTATAGTAAAGACAGCGATGTTCCATTTTCTGTAACAGGATCATGCCAGGGTATCCTAGAGGTCGAGTTTAATTAACTTCCACGTATATAAGTTGACAAGCTTGATACCTAAATATTCTGTGTTTGTTAGTAGTATAATAATATCCATACTTAAGTATTTAAATCTAATTCAATAACTTAACTATTATTTATTATGCGTTACTAACCAGATATCTATATAAAATACACCTATTTCGTAACTGTTGATCTTTTTTTCATGAAACCTTGTTGATGTGGTGAAATATAGCTTTTGACATTAGAATATATATGCGAATACTGTACAATTTCAAAAATCTTCACAAAATTGCTTTTTAGCAATATTGGTCTATACTTCGCAACATCTAAAGACAATCCACAATCTCTAATTATTATATAAAAAAATTTTATATTTATAAAAAAAATATTACAATTGGTCCAGATGATCTTTTAGCCTTTTAGTAGTATTTAAAATGCTTGCTTCAGTTATAATAGAAATGTTGACTCATGTAGTGCTCAGTCTAGAACCACCATGCATGTCAAGTTTATTAGATATATTTACCTTACCAAAATATACTGCAAAAGCGGATTTGCAAGAGTCTCATTCCAGTTCATTAATCCACGAATATAGGAAGTGAGAGATTTGGTTAAGTGTTTGAAATTCTACAGAAAGTTGAAAATACTCTTTTGATGCCGTAATATCTTGTGAAAATTTATATGAAATTAACGGCGATGGTGCTACTACGTAGGCGTCTATACAAACGATAAACCACAAACTTCCGTGGCAATAATTTTAGTGTTAACGATAGTCCTCGGTCAGAAAAGCCTATTACGATTGATAGCAAAATAAAGATATTGATTGAGTTAAGCGCATGGCACAAGACACGAGATACTACAGAAACACTAAACATCTACCATTCAAGTGTTGCCGACCAGGCAACTATGTAAAAATATATGATACGTACCAAGCTTGATACTTGGGATCTGTATGAAAGCAAAGAAGTTTACTTGATGGCGTGTATATAAACATACCATGTGCTTCTTAAACGTGAGAAAAACGATTCTTTTTTGAAGTGACTGATATTTGGTGATGAGAAGTGGATGGTTTCTAACAATGTGGATAGGATGTTTGAAAACGGTCTTGGATCCTACTTGAAGATTCACCTCAAGTGTTACCGAAAGCAAACATTCATCAAAAGAAAGTTAAGGTCTTAGTATGATGGGATTGTAAAGTTATCGTATTTTCTGAACTCCTATAAAGTTCAAGTGTATACTGTTAGCAAATAAAATTAATTAAAAAAAATAAATCATGAGAAAGTGGTATTTCTTCACAACAACGCCATATCACACACAAGTTTGATCGCTGTCAAAAGATATTGGATTTCAGATGAGGTATGCTGCCATACCCATTATACTTATTGCACCTTGCGCCTTGAGACTTCCACTTATTTCGTTTTCTTCAAAACTATTACGTCGTGCATAGTTCGACAAATATAAGGCTTAGCATTTAAGTGTAAGTTTTTCTACGAAGAATTATCAAATTTATCAAGAGCTAACAAAAAATTATCGAAGAAACTATAATTAATTGATTTGAGCAATCTATAATTAATTGATCTTTTACTATATTAATAAATAATCTTTGAAAAACATTAAAACAATACGTCTTGACTTTTCCGATAATCGACTAATATCCCTGAAGTAACAAATTAATAAGGAAATATAAACGAAGAAATTATTAACGAAGATATGTAGAATATTGTTAAAATAATAAATAAATAACAAGATTAATTAAATTCATTTCGGGAATAACTACTTTTTTCTAACAGCCAGAAGAAAATTTTATAAGCAGTAAATTGTATATATTTTCATTATGTTTTAACGATGAATGAACAAAGTTATTATATATTTATCGTTCGGAATTGGTTAGAACGACAAAAGACAATTATACTTATTAGATATTTATGTCAAATGTCCAACGATACCATAATATAGGTCAAATATGAAATAATACATTAAATTTTGTTTGTTTATATCACAAAGAAAGGAACGTTTTTGATATATTACTAAATGATAACTTTGGTGATATATTTTAAGTGCCTTGAAAATATAAGACACGGCACCCTTTTAAAATGAAAAAAAAAACCTTTCTTGAAGTGTATTCAGGAAATATCTGGGTCAGGAAAGATTTCTTTACTGGTCAACATTGTTTTCGACGATGACATGTACCACCAAATGTTTACATTTCTATTTCGGGGGGATTCTAAGAGTACGTATTTACGTAAATTTCCAGATGGGCTACTGCAACTCAAACATTGGTTGGATCAATGTTTATTTTGATGTAAGTTCATATTGTACGGTTTGGAACAACAGTTCTTAGGCACGTTATTAAAGATGAGAACAATACAAGAAAAAAGTCATTAGACAAGCACACATTTAATAAATATTTCTAAAAAGAAAATTAATAAACAAATCATAAATTAATAGTGAGGAAGTTATATGAAGTATTTAGCATACGTATCGTAATACAAATTATAAAATTCTTTTAAATAATTGATAATTTTTATTTATTTTCACAATCATTTATGACATTATTCACAATGTTTACATCCTGTACCAGAACCAATTATATAAGTACTAAAGCTAGCGAATTAACCATATGCTTGCTTAACTAATTAAATATCCCAACTATATTCTAATTAAATGTCCTTATATCTAACAAAAGAGTTTAAGGTTTCCTGGCCATTGTATTCCTTTTCATTTCTTCATTTTATTTCTTTTCTTTGTTGGTGCTGAGCAAAGCTATCTCCTAGTACAATATAATAAAATACGGTGTGAATAGCACTTATGGAATATAATTATTTTTAGAAGATTATGGAAAATGCTGGAACGGGTCAATTTTTAAACTGAATTTAACATCTTTTAAGTAAACATTTGACTACCCACTCTTATTCATGTGTTTGCAGTACTTGATTAGTCTGGTGTTAAATCGATCATCCTGTATATTTTTAATTTTTTTATTCTAATGAATCTTTTTACTTTAACGACGTACACTACTTATAGTTTAAATAATAAAAATAATTAAAAATTTCTCTTTTAATACGTTGGTCGTTTTATTCTACCTACAAATTTATTCTTTTGTAGGTAATTTTGATGGAGCCTGTAGTTGTTGAACTTAATCACTTAAGGTTGAGACAACTTATTCTTTTGTGTTGGAATTTTTCGACCATTAGGGAATAATAAAACACTTTTTCATATTAACTACGTTTCTAGTATTTCTCTCTTTTTTAAGTGATTTACTTTATTTTTATTATTATTTTATATTATATATAGTTTGTTTCTTCCTTAAGCAATAAATATAACATTCGTCAAATAAAAATATATATAAAATTGATGTGTCATAGGTAGCAGATAAAAGAAAAAAATTAATAACTTGAAAAAAGAAAAAACCCCGAAACGTCATTAAAATAAACTAAGTATTTTACAACTCCATCAAATGAAAATATATATAAAATCCATATACGAGGGGGCGTTTTTATATTCGCGGAATGAGCGGGTTGTAGAGGGGTGAGTAGGCGCATTGGGGGCGTGGCCTGTGCAGCGACTCATGATTAGTATAAATACGAAGTTTCATTGTTATTAGACAGTTAGTCTTTGAGCTATCGTCAACCAAGTAACATAATCAGGAGTGAAAAGTGAAGTATGGAAAAAATCGAATATCGTGCCGTTATAAAGTTCCTTACCAGGCAAGGAAAATCAGTCGCGACCATAATGAATGAGATGTCATTGGTTTACGGCGACTCTTGTCCAGGAAAAACCATGGTGTACAAGTGGCATAGTTTATTTAAACAAGGAAGGGAATCCCTTGAAGACGACCCGAGGCCGGGCAGGAGCATTGAGGTGACCACGCCAGCACTTATCCAAAAAGTTGAACAAATTGTACTCGAAGATGCTCGACTAAAGAAGAAACAACTCGCAGAAATGGTTGGAGTATCCGATACAACAATTTTTAAAATCCTACACGATCATCTCGGCATGTCTAAGGTCAGCGCCAGATGGGTGCCGAGAATGCTCACGCCGCCGCAAAAAGAGCAGCGCGTAGAGTGTTCGCGTGCATTTTTGGACATCTGTAATGAAGACAAGGATGGTGTATTGAGTGGAATTGTTACTGGAGACGAAACTTGGGTTCATCATTATGAACCTGAGTCCAAACAAGACTCCATGCAGTGGCATAAAAAGGGCACAGCACCTCCCAAGAAATTTAAAGTGTCACAATCAGCTGGGAAACTCATGGCAACGGTATTTTGGGACTCGGAAGGAATATTGTTGATTGATTATAAAGATAAACGTGTTTCTATAACCGGAGAATATTACGCTTCAATATTAGAGCGACTAAAGGAATCCATTAGAGAGAAAAGACGGGGAAAATTGACAAAAGGTGTTCTGCTTTTGCACGACAAAGCGCCTGTCCACAAGAGCCGCGTTGTGTTAGCTGCCCTGCATAAGGTGGGCTTCGAAATTGTGAATCACCCACCCTACAGCCCAGACCTGGCCCCGAGTGATTATTACCTGTTTCCGAAAACGAAAAAAGAGCTGCGGGGTAAAAAATTTACTGCCGATGATGAAGTCAAGGAGGCAGTTTCGGCGTATTTTGCAGATAAAGAGAAATCATTTTTTTATGAGGGTATAAATAAATTAATTGAAAGATGTGAAAAATGTATCCGTCTTGCAGGTGAATATATTGAAAAAGAAAAATAATTTGGTTTTTTTATTTCCACCCCTTGTCCCCCATTCCGCGAATATAAAAACGCTCCCTCGTATATTATGTTAAAGGGCAAATGAAGAAAATAACTTGAACAAGAGGGAAAAAGCCTGAAACGTCGTTAATATAAGCTCAATATTTTATTATCCCTTATTAATTATTATTAGTTATTTCCTTTTTATATAACATATTAAAAAGGAAAAGAATAAATAAAGATATTGATTTGTATATTATTTAATGAAAACGTAAAAGCAAACAATCTTAAAACAAAATATTTTTCTGCAGAGTCCTTTAATGTTTATTTTAGGGTATTAAATTTTCAAAATGTTCTCCATTGATTTCTTGGCAAAAACCTAGTCTGTGGTAAAACGCCTGTAAACTTTTTCAAAAACCTGAGATGAAATATTTTATAATTCTGTGCGTACTCTGTTTTTGAGATCATCAATGTTATCTGGCTTTATTGTATACATTTTACTCTTAAAATAACCCCATGAAAAGAAATAAAATTGTAAGATTAAACGATTTAGCTCACCGCTCTTCGTCCAGCCTATCTATTGGTAAAAATTTCGTTTAGATACCTTCTTACAATTTGAGTATAATAAGATGTTGGCCCGTCTTGTTGGAACTAAACATTTCCATTCGGCAAGATCGAGTCTACGGCATATGAATATAAATTTGCCAGCACACGAACAACTTCAACTCTAAGTAAACTTACACTTTCTTCAGCTATCAAATTCCCTTCAATAAAAATTGGCCCAATTATAGTTGTTGATGATATCTACCCAAACATTTACCTCTTGAGGATAATGGGTATTTGTTTCAGGAATGTTACTGGCTAAACTTCATTTTGAAGGGATACATTTTTTTATCACGGAGACACTTCGAAACAGTTCTATGACAGATATTATTTTCTCGGACAATTTGACGTGGACTTGACATCTTATACATCGTCCATTACGAATCAAAGCTTTCTTTTTAATAGTTTAACACATCCAAAGTCTCTGAGCTGTGAATGAATTTTTGAAACAATTCCTTTTAATGTATTCGGCTACTCCGGATAACTGCTTAAAATATTAATAGCTTCGACTTGACTTCTACACATGTTCCTGTAACCGATCATTATCATCAATTTAAATTCAAGTTACAAGAGTGTCCGCTAAATATTGAATCGTTAATTGATCACAAACTTAGTTTTCAGAAGAAAATTTTACCACCAATAACATATTAACATATACTTACTTACTGAGGTCTCTTTATTATTTTATATACTTGTTTATTCTTCAGTGCAACAAACTCTGGAAAAGAGATACCGATGAATGTCGTAATAAGTTAACAGAGAATATTTTTTTTTAGTTAGGCAGGTGACAGACTAGGTTTTCTGCCAAGAAAAATTATCATTTAATGGGTTAAAACAAACAACAAAAAGGTCTGTAGAAAATTATTTTATGTTTTAATACTGTTGACTTTACTTGTGTTTTCACTAAATCAATTTAAAAAAAAATACTAAAACTATAAGTATTTTAGGTCGGTAAACTCCAACGATCAATAGGAATTTAAAAATATATATGAATGATCCTATACAATAGGAATTTAAAAAATATAGGATCCTATACATTTAAATGTTTACTTAGGAGACGTCAAAATTCAGATTAGAAATTGACCTGTACGAGCATTAATCATAATCTTCTAAAATAACAAAAAGTAATTTCTTTCCAAAGGTGTTATCTATACCATATAATAAGTACGTACTGCGATAAATAATGCTCAAAAAATTAACAAATAGTCACTCAAATAGCTACTGTTATGGATAGCATCCTTTCACGACAAATGAAACATTATGCAAGTCACCATGATACTTGATATAAAGCCGATTATACAGAATATAAAGTCTTTTAACACTGTTATTCAATTTCCTAGAAAATTTACTCTTGAAAATATTAACACTGTT
Source organism: Dermolepida albohirtum (assembly GCA_031893035.1). Lineage (NCBI taxonomy): Eukaryota > Metazoa > Arthropoda > Insecta > Coleoptera > Scarabaeidae > Dermolepida > Dermolepida albohirtum. Next base: position 73,395 of record JAVIWB010002640.1, read on the forward strand.
GCTAGTAAGTAAGGAACTTATCCCAAATCATTAGTTTGATTTTAAGTGTTATGGAATAACTGAATGAATACATCATATCGTCAAGAGAATTAATATCGACCTGGAAAACAAGTAATCCTGCTGTATGGTGGTTTTGGATATCGGTCAAGCATTTGATAAGGGCTGACGCAAGAGCTCGCTTTACAAATTTAAAATATCTGTTGCTCGATTTTCTTAAAACTGAATCCCAATTGATCATTAGATGTTCCCTAATTAAACACGAAAACGAATATTGTAAATTAAATCACATCAAAACCGGTATATCATAGGTGAATATTTTGGGTTCAACTCTACTTAATTTTTGCAGCCAACTTATTGATTATTATTGTGGCAATATTTGCTGAAGATATGTATATACATAGATTCGGTAACTACTTCTTGTAATTTACAAAGATAAATAGAGGAATAGCTGAAAATCTGGAAAATAAAAGTAACCTTCATTTTAAGTACCTTGAAATGCACCGGAATCATAGAAAAACCATCTTCTTATAAAAATAAAGTCATTTACATTAAAATTCAGTACAATGTATCAGAAAATGAGATCCAAATCGTAACTAACAACTGGAAATAAGAAATTACTCTGCCATACCATTTTAAAATCGATTTGAACCTATGTACAACTAGTGAATCAACAATTGAAATAATATAGAGACTTCGAGATAAGTAGTTACTGCGAAAGTCCTGTAGTTTGTACCAAACTTTACATGATCTACAAGTGCCTTCAATTAGAGAAGAAATAAATGGAATTTTTCAAAAATAATGTAATAGACATCCATATCCATTTTTAAGTGTTTTAGTAATAATGAACAATGCGTGTGAAGTGAAGCGTCACAAAAAGTTTAAATCTATGGATAAATTTAAGATCTACTAATAATTACTTAATCCAAAATCTCTACTTCATCGTGTGTTATATATAAAAAATGTAAATTATTAAAAGCTTGACCTATTATTTTAATATATTTTTATGTATATTATATTTAAAAATTACTAATTAAGAGGAAATGTTGCTGGGTAGACGACAGTGAATAATATTAAAATTATTATTTTAATTTCCTTTAAATGATAATTTTAGTTTGGGTGTGATTTTAAAAACTAAAACATTTAATTCTGCTTGCAAACTTTCACGTCTGTCGTTTATAAACTTTTGTTTGATGATTAGTAGTGTCGATTTATAATTTTGAGTATGGTCCGAAATGTAGACATATCGCTATCTGTCAGAGATAGAGGCATGGAGAGTAATAAGCCCATTAGAAAGTGCACGAACACAAAGAGTAGCTAAAGTGTTTAGAGTAAACCAAAATGTAACTTCTAGAGTTTGAAATCGTTTTCTGGAAATAATACAAGAGATAATCGATACAAACCTCGATTCGAAGTGAGTTTGTTGCTGCCACTCAAAAGATATTATAGCGCAAATAATAAGTCGTTGGCGAACGTTTGATTTATATATTATAGACATTATATATATTTCATTCTTCTTATTGCAAAGCATCAAATAGTACGTAGAATATGAGCTAATGGTAATATCAAGTAATGAATGAGGCAGTAATAAAATCCCAAGTTATGTTGCAGCCAGACAATAGATGTATTCTTATTTTGCATGAACTCGTTACATGCAATAACCTACAATTTTCAAGAAAAGGCCCAATATGAGGGTGATAGCATAGTGACTTAGACCCAAATAAGTACTGCAGGAGGACACCTACTGTCATTGCTCAAAAACTGAATCTGGTTGAAATTCTGACACATATTGTTCTTCTGTATGCAGTAGGAGTGGGAGAATTTATTTTTATGAACGTAACGCAAACATCGTAAACAAATGAATTGTTGAAAGTGATATAGGACGAATAGTGATCAGCCAGTTCCTCAGATGCAAATCAAACAGAACACTCTTAGGACTTCAAGCAACCGAGAAGGCTCGAAGCATTTCGAATTATTATTAAGAATAAATAGAATATGATTCCCTAACAAATGTTCAAAATGCTGATCTGGTCGATAACATTTAGATGCAAAACGTCTTTATATGAAAATCATATAACTTACTAATTTATGTTGTTTTTGTAAAAATTATTGGAATAAAACTTCGAACAATAGTTAAAATTAAGCTAGTAACTAATGGTATTTACAATAGTTTCAATTTGTATAGATTGAACTGCGGTTTAGATCCATTTTCAGAATTAGCGTTATTGTTTTTGTTCTTGAAAATGAAAACGTTCCCATAAATGTCTAATTCCGTATGATTACAAATACTTTTGCTAATTTAAAATTATCTGCTGGTTACATTATGGCCCCTATCTAAAATATGTATGGCAATATTTGAATTTACGGTCTGTTAAACATAATGTGCCGCCTGTTCGTTGCAGAGACTGGAAGTTATCTTTTGTTTGACTGGCATTTTCTTATTGCAATCTTAGCATTCTAACAGAATTAATATGCGACTTGAAATACGCGTTCTTTAAAAATTATGCACAGGAACCGAACTGTACTTTTTAGCATGTTTTATGATTAATTATACCTTACAAAAGAAAACTTGTTTCCTATACTTTCTGCATCGAAGTAATAAAAAGTAATCCCTTTTCATGCTATTATAACAAACAACAAAGTGTGAGATTAATAGAATGTTTTGCTGTAAAATATATTTAATAATTAGAGAAAGAGGATAATCTCATTAGATGGTTATATTCGATTGAGACGTATATTGTGTGTAATTTTATCAGCATGTACAGAGTTTTGTTTGCGTAAAGTTTATTTTTATGAATGAATATATAAAATTTCTAAAGGTAGAAGTTGCTGTTTTGTGGCGAAGTTGACGCTTAAAGGATAAAAACATTCATTATTTTCCTATACAAACGCAACCGTTAGATATGAGGATTTGTTCTCTCGAAAAAGGAATTTTAAATACATAACAGGAAATTATATTTCATAACGTGAAAGATATATATATATATATATATATATATATATATATAAATATATATACATAAATGTATATATATATATATATATATATATATATATATATATATATTCGAAGGTAATATTATTTGAAAATATTATCTAAAGTTCTTTTATTTAACGAGGTAAGCTGTTTTGTGCATATGGTTAGCTAACATTAGACCATATAATAGAATTTCTATTAATTTAAATTAATTTTCCAATAAGCTTTAATACCGATAGTGATGTTTCAATCTAAGCATTATGATTTTCTATAAAATTGCTGCAAAGAGATAGATAGTAACATATAAAATAAATTTCAGAGAAACGAGATTGAAAACATGAACAATTGAAGCAGGGAACGCTAAGTTTAAAATTGGTAACTTTCAAGTAAGTTTCAAGTAACGAAATTAAAAGAAAGAAGTGTTAAAAGTAGCTAGTTTAAATATAAGTAATTTTAGAAAGCATTGTCGGCATATATGTTATGCATATAATTATTATTATTGGAAGACAATAAATATTTAACCTTCACTGGCGAACCCACTTACTACGAGCTGAATAATATGGAGAAATTCATATCCTGAACTGTTACTTTATTCCTGTAATCCTCATGCTGCTAACATCCTTTAGAAAAAATACCCAGAGAATAAGCTGGACATTTTTTATCGATGACAGATTTTGCAGTTTATATATACACGAGGTACCTACTAGACTACCATACTAGAGATTAATCTATTGTAAAGAAAATTTATCGAATTATAATATTGGGTGTATCAAAAACAAAAAGATAAAGGCCTGAGTTAATTAAATCATATATATATATATATATATATATATATATATATATAAAATTTATTGTATTTGGCATACATATATATATATATATATATATATATATATATATATATATATATATATATATATATATATGTACATTAAAAAAATTAAATTAATTTACAAAGGTTATATTACATAATCCTATTCTTTTTAAACACTGAATAAAGAACTAATTAATTTCTATTAATTTATGTGAGTAGATAATTACATAATAGATAATATTAAATACCAATATTTAGTACAATTTCTCTTTAATATAAATCCATCTATTTTTACACAGTCTGCCCAGAGAACACGGAACTTCTTTAAAATAGTAATTTTTGGTGGCGCCATCTACATAAAAAAATATCTGCCGGTAAGGAAGATCTTTCGCCAATGTTATCTCAAAATATCATGATATTTACATTATTACAAGCAGAGAAATTTTAAAAAAAGAGCAAATATCAAGTTCTACTTTAAACTCAGTAAATCGTTTACCGAAACGTTTAGTTTGATAAAGCAAGTGTATGGTGATGCGTATTTATCACGTACGAGTGTGTATGAGCGGTATAAACTATTTAAAGACGGTCGTACGGATATAAGTGCCGAACACCCTGGTGCAAAAAAATCTGCGGTTACGGAAAGTAACATCGAACTTGGGCGTGAATTTATCAGAAATGAGCCGAAATTCTCATTGCGATATGTAGGAATGGAATTAAATATTTTCAAAGATTCATTTCGGCGCATTTTGAAATAGCATTTGGGACTAAAAAAGATTTGTGCAAAGTTTCTAACACACAAGCTAACTGATGATCAAAAATTGCTCCGAATTCAACATTGTACAGATTTGTTTGAAGACTCAAAAAAGGACGAAAACTCCAGGTATTCCATTGTAACTGGCGATGAGACATGGTGTTTTCAATACGATCGAGAAGACAAGCGTCAAAGCTCTGAATGGAAGCATCCAAGCGAAGTAAGACCGCAAAAAAGCCGTTTGGAGAAGTTAAAAGTGAAGACCATATAGATTTGATTTTATGATTCGAAAGGCATAGTGCACAAAAAGTTTATACCAACTAGTCTAACAGTCAATGCTGTATATTATCTTGGTGTTATGGTGCGTCTGCTGGCGCGTATTAGTCGTGTACGCCCTTAATATGGCAAAAATAGTAGCTGGCGCTTGTTACATGATAATGCACCATCTCATCGCTTGACGCCTATCACCGATTTTCTAACTATAAATGGCATTTTAACAATCAACCATTTACCGTATTCACTGGATTTGCCCCTCTGTGATTTCTGTCTATTCTCCAAACTACATTTGGTGGCTGGTCTCACTATATTCTCTGGATTTAGCACAACCAAACTTAAAGGTTTTTCCAATAGGGACATAACAATTTTGTATTTTAATATGAATGAATAATGAATGTTTTTCATGATCTGTCAAAGCCAAAGTGTCAGTAAAAGTAAGCATTTTTATAATGGCGAAGTTCACGAACGAGCGACGTTTGGAAGCTTTTAAAAATTACTACCGCAATTCTCGGTCGGGTGTCGGTGATTGCAACTTTAAGATGGTTTACTCCAATTTTCAGTCGTAATAATTGTCCCACCAGACACGCTGTGCGTCTATAGTGAATAAATTCAAGTAAAAATGTTCAGTGTTGGATATTTTTGTGCCAGTGATACAACGCACCGGTTGAAGTACCGAAAATATCGCAGCTGTGAACGCTTCAGTTCAAAATGTGCCAAATCAGTCGATTCCACGCCATTCATAGAAATTGAGAATCTCTCAAACTACATTGTGGTAAATTTTGGGAAAAAATCTTGACTTATACACTTACAAGATCAAATTATCTCAAGCACTGAAGCCTCTTGATCATTTGAAGCAACAAAATTTTTGCGATTGGACACTGCTAAAGTTTGAAAAATCATCTTCAGCGATGAAACTCTTTTTTGGCTTAATGGCTTTGTCAATAAACAAAATATTCGTTATTGGACAGCAGCAAACCCACATGTACTTCATGACTCCCTTACAAGCACAAAAAACTGATTGTGTGGTGTGGATTTCTTACCGGAGGCGTGATTGGATCATATTTTTTCGTTGATGAAAATTATCGCCATGTTACGGTTAATGGAGTTCGGCTTTGTGCCATGTTGAAAGACTATTTTTCGCCAGAACTGGATAGATTTGACATCAGTGATAGATTATTCCAACAAAATGGTGCCACATGCAACACAGCTGGTCAAACAATTGATATATTGAAGGGGAAGTTCGAGTTGCCATCTCGCTCATGCGATTTAACGCCGTTGTATTTCTTTTTATGGGATTGCGTTAAGTCGTTGGTTTATGTCAACAAACCAACAACGTTAGAGAAGCTCAGTGATAATATTGAACGCGAAATTGCCATCGCCGATATGTGTGGAAAAGTAAAAGATAATTGGCTCTAAAGAATCGATCGCGGTAGTCATATGAACGAGATCGAATTCCATAGTTAAATATAAGTTGTGTACTGCACCTAGAATAAATTTCAGCCCAATATCACAATTGTTGTTTATTTTACTTAAATACAAAAAATATTCTTATTGAAAAACCCGATACTATTTGTTCCTAGAACTCAAAAAAGCATTTGAATAACAAATGACGAAGCCATGTGTACCCTTTCCACCATTCTGCTAAACGATCAAAAGTCAAAAAGGAGATTATATTGAATGAATAAAATTATGTAGCGAATTATTGTCGCGTTTTATATGATAAGCTAATCATATCTATCAATACCCTTTTGTACTATATTCTACATTAAATGCAGTACGAGTATAATATTTCAATTATAGAATGCATCATATTTTATAAAATTTTTGTTTTCTGTTCGAAATTTCTAAATTATTACTAATGCAAAGAATGAAAATTTTTAAAGTAATATTGCAAGGTAAAATTAATAAAATTTATGTTTTTATAATGTTTGGTATGAGTATATGTGAATAAAATAATCTCAGTTTGTTACAGAAATTATTAGTATCAATTTTCAAACAAAGATGGTAATCATTTTGTATCGAAAATTCCTGTGTGGTTACAGTAAACAAATTAGTATCAGTTATTTGATACTCTCACAGAGATTGAAGAGAAGGTTCGGCATTAATTAAACCTCGTTAAAATAAACTTCTAAACCCATATGCAAATTCAGTATACCTAAATAGCATCGTTTTAAGTTTGCAAATATTTGTTTAATTATGTATAGAATGCAAGTACGTTGTAGGATTTTCATTTTCTATTAAATCACATATTGCGTCAAACGTAACGATCCGATTAAGGGTTTCTTACATATAGTATCAACAATTACTGACAAGAGACTAATTGTAAAAAATATAATTTCTTTCTCGCGCAAATTATAAGGAAAATATCTTACTGATAAAAACAAAGTCAGCAATTTGTCATGTAGTTTCAGAAGGAATACGTTTTCTTTAATAAGAATTCCTTGGTATTTCCAAAAACGTTAATAAATTAAAAAACATTCGTGAACACTGATTCTTTTACATTTGTTGCAACTATCGCTGTCAAAAATCGTTTATAGAACAAACACACCCATTTGCATTTTTTATATTTTATTACACCGATCGTGGGTAAATTCTATTACGTAACTAGAAACTAGCTTTGTGTCTATCTACGATTTTATTTACAATCTTGCAAGATTTTAAATATTATTATACAAAATAAAAAATTCAAGAAGAAAAACAAAATTGCATATTCAAAAGTCTTTCTTATAAATGCCTCAGGAATGCTACTTTCAACTAGGAGACTCTGGCAAAGGTTCAGTGAAAGCGATTTCATTTAAGATTAAGGAATTAGGATTACTGATATGGATCATAAAGCTTATTCCATTGCGCCCCCTTTGCATATGCATGCTGAAATTGACTTTGACACGTGGCCATTTGCTATTTACAAAATTTTTGACATCTTTCACCATTTTAGTTCTAGAAGTACCTTCGTCGGATATCCTATCTATTTTTTCCACAGTATTGAATCACCTCTTCATGTGTAGCTGTATACATGAGTCTCGTTTATCCTTGCCTTCCCAACTTATTTGTCCCATGGATGGTTATTGCTTTAGAGCATATGCATTAGAGCACATGTTCCTACTACTTATTTTAGCGATTTGCTCTGTAACGTTTGCATACTGTTCCTTGGCATGGTAAAAGAAATAGCATCTCGCTCAATCAAAGCCTCACTTAATTGGGAAGGTTAAATACGAAGAGACTGGGTTAGATTGGAGAGTATAAAAGTTAAATACCGCGGCCACGCAACTCTTGATAGATTACTTTAGATCTTAGTTAAGATTCAGCTTGTATGGGTGCTAATTCCTGGACTCACGCAGTAGCTGTGAACCAAATATTATCATGTATTTATGCAGAAACATACATTTATTGGTATTGAATAAACTGTTAAGTACAATAAATGTTTAACAAAGTTAGTTTTCATAAAGAATACATTTCTTTCCTAATGTGTTCAAGAATCTTCAAGAATTCATTAAGGGCAGTATCAAAAATTCCTCTAATTATAGATCATTTATGCTGAAAGTAAAACTCGAAAGGTTTAGAGTATCAAGTTGATGTATACTTTCGTAGTGATTTTGGTTTATAGGATGAATGTGTCTTGAAAAGAAATTGTTAGGCATATGCCGAAATTATTTTAAAGTCGTATTTTTTGAGTCGAGGAATTTGTTCAGAATATTTTATCTATTGACGAAAGAAAATGGGAAGTTAAGTAGGAAAAAACGGACATTTCGAACACAGTCTTTTTTTCTTCGAGTTCAATAATGGAGTATATGCATCAGAATTTGCTAGAACCATTTGTGCCGTTTACAAAGAAAACGTAATTGGGGAGAGTACAGCACGGAAATGTTTTTTTTTTTAATTAAAGAAAGCTATTTTCATAAAAATGATTCTCATCAGTCAAGCATCAGATTTTGATAAAGATCTGGTGGATGCTTTAATTCGTGGTAATTCACGCGAATTAACTCAGGAATTGACCATTATAATGGATTGTTACCAATCGACCATAAAACAACATTTGCAATTCATGGGTAAAGTTTGAAACCTGGGTGTTGGCTACCACATTTGAGCTTTCTTGCTAATTTATGAGTAACGCCGATCGTTTTCGTCCAATATTGTGATTGGTGACGAAAAATGCCTTCATGCGAATATCAAGAACAGAAAGACATGTGGCAATTCCCCTACCAAAAGCTGATACTAATGTACATTTGTTGAGATAAAATATACATCGTCTACTATAAATTACTCCCGGGAAATGTAACCATTACTACCGAGATTTATTGTCGACAACGCAGTTCAAGAGAAAAGACCAGGAAAACATCACCAGGTCATTTTGCAGTATGAGAACGCTCTCTCTATTGCAATTAACATTTTAAAAACGACTATTCAAGAACTAGATTGGAAAGTCATTCCATATCCGCCTTATTCTTCTGATCCCGTTCTACTAGATTCCCATAATATTCGCTTTCGACTAATGTTCTTTAATAACTATGCCGCGCTTCAAAGTTGGTTCCACGACTTCTATACATCCAAACTGTCGAATTTCTTCAGAGGTGGAATTGAAAAACTGTTAGACTGTTACGAAGCAATTGAAAATAATAGACGAGATTACATTCTTGATTATTCTTGATGCAGTTTGTTAGTTAAAAAATTTATAGATTCTTATTCATTAAAAATGCCATAATTTTATGTGTAGACTTGATAGTTAATAATGAATAAGTAGTAATACAAATGCATATAATGGATCTGGAATTTACAGATTCAAAGAAAAGGCGATGATTCAAACGAACCTAAGTAAAGACACAACAAGAATTTGAAGTGAAAATAACAGCATTACAATTCAGAAACAGGTGAAACAAGTGGAAGTGGAAACCGCGATTTACCTATTATGTAAGGGCTTGACAAAAAGGTAATTTATAAAAATTCCAGATGAATATTCTGAACCGAAACCCTGTGTAGAAGAATTGCTCTTGAAGCTGCTAGTTCTATTTAGGGAATAAAGCTAGAGAATGTACTCCAATGAGATATTAAGAATCATAATAGATCTGGAAAGGACGCAGTGAAGGAGACTTTTCGACTATTTCAATTTAATGAAAAGTAATTGTGAACTAAATAAAAATCCAATAAATGACTCTAATAAATGTATTAGGTCCACTCTTCTTAGGGAAAGATAAGTATTACAATTTTCTTATGAGTAAGGTTTGAACCGCAGAAAATTCATAAAATGACTTAAATTTTAATATACCTTTTAAATAACAAATATTAATCTACAGAACGTAATAAAATATAATTATTCAAAAGAAGAAAAGAAACTTTAATTCCAGTTTAGGTGGCTTTATTATTATTTTAATGTACGATTATAGTTGTTAATAGACATTAAGTAAACTGCTTAAGTATAAAGTAATTTATAAATATAAAGGGTTGAATTAAATTTAGAAGTTGATGTATGTAATGCAAATACATTTTATAATTAAAATTATACTTTTAAACACACGGCGATTTGCTAATTAAATAATTTTTTATATTTGGATTTTAGTACATAGATATTTAGAATCCAACACAGAATATCTTCTATGATGAACAATGAAGTTATTCTTTATTTCTTGTGATACTTTGACGAAAAATTGGAAAGACCTCTCTGTTATAGCGGTCTTATATTTGAGTGCGTCCGAAGTAAAAGCCTAGTTTCCATTAAAGATGTGATAATAAATATACTCTCGATTCTTTATTGAAAGTCGGAGTATATTTTGTAGGCCAATACAGCGGAAATATTAAACGAGATAAACGTCTTTTTTTGATGGTAGATAGATAGAATAAGAATCCAATTTTGTTAACATATAAATGCTTTTATCACTTAATTAAGATTCAGTTCTTATGTAGACTTTGAAAGTAAGTCTCTTGCTAATGTTGATATGTAATTGATGTTGGAATTACAAATTAAAAATTTTACACTCTACTTTTAGTTCAAGGTAAAAGTAAAACCAATGCATTTTGATCCCACATATTTACGTACATAGTTCATTGATATAGCCAAAAATTGTAAACAATTAATTATGCAATTTTTATAACATATTATGAAAAGTTGGATTGAAATATTCTCAACCTGACATATGCATATGGCGGTTAGACCATACCATGAAGTTTATTCTTTAGAGCTACAATCCCTTACCATAAAATCTGCAAATTATCATTTATTAATGGATATTTAACACATTTCCATCTGCGTTTGAAATAAATAGCATTTGTACAATTATTAAAATGTAAAAATTAATTATTAAAATATTAAATAAAATTAATTTTTAAAAGTTTAACACCAACTAAAATAAAATCACAAAGATTGAATTCTTAGTAATGATGCCTCTTTGGTCTCAACAATAAATAAAGGGTACGCTTCCACCGCACTAACTTTATCACTCTCTATATTAGTTTCTTACTAATATAAAATTATGTATGTAGTTGTAACAGGTAAAGTTGCATTCTGGGATCAATACGAGAAACACTAATTACTAATAGCCTTAGTTTAGAATCAATTTAGCTATTTCTTAGAATTACTCGATTAACTAACTTACATTTATATTCAAAATTTGGATTAATATATTCTTTTCCAAACATTTGTTCGATCGATTCAAGTCACTCGTGACAATGTTACCACATAAATTTGAAGAATGATTTGTTGTTTCACAGAACATACATTGGCAAGTATAAGTTTATATTAAACAATATTTGAATACCTAAAGGTAGATTATACCAATTTTTTTTAATAAAGCTGATAAATGAATCAATTACGCACAAAAGGAAACGTAAAATGTAGTTTGTTTTTATTTAGGGATGCATGCTATGCAATCATCTACGTAGCGTTTGAAAAAAATTGGTTTAAATTCTAAGTTTGTGATTACTTCCTGTTCAAGTTCCTCTACTACAAACAAAAAAATCAAAAACAAACTACATTTTACAACAATTTAATAAATATCGCACCAAATTTCAATTTACAATTGAAATAGAAAACAAACTAAATTTTCTGGATATAACTTTAATAAACCACAATAATAAAATACTCAGTAAATTATACCGTAAACCCGCAGCATCAAATAAATACTTAAACTGCAACTCATGTCAATCAATACAACACATAAAAATATGTAGTAACCGCAATAAGAGCTAGAGAAATAAAATTAACTGACGCAGAATATAGACCACAAACATTAAGCGATATTAGAAAAATATTAGCTCAGAACAAGTATCCACCAACATTCCTAAACACCATCATCAAAAAGAGATTACACCATATTATAACACTAACAAAAGAATCAATGATAATAGCAAGGTCAAGAATTATAAATATATACAGCTTCCCTACATCCGACACCTTTCAGAAAAACTTAACAAAATCTTAATACCATAAGATATGAAAGCAGCACAAAAAAATCACAACAATTTCAACAATCTGTTCACACAGCTAGAAGATAAAATACCGCAAAATAAACAAATACATATTATATATAAAATACCATGCAACACTCTGATGGTGTATATGTAGGACAAACTATGCATCATTTACAAGATAGATTGAATGGCATAAATATTCTAGCAATATTATACCATTGATAAAACATGAAAACCAAAAAACACACATTTAACATTGAAAGTATTCACATAAGAAATGAAAAAAGTTCAATAAACGACAGAATAGACCAGTTAAATTTATCAATAATATATTCTTGTCTCATATAATCTTCCCTAAGAGACGACCATGCACACACAAAATATAAAACAAACACACATGGTTTTAATAAAATTAAAAAAATTATTCTCATATCTAAACATTTAACAAACACATATCACCTGGCTTCAACGATGTATAAAAATTAAATACATACAAAATATAGACAATAATATAGTATAATTAATCACCTCCAAACCAAAAAAAAAGAAAATTTTTATATATATGACACACTTTCAGACAATATTGGGGATATTTGAAGTTTGGTGCGGCAGGTAATTATTAGTTTGTTAATTTGATAATTTCAGTTTTCTTGATTTGTTAATCTTAATTATAATTTAAACGTACTGTTTGATTTGACGATATATAGTATATTTAGCATATTATTGCAGATATAATATTGAATAAATTCTGAAAAAGGCAGTATGTCTATTGCCGAAACGTTAATAAATTGAATAATTTCTCAATTAACAGTCCCGCAAAAAAACATAGAAAAGGAAAACTTTATATTACATATATATATATATATATATATATATATATATATATATATATGTATATATTGATTTTTATACAAAAATCAAATAACGTAATATTATCTATGGCTTATTTATTTCTAAAATTTATATAAATTCCAAGGATCGTTTTCGAAAAAATTATTTTTCGTTCTACACCTCCTAATAAATTACCCTTATTCAATTTTTCCAGGAAAAACGAATAGCACTATATTGCAATATTATTTTCGATTTATTTATTGTTTTGTGATAGTTAAACAAAATCGAGAAATTGAGTTTTCCAATTTTGTACCACCAGTAAACTACTTCAACAATTAACGACTGATAAATATATTTTCAAAATTTATAAAAAATTTTGACAGCCATTTTAAAAAAATCGTTAAAAACAATGTTAAAATTATATTATTTTATTCTATTCGGAATGTATTTTATGTATGTTATGCGTTTTATGTATATTATTATTATGTGTTTTATAAATATTATTATTTTATGTATATTATGATGCATTTTCTATAGTAATTATATTTATTTTTTTTTATTATACGTAAATTAACGCAAAGGTGCAACGTTGACAATATCAAACATTTCCATTTTATTGGAGGGTGCATGGGTGCATCGATGCGTTTAACGTGAAACGAGGTATTTTGAACTGTCTTTCGTTGGGTACGTATTTGAACTGATATTTATACTTATAATACTGTTTCTCCTCTATTTGGTATTCGAACTGCTATATTTGTACTTCTAGAATTACAGGCACATGTACCTCCACATACCAAACAGTCGCTATTTAAAATAAAATTGTTTAAAACATTCGCGTGTTTTATTTCAATTACAAAGGACTTTCAAAATAGAGACTTGCCTTAACAAATGTAATATTATTTGCAGTTAATGCATTTATGAAATTTAAACATAATTGTTAGAGTAGTTTTGATAAAATTGAATGTTTTGAATATTGATTTTCTGTAAACTATATTTATTTTTAGAATAGAAAAAAATTCTGAAAAAGTACCTTCTTATAATTTCCTAAAATGCTTAAATTTAAAGTTCATTTCCGATCCATTGCACAGTTTTGCCAAAAAATTTGTAATGTAAACCCCAAAAACGTCTAGATTTGTGAAACTCTAAATTTCGACTATTTTCACGAATGTTTTCTTCTTCTTCTACCGTCGCTTAAAAGCATAAAATGGACAGCAAAATTTAAGCATAATCGTACAACGATTCAATCTGGTAAGCTACAGTCAGCCACAACCTATAGTATTGACAAAATGGTGAGATACGTTGAACACAAGCAGTTACATTTTAAAAGCTTTCGCCAGATGGGTATAGCGGTTCCTAACTATCGATCAACAGCGTCACAGATTGGTCATTTTGAAACAGTGTTCGACACTTTTCTAATCTCTAAAGTTTTATGCCGTCTCTTATGTTGATGAGGTCTGAATCAATCAGTAGATACTCTAGATAACATAACAACCTAGAGAATGATTAGATGTTAGTGCAAGTGCTCCGCAAAAGGCAAATAGCGCTATTAGCTGGCAAGGTACGGTTACTGTTGTTTAGAATGTATATGGTGTACTCATCGAGTATCTTGAGAAAGGGAAAAGCATCACAAGGGGGTACTGTACAATTACAAGTTGGACAGTTATATTGGAAGAAAGCGACAATTTAGTAAAAAAATGTTCCATTACCAGATCATTCATTATTAATAATACTAACAAAAATATTTTGCCTCTGTTGTGAATTACTTCTGCACGACCTTTACTTGCCGGGTTAAGCCCAGAGTTCAGTGAATTCTTGTTTCCCAATTTTTAAAAATTTCTGTCTGAAGAAACGTTTATCTCAAACAATGCCTAATGTCTTATACTAATGCTTATAGTGAGGGGCTAGAACAAAGTTACTATGCGGAAGTTATAAAGAATAATGGTGTTGAACTATGTGTGTAAATTTGGAAGTGCACCATATGCAGAAAAATAAATACTTGCTTTATAATGAAAATTAACATTTCCATTTCGTTATTATTAATTGCAGAATATTAACTAAAAGGTTTCTGCATTGCACCAAGACTCGAACCTGTACCTATCGTTCTCTAGACAGTATTTCTAACAAATTAAGCTACCAAAGTTTCGAATCCCTTAATATGGCAAAAATTACATTATGAAGCAGATCTTATTGTTTTAACACACAGTCTTGTTTTTAATGTTTACGGTTACATATAAATATATAATTAAGCTCTTCACAATGGGAAACTAATGAAAATTAACATTTCCTGCTATTCCTCCTGCTATTATTTATTTTTTATTTCCGGCTCTTTAGTATCTGAAATTAAAAGCTATTTAGACAATGTTAAATACGTTATTTCATTAAATATAGATTTAGAGCAAAGTTGCTTTCAAGAAACTTAAGCATGTGATGTAATGCTTTACTAAATAATAGAAAGAAAGTGTAATAATAAATAATTGTTTTGCGTCATTACATACACATATACATATGTACACTAAAATATATTTGAAGTTAATTTATTAATTTATTTAATTATTGTGTTTTAGGTTATGGTTTCAATTTTATACACCAGGCCCTCGAATATTTGACCGTAGACATAGATTTGTTATTCTGCTTTGTTTTATAAAAAAGGAATCATCCACAGGATCAGATCATTTACAATATACAAACAAATATTTCTCCTCCACATTCTATCCTCTCATTTCAATTTTAGTTCAGTTAACTGTCTTTCCTTTTATCGATTTGTTCAGTAAACTTGTGTTAATTATTCTGTCCACCCTAACAATCGATATTTTGTAAGATCGCATTTGCTTGCTTCCAATGTGCTTCCATACTAACAAACCCTGATTTTTTCGTATAATAAACGGTGATTTATCGGATTTTTTGTATTTGAACGATTTGGTTTCAGACGCTATTTTCATTTGTAATACTTTTCAGCATATTCTTAAACACTGTAGTCAAAAATGATGGCTTTAGAATTTAATTGAGAAAGAAAAGTGAATATGATTGTCAGTTAAGGTTATGAGGTCATTTCAGCGAAGAATTGAATTTATTTTGTTTCTATGTGTTGTCCTACAAAACGTTAAAAATCTAGTAATATTATCCGAGTAGAATTCTTTCATTTTATGTTGTGACACTTGTCACAGATTATTTTCTAGAGTTTGACAGAAGAAAGTGTAAAGATATGCGACAAAACTTATGTTCATCTGAGAAAATCCGCAATGGAAAATTTTTCCATTGTTAAGACGTATTTTAAGGAATGACATACAGCAAGATTGCATAAGGAGTTTAGAGATGGTATAAGAAGCTATGAATTGCAAGACCATGATCTCAATTAGTGTGCTATCTAAGGACACTATCGACACTAGAGCAGTGACTATTCGCACAGATCCACGTTTAAATATTTCGCAACTTTCCAACATTCATAAAATATCTGTTGAAAGTGTTTTCACTCCTTTGCACGCACATTTAAATATCCTTAGAGTTTTTGGCTATTACTGTGACAGAATTTTTTAAAAATAAATATATCAAATATACATGTACCTCATGCTTCGCATAATCTTCCATCCAAAAAAACTGGAGGCTGTTAAGGCTTTTGATGCGATTTTGAGGGAATTTTTAAGAAATGTCTTTTGTCACGCATGTGAACAATGACGATAGCGTTAGGATAAAGGTTTTGCATAAGATAAAAGTATCATCCCTGTTAAAAAATCCACCATATACAAGTTCTATTATAGCAAAGAATTTGTTATTTTTGAAGAAAATGATTTCAGCATTTTCTGTTAATTAATTAGTTAGTGAATAAATATATCGTCATAATAAAATGGTTTCATTTTATTAAATAAGTTATAATACATACAATTCCCTTGAATGATCTATGAAACTTTTAGATGTATTTATCCAACATACATATGTATATTAACATATTTTTACTATAAGATTGCTTATCAATTTTCAACAATCGTGTCATTCTTTCAATACCTTCACTTAACTATCTGTGTATGCTGGTCATTTGCATGTAATGGAAAATAACTCTATTTGAAAATACTTTTCTTCTATTTCTTTTTGTCGTTTCTATTATTTAGTGAATAATGGAACATTTACTGAAACCTCCACTGTAATTTCAACATTTCCAACTAAATGAATTATTTTGGCTTCATTGAAAATAATAACATAAATTATTCCATTTATTGCTAATACGTTTCCCACGTACTAACATTTAATATTTTAGTCCCATAACCACGAGCCCTACTTTATGGTTGAATCCAATCTGAAGATGTGAGTCCCTTACTCTCAAAGGATCTATGATATAAGACGGATTTAGATGTACTTCGGTTTACCACATGACAACCTGGATTTATTTTAATGTGCTTTCTAAAAGATTTACTACTTTATTATATATTATTTATATAATTATTTCTTTAATTTAATTTAATTAATACATTTTAATTTTATCAAATAAACAACGATTTTACAATTTGAAAAA
The DNA here is from genome assembly GCA_031893035.1 of Dermolepida albohirtum. Lineage (NCBI taxonomy): Eukaryota > Metazoa > Arthropoda > Insecta > Coleoptera > Scarabaeidae > Dermolepida > Dermolepida albohirtum. Next base: position 90,943 of record JAVIWB010002640.1, read on the forward strand.
AATTGAAAATATTCCCCTGTTAATGCTTATTAAAACTCAATTTTGAATGAATAAAATGATTTGTTAGTTACAAAGCTCACATAACACTCCAGTTAATAATAATCAATAACATAAACAAAGTAATATGTTAAATATACATGGTGTTTCAAAAAGAATATACGTATTTCGAATGCATATATTTATTAAGCTTTAAGACATACGACTATGAAACTTTACACACAAATTTACGAACCTCTCAAGCTCAGATTACAGATGTTCAATATGTCCTCCATCAGCGATACGAACAATATCACATCGATATTCAAATTCCTTCCATACTCGGGCAAGCATGTCGGATCTGGTTCTCCAACTCTTCCAGGTTCTGTGGGAGTGGTGGTATATAAACGTTGTTTTTAACGAAACCCCACAGGAAGAAGTCACAGGGTACCAAATCCGGTAACCGTGGAATCCAGCTGAGACATGCTAAGTCGCCAGCTCCTTGACGCCAATCCAACGGTTCGGTAGAGTTTCATTCACATATTAACGCACTTGGCGACTCCGGTGAGGGGATGCCCCGTCTTGTTGTAAAATGAAGTTGTTTGCGTGCGGCCTCGGAAACAAACAGTTTTGTAACATGGCGAAATACTGCTGACCGTTAACCGTGTTTCCATCAAAGAAGAATGTGCTGTAAACAGATGATCGGGATATCGCACAAAACACATTGACTTTAGGCGACTCTCGTATATGTTCAATGGCTGCATGTTGGTTCTGTAGACACTAAATTCGAACTTTGTGTTTATTTACCAGACTACTAACATGGAAAGTCGCTTCATCACTGAACACTATGCGTTGTGCGAAAGTGTTATCATTGTCAATAGCATAATGAATCTTGTTACAAAATGCCACACGTTTCCGTTTGTCATCAGAACGCAGAGTTTGTAACAACTGTAACTTGTACGGCTTCATAAATAACCGACGTCTCAAAACATGCCAAATTGTTGTTGTAGACAGTTGTAACTCCCGACTGGCACGACGAGTTGATTTTAAAGGATTACGTTGGAAAGCAGTTTGAATTCGTACAACATTTTCTTCAGAAACACGAGAGCGGCCAGGACTCTTTCCTTTACATACACATCCCGTATCAACAAAGTGTCGATACCATCCGCAAATGTTCCACCCATTCGGAGGATCAATTTGGTAGCTCAACCTGAAGCGTCTTTGCACTGTAATTACGAAATTGCACTTCGCAAACTCGAGAACACTCCGCTGCGGAGTAGCCATTTTAACCAGATGACGGTTACCAGGAAAAACAGAAGACAACTGATATCTAGCGACTATTAAATAAACTAGACACCAGTAGCCGAGCCAAAGCGTAGCGATCGATAATTTGACAAAATAATACTTTGTAATACGTATATTCTTTTTGAAACATGCTGTATATTGCTAGTACATATATAAATTAACAAGAAGGCATTAATATGAAATTAATAACGTGAAATAACTAAAAATTCTTATACTTCTGGCCATTAGATATAAATAAAAAAAACTAAATATATGAAATATAACTACTACTAACGACGTCTTGGGTTTAATTTTTTTTTAATATATTAATATTTAAGTACCCACATTTTTTTTCTTGTTGAGAATTATAAATTTATAGAGACACAAACATAAGTTTTTTTTTCTTTTCCTTCCGTATCGGTCGAGTGTCAAGTGTACATAGAGGTACATGTATGTATATGTGTTTCCACATTCTCGTGTATGTATGTATATACATATACACACACACACACACAATATATATATATATATATATATATATGTCCCGTGAGATCCAGATTATTTATTTCCTAAAAATTAAATGGTTATATGTATACATAGGTCATTAAGACTGATATCTCTTCTAATGTTTTATGTATTTTGGTCTTTTTTTATATATACCATTTCTATAACTATATTTGATGATATATATAAAAAAAACCAAAATACAGACCTATAAATAATAGATATATATATATATATATATATATATATATATATATATAATAATTTAATATATATATATATATATATATATATATAAAATTATAAATACTCTTAATCCCACGACCATAAATATGGGACAAAAAGAGAAAGAAAGAAATAACGCACGACTGCAGATTAGACTTTTATCAAATGTATTATACATAATAGTTCCATCAGTTCCGTACATTAAGTTCAAACTTACAGAAACATTGTATAATTTTGTTAAACCAAATGTTTGTGCCCTTCCAAATTTACAGTTTTCAATATGAAAATAAATCTATGTATTTATAAATATTAATGTACTTTTTAAATAAAATATAGAAAAAAATCCATCATATACAATATATATATATATATATATATATATATATATATATATATATATATTTAATCGATATATTATAACTGAAAGGTAAAAGAACTAAATAAATAACTTGAAAAAGAGAAAAAAAGCTCTCAGAACGTAGTTGATATAAACTAAATGTTTTATTATTCCTAATTGGGCGAAAAATCCAAACACAAAAAAAATTATAGGTAGAATAAAATAACTAATATATTAAAAAAAGAAAAGAATACGACGATATTAATATAATAAAAATAATATATTTAAATAAGTATTATATTATAAAAGTGTTGAAGTAAATGCGGTATTTGAAGTTTATTTTCACTTACAATTTAATCTTCTTTAACTTATCGAAAATACAACCAAAACTGAAAAAGGACAGGTACAGGTTTGGTTGCAAGAATAACGAAATGTATTTTCTTTATCTAAATACAGTTCTGGATAACCGTCGATCTTATTATGTTAATTAAAAATCTTGGTTACTTATGCTATCCCTATATCTACTGATCTCAGTCTTCTATTTTCTTTATGCTCCTCTGTATATTATATTATCCATTTGTATTACGTAACTTAGAATTAACTGTTTACCTTTGAGAATCTAACATTTGTCATACCTTGTATGTTAGAAACTTCTTTTATATTCAATTATGTTTCTTACATTTATTCTTTTCACAAATGAATTATTAGCTACAGCTTTCCCACAAATTATTGTGTTGTTTACATAGGTTATGATAGTGTAATACTTTCCGTATCTGTAAGTTGTATTAACCTATGGGTTATGTTTTAATTGACTTTACCTTTTTCTAGTTGTCTAATATATTAAACATTACAATTTGTATGGTTAAATATAGTTTCATACACAGTTAAAAGTTGAAAAAAGTATATTTATTTTTGGAATTATAAATATCTTTAAAAATACGTATATACATATATATATACATATAAATGCATACTGCTTTTGCTAAGATATTCATGGTATCAGGAAATATGTAAAACATACAAAATAAACATGAGTTTCTTATGTTTACTTTGCTTTAATTCACCAAGAAGCACAAGCGATTCCATTTGCATATCAATATTATACCGTATACAAATGCATGATGGAATTCGTGATATCGTAATTATTTTCAACATTTATCTATCTCCTTTAAGATCTGTAAAATAGAACTGATTCTCTGGATGTAATTGTCTTATGTGAATTCTTATCGAGTGTGAAATTTCCGGTTACTTTTGGATGTTTGTAATCATTAAATTAACGCCATTATTGTTCATTTTTAAGTTATTTACCGAATAATGAGACACATAAAATATTAATTAAAGTCTTAACTCTACAAAAAATTATCCTTAGAGCAGATATTATTGTGAAAATGGCGGACGAAACTTTCATTACGTAAAAATTTCTATCGCAAAGTATTTCATATGTAGATAATCGGATGTAATTCATTACTACATACTTATGTAGAGAGAATTACGTTTCGGTTAGTATGTTGTTATAAACATAAAATTCCACCTGTATATGACATTCGAACAAGTGTACACTCCGCGCAATATGAATAGGACCACCCGACATGTTGCAAGCTTTCGGTGGTTTGAAAAACAATTCATTTACTAAAAATACAATGCAAGTTTGTAATGGTATGATATGGCAAATAATACGCATTATTGCGCAATAGTGCCTAACGTTATGCATTGGGTGACGTAAGTACCACATACATATAAAATGCACCGCGCCGGTTGGATACGACCAGTATTCAATTGTAAGCTACCGGATGAGTGTCGAGTTACAACGTGTATCCGGATAAACAAACATTTGTAATTAAGGGTATTGTGCAACGTTGGGACGACAGAAGTGCTTAAGTATGGAAGAAATTAGAAAAATTAAAGCGTTCCATCAAGAAGGGTATTCCTCAAGGGCTACTGCAAAGAAAATAAGTCGATCACACCAGGTTGTGAACAATTTTATTAGAGATCCCGAGAATTATGGAAAACGTTTTAAAGGGCGAACAACATCCGTTACAACTAAGAGAGAACGTCGAGCCATATTACGCGAAGCATCGAATTCGGCATTAACGGCAAGACAAATCGCGAATAACGTTGGAACGAATGCATCGGTAAGAACTGTACAGAAGTTACTGAAGACCTGTCCGCATTTAAAACGTTTGAAAATTAAACGACGGCCTCCTTTAAGGGAATTTCAGCGCACTGCGCGTCTTCAGTTTGCTCGAGCAAAAATGGGGTGGACAAGAGAATGGCAAACTGTTATTTTCAGTGACGAGAAGAAGTTTAATTTAGATGGCCCGGATGGGTTTTCTTATTATTTCCACGATTTACGTAAAGATGAAGTGATTCAGTCACGAAGGCGAGCCGATGTTGGTTCAGTCATGGTATGGGGAGCTGTTTCCTATAACGGACCTGTTGATTTAGTAATAGTGAAGGGCAGACAGAATTCAGAAAAGTACGTCCAGCTGCTGCAACAGGTGAAAGACAAATTTTCCAACGTTATGGCAGGTGGGCCATTTATTTTCCAACAGGATAATGCCAGTATTCACACCGCGCGCATTGTTCGACGCTGGTTTCAAGAACAAGGCATGGAGGTTCTCGATTGGCCATCGCTCTCCCCCGACCTGAACATCATAGAAAATGTTTGGGGATGGTTGTCGCGTAAATTGTACTCCAATACTACCCAATTCAGTTGCGCTGACGAACTAGAGCAGGCGCTGAAACGAAGTTGGGCGGAACTTCCCGTTGACTACTTGAGAACCCTGTATAATTCCATTCCATCCCGACTATTTGAGGTTACAAGAAATAATGGCAAAAGTACTCATTATTGAACAATAAAGTATTTTGTTATTGCAGACGAACCTTTTATTTTGTAGATTGGTCGTATTCAAGTGGCGTTTAATTACTCTACTTATTGTCATTAGTAACGTACATTTGCACTGACTTTTACAAAAATTATATTTGGTACCTACATACATCTTTTTATCAACCCTCTTATTTTCGAAAATAACAATTCCAGCGCGCTACCATGTTTATACCAACTACAAATGTCATATATGCAGTTGGTCCTATTCATGTTGCGCGGAGTGTATTTTTATTGTCCTTAGTACCCTTAACGCCTTCTCGTTTCTGTCACAGCAATGTATTACAACTGATTTTTAGATTCAGTTGAAATTTTTTAATCTTCTGTTAATTACCAGTATTTAATTAACAAAATTCTGCGATTATTGCTTTTATATTGACTGAATTTTTTTCCGGCGGTTTTGTAATTATCTGGCCATAACATTAACATTCACTTTTATCCATGCCTACTAATATAGAAGAAAATAGCGCATTCGTATCACTCTGTTCTACATCAAGTTTCAAAGAGAATACACATTTCTGATTTTACGCCATTTTAGTGACTCAATTTTTGATTTATTAATCATTAAGTAATTAAGTAAGGATCAACTAACCAAGCTTATTGTGTGGAGAGCTAATTACTTTCCTATCAACCATAGTTAGATTTGAATAAGCAAGTTACGTAATTTTATCGACCTTATGGTAAAGATAAGCTAGATCCGGTTGATAAAGAAAACACTACACATGGTATATGAAAATTCAATTTTATTTTCAAACTTATTTTATTGAAGACTTGCTAATAAGAGTTTATATTGTTACCCTCAACGTTAACTAGAGGTTTGTATGCTAAAACTTTGTATTTCATAGTGGCTTAATTCCTTTTGTTTCTTTTTCTACTTTAACTTTAGGGTTTTTTAAGTTTACCACATTTTGATGTAAATTAAACGTACGGATTGAGTGAAGGTATATGTGAAACCTCACGCCCATCAAATTGAGACGACAGAGCCTAAACAACACGCTCAAAGAATAACGTAGACATTTTACCAGCTTCATCAAGGTTTATTGAAGAACTAATATCTGGGAGAAAGACGTTCCTATAATTTTTCTTTACATATATATAATAATTTGTTGTGATTGAACACTTCTAACGACTGGGGCAACCGCGGTTGCTTTTATTTGTTACCGCACCGAAGTAGAATTATCTGAGCCCAGTAAAAATTTATTAAAGCCAGACAACTTAATAGAAGGAATTTAGTATTCGTTACTAATTAACATCATTAACAGGGAAAAACGAACGTATTTTGTTGATCCATTATTTCAATATTGGCAGAAGGGCTTTCAGGATTACAATATTGTAGCGTCCTATTACAGGGAGTTCCTCCCACTCTCCGCATCTATTTCGAGCTAGCTAGCACCTTCAAAATTAAGCGAAAGGATCGCTAGATACGGGCGTTTATCTTTTTACCCTATAAAGCGCAGGACAGGACGTTACAATGTACATACATATTTCTTGTAGCTATTACAATGTATAGTAAGATTTGTATCCTCTTTATGACGCATAAATATTGAACATTTTTAAATGTAAAGGATATTAACACAGGGAGATATACTTTACGCTGATAATATTCTTTGTGGAGACTTTCCTAGAATCAATAAGTAATAGAACAGGGACTGAGAAAGAGTTTCTAAATTTCGCTAAATTTTTAAATTATTCATATTTCATTCTGTTTATCGCGTTTCGTAACTAGATAACTTTTCTTTACACATATTCATATTGCTGTGTATTTTAAATTAGGCACTAGAGTGTCGTTGTATAAATATACATTATACAATGAAACTTAAATGTGCAGATTATTTTTGGCCATACAAAATTCACACGTAATATACTTATATACATTAATTCATTGTGTAAAAGAATTCATGTGTATAAAGGTGTACATTATATAGAAAAGTTTAATTGAATTTTTAAATATGATTGAGTCAGTAAGGTCATATATCTCGAAAACTACTAGATTTTCTTGTTATGTGAGAATTTTGTTTCACAACTTAAATATAGGATGAAACATTGACAAAAACGTCTATTATAGATAATTCATAGGTTCGGGTATAATTTCTTTTAAACTACATTCAGAAATAATAGCTTAAATATTACTAAAATATTGTATTATACCAATGGAATTTAGCAAATCTATTTTATTTGAGACCAATTTAAGTGTTTTATTTAGAGGTTACAAGTTGATATACCTAAAAATAACATTTTCTAAGATTACATATAATATAGACAAAATAGCATGTAGTAAACCATACCTTAAATAATAGAATAAAGCAGTACAATATTAATTGCAAGTAAAACCATTAATACACGATTTTTATGTAATTTTGTAAATAATTAATTGTTTGTAATGTCAACCAAGATCGATATAAATAAATGTCAATAATAACGATTATACAGATCTCGCTAGACGATACTTAGACAATAGTAAGAAAATATCTGATAAATGACATTAGTAATTTGAGAATTTTATTCAAGATTCGAAGTGAAAATTCAGTTATAAACGAAACAAATGAAAGCAAAAGGAAACAAGAATATAGATATTCAAAAAATTGGAAAACAGAACTAAGGAAACGATAATGTGGTTAATGTAGATATGACACACCTAGTCATTTTGGCCCCGATTTTCGTGAAGACTGTTTGTTAAACTAACGATGCCAGTATGAAAAATTGAGAAAAAGTGGAACCTACGAGAATTTGACTGGAGTTCGAAGTGTTCAACCGTGTACAAATTTTAAATAAAAAAAATAATCACTCTTATATAACTTCGTGCAGTTATTTCAATTATATTTTGGGTAAAATGTTATAAGTTATTATGCTTTATTAGAGGTACTAATAAAATTTTAAAATATTTTAGTTAATTTAATTTTATTAAAACTTTGAATTTTGAAATTGATTTCTTGATTCGACTTTGCAGATTTAAATTATATTACTTTGATTTAACATACATGTATGTACATAAGTCGGAGCATAGAATACTAACTAGATCGTTAAAGGCCAAGCGGTTTTAATATTCCCAGGGCTTATCTAGTTGTAACTAAACAACTATGTTTAGAATTATTTGTTATTTTGACTCTAAATGACAAACAGAAATTCAAAAATTTTGTTTATTTTGGATTATAATTGCCCTCAAATTTTAATTTTGTATTGTTGAAAATACACGCAATGACAAGTCATATAAGTAAGTCGTTGATAACCATAATTTTCACGAGTGCGTAATCATTTCGATTTAATTTCTTTATTTAAATTTAAGATTCTTTGAATTTTAAAACTATAGTCAAAATTTTTATTTTTAAATTTTTGAAAACTGAAGTTTTCGTTTTCAGTTCGATTCCGGCTTTTAAAGCGTTATTAGTTTCGTTTGTTTTTAAGTATTGTCATCCAATTTATTTACTAATAATATTTAAATATTTTGAATTTTGACAAACTTAATAAATCCTAGTTCGTAAAATTTATAGTTTATTCATAAGAATACCTGCTCGTTTAAATATTTTATAAGAGAATGTAATAAAAATAGTCTCAATCCTACTTAAATATTATAAGGTGCGTGAACGTTTTTCTCATCGTGTGCTATGATGAGATTTTATTCTCAGTTTATTGAGATATCCTCGATAAGCAAGAGTATAAGTAATAGTAATAATAGTTATGTCACAGCAATATGTTGTATTGCGACCATGTATCTCTGATTCGTTATTCAAAAACAAGAACATTAGACTAAAATAACGGCTTTAATAGGTACATAAGGAAACAATTGGAAAACTATGATTACGAATATTCATCAGCACTATATTTTTTGAACTATATAATAAAGGTATGATTTTTTAAACACACAGTAAAACATTTCTGAGATAAATTGTTATTCTTCAAATAGGTATAAGGAAACGTATATAATTTTACCAAAAACGTGTTAGCTTTAATCAAATTCACCACTTTCAATATGATATTCACAGAATTATTGGAAACCCTTTGTTGATCATTGATTTTCATTATATTCACACTTATCGTAAATAAATATTGGAGTTAAAATAAGCTCCATTTGTACGTCAAAAACGGAGACTCGCCAGGGAATAAATTATATGGTTGATTGTTGAGGTCATTACCTTGTGAAATTCCATTACGCTAAGGAATAAGTGAAACTCATGAATAAATAAAACATTTTCACATTATATTATATATTAACTGCTTGCTCGATAATGCCCTAATAGACGAAACTAGTTGCATGTACATATGTACATAATTTTTATGTACGTACATTTTCACGCATGTGAAAGATCCTGAATCAAAAAGAATAGCAGAATTACGCGGCTACCAAAAAGCATACTCTTCTAGAACGTAAATTAAACGGATTGATAATAATCAATAAATTATTCTGTTAAATTTGCAGGTATAAAATGCGAAAGCGGAAATACAAGATAATGTAAATGAAGCGGATAAGAATAACGTTCTAAAACTGAATTATATGCAACAAGTATGTACTTTATCCTACAACAATAACGTTCGAAATTCTTGGCACCGTCAGTAAACTACTAAAAACTAGATGATTGTGCCAAATTGGAAAACTGCTCTAAATAACAAGTATCAACAAGTGTGTATGTATAATGAAGGTTGGTAAATAAAAGCCGGAGTGCATCGAGAAGTGCGTTATTGCTTCTTATTGCTAATACCAATCATCTCTAAATATTGTAATTTTAATTTTTTTTTGAACAAATTAAAATAGAGATAGATAGTTATAGATAATTATTTATCCAATTACATGCACTAAATATAAAGGAGCTTTATGGAAGCTACTTGAAACATAGCTTTGGCAGCGACTGAATGAGTGAACAAGTTCATCCGAATGGACATTTTGAATTCCGCCTATTTCTCTTCTCACTCGAACTCCTGGTATAAAACTCATTAAAAGTAGCAAATCGGCTGCTAGAACTTCAGATGACAAGATAAAGTATAAAGTTACAGAATGCTACTATTCTATAATAAATTCAGAAAAAATGTTACATGAACTTGTCATAAATTAAATATATTCTTAAATGTACATTTTTCACAATAAACAGAGAGGCAAGAAATGCCAACTTCGCTATACACTTTAAAATAATTTGTAAAGAACCAGAAAATTAGATTAAAACCACCACCAATTGCACTAAAATCTGTATGATTGTTGAAAAAGATCTTATTTAGTGTTTGTTATCTTAAATAAACAATAAAATTTGTTGTTATCGACGTGTAATGCGTAGGAGAATAGGAACATAGAACTATTTAAAAACCTAAATTTAATCAACGCTATCATGCACTAATAACTGCAAGAAACGAGCATCAGTTATAATTTATTAGACATGAAGAGATTGCAAACCAAAGCTATTCGGAAGTCAAAAGATTCTGTTGTTCGATGCCTCTTTTTATCAACCTTAAATGAAGGAAACTTTGACCGATTCCACAGAATTTATGTGAATTATAAACCGGAAATCATATAAAACTAGTCTATTTACCACTTTATTAACGATGTAAGTGAATTTTGAACTGTTCTGCACTTTTTATACAGTTTTGGCATATAAACTGAAATGTTTTATAAGCGGTTCCTGAAATCGGAGCTATATATTTGTTAAATGGAAATGTTGTGTTAAACGAATCGCCTGGATTACATGTAGACGTACTTCTTTCCCTAGCAACCCTGTTTAAGGAATAAGCAAGCAATTACTTCGTATTTAGATGACCAAGACATTACTTCACGCTTGATGAGGCTGGTTAACTTATTTTTTACGGGTCATAGGGAAATCTTTTCTAAATCAATTCCTCATGATAGGTAGAGAGTTTATTAATTCATTCAACAGTTGTTGAACAGAATATCATTCTCTATTCGTTAAATACGAAACGAATATATGTATATCTAAAAGAGGTCCTACTATGCATTTTTGAAATAAGGTAATCCTATATTCACTTCTTACATAACCATTGAGGTTTAATTTTTCTCAATTCTATAAATATGAAGCGATTAACCCATTTTCTGTTAATCAAGATCAACGCTTTTTGCATGGCGATATATAAAAAATTAGTTTGCTTTTTTTGTCTGTAACCTCTAAGACATGCGATAAAAAACGAGTCGTATTTAATCTGGTACGTAGACTTCCGCGATCGTGGTCCATGCTATCTGCTTTTGGTCTTCCGGGCTGGAACCGCGTCATTTATATATCTGCCGAAGTTTCGTACCCATTTGTATGGGACATCTTCAGGGCTCAACTACTACACTGAAACTCAATTGCTCATATTCTTGGCATCTGAATGAAAGCAAATTCCATTTTTTTTGTCAAACTGTTTAATTTTCGTTATTTGCATTTCATTATCCAACGGACTATTTTATTCAACTTCTACAAAATAATTGCCTTTTAACCTAATAACAATTTTAAAATTACATTCTATAGTATAGAACCGATTCAGTAGTAAGCTAGTAATTTTTCGTGATTTTTCTTCTCCCTTCGTTTAAGATAAATACCGACAACCAAAGCTCTTAAGTCGTTCCATAATCACATCATAACAATAATACATGGCCTGCCCAGATGCGTTTTAATTAACATTGAGCTGTGAAGGGATGTGAAAGCGTGAATTACTATAATTTTTATTATTATATAATTCGGGTATCCAAATTTATTTACCAAAAAATTTCCATAAAGAACATATTTTTGGGGTAAATTATAAGTATACAAGAACACTTGAAAAGCTAATTTGACAAAATCTTATTCGTTGATGAAAAGGTCAGTTCTTATTATCTTGAACTGATGGATTCTAATAAAGCATTAAATATTGTAAATTATATAATTCTATTATATATTCCAACATACATATATTGGTTTTCATTACAATGCCTTTTCGTTAATTCACTTTCTTTGTGCAGTCTATTAAACAGTCTATTAAAGTTTATCCAAGAATTTCCATCTCACTTGTAATGATGAGACGAAACTCTAGTTTCGAGTAGGAAGTTTTGAAACCTCCATCCACCGAATACTTATTATAAATAATTTGGAAATTGGAAAGTCTACAATCTCTAATGTTACCCTATTATTAATACAAACATTTTTGATTGTATAAAGATGTGGAGATTAATAGTAAATGAAAGTGAATACAGATGTATCTGTAAATTGGGAAATACAGACATGAATACTTGGGCAAAGTAATCTCTTAGTAAATAAAATTTTGATAATTGAATTAAATAATAATAAAAATAATAATTTATGCCTTCGCATCGCCCTCACAGTTCAATGCTAATTAAAACGCATCTGAGCATGCCTTGTGTAATTGTTATATACGTGCTTGTGAAACGACTTAAGATCTTTAATAGTTGGTGTGTTGGTGGTTATCTTAAACGACAAGGAGAATCACAGAAAATTAGTAACTTACTACTGAATCGGTCCTAAACTATATACGTTAACGTATATATTAATTAAGAGTTAACGTGATTTAAATAAGACAGAGTAAAGATAGGTATGAGTAAAAACACTAAGTAAAAGAACAATCCACAAACGAACAAATTTGCATTGTAAGTTCATAAATAATCCGAAAAGTGTAGCGAATAAAAAAATAATTTGATCCACAAATGCTCGATATGACTTCTGTTTTGGTGTAAAGATTTTAAAATTCTTGAATGAACGACTCTTGTGCAAACATTCTCAATATGTCGGAGATTTAGTTGACGGAATGCTGTTCTTACACTTTGCTACAGTTCTTGTCTTGTTTGAAGTAAGTAATATCGTACCTCATATATAAATAACACTAGTTTTGAAGACATTGGGTAATGCTATGGCTAGCTAGTTAATATATTAAAGATAGAATTAATTAAGTTAATAATTATACAGCCAATTATCTAAAATCTCTATTACTTTTTTATTAGGAAATATTTCGAATTTTCGATCAAAGTATTTCGATAACGCAACCTTTCATACAGTATATGATTCAAATAGACCTGAAGTATTATCAACCCAACCATTAAGAATTATAATGGATTTTAAGAAAAAATGCTTGTGAATATATAATGGAATCTCATGAATATTTTACTACATCTTCTGTTTAAAATTAAATATAATTTTAGATAGAAAATAAAACATAGGCCAATTATAATTATTCAAATCACTTATTTCAGTCATATACTCTCTCTCAGTGTCTCTTACGGTCAATTAAATCAATAAATGAGTATTTTTATATTGGTTTTAAAACATGATATAATATCTCTGTCCTCAGAACATCGAAATCAGGAAAGGCGAACAAAGTTACAAAATGTTAGATCAGGTAAATACGGTCACCGATTCAACACTACAAACGCTATTGCCTTACGCTACAATTTGTCGCTATTGGTCACTTTGAAATAAAATTAATAGCTCGAAACGTTATCGCCTTTCTCATAACTTGTACTACCTCATCACTAATAATCCTTTCAAGTAAATTTTAATCTTTGCGAAATGGTTGAATAAGGTGCCCGGAGAGCTAAATTCGATGCATTTTTTGTCTGTTTGTCAAGGCATGGGGAATAAATCCCAAATTGAATTTACAAAGGTTCAAATTGGAGGCCAAAATATTATGCCCAGCTTATTTCAGAAGTTCTATTCCTTTTCCAATCAATCTCACGAAGAATTTCTAATATATCATATACGTTTTATGTGTTAATCTTAGAGTTAAAAAGAAGTTGGACAGAGACAAATCCGAATTATTTGCTTCAAGCTTTCAACTTCAAAAAGTTAGCTCGCGGAGAATGGGTTAGACTTTGGCTATCTTGTTAACTTGAACATTTTATGAATAAGAAACATTTCTTTGTGACGCAAACCTGGACTTTCTAGTCGATAGACGTATATACCTTTGGTAGTGTATCTTCGTAGGTAATTACCATTATTGTAGTCCCTTTTGGCATGCATTAACCCAATCCGATCCCTGTTTGGTTCCAAAAGTCGGTGAATTATCTTAAATGGATTCACGAATCCACCGTCACTGTTTTGGCCAATATTTAACTTTATAATATGACAGAGTATCATGCGGATACACAGCAATCATTCGTTCGTGAATAGTTTTAGGAGAATCGGGTCCTTTGTCAAAAATTTGATGACTCTCTGATGTAATTTCTCAAAATCCTTTTTTTCCTTATAATTAACAGAATAGTGAACAAATTGAAGTCAAATTTAACAAATAAGTAGGAAAATATTGTTTTATTGAACATTACCAGGCAAAGCACATGTAATTGTTTTTATTATGGCTAAACAGATTATTTTCACTATGAATTAATTATATCCAATTTTCATTTCGTTGTTTCTAACTATTGCTTTTCATCGATTATTGCGACAAGAACTTTACCTCATCGTTTGTTTCTAGTTTACTAGTTCAAACGATTAATCTGTGATTCCGTCTGTGTAGCAAAACTACATAGAGAGACTGTTTTTAGCGCTCAATTCATCCAGAGTGTCCTTCGGTTGGGCTATTACTGTTTCTTTATTTGCGTCTTTTAATTAAATTATTTCATAATCGCTTTCCGTTTGCTCTCAATTGGTTCTACTTTCCATCACCTTTGTTCTGTGCCATGCAGTGAAATACCATGATATAACTATTATTCCTATTACTCATGCCTATAGTTTTAACAATTTTATTTATATTGTTTTTGAGATTGTGATCTAGTGATATAATTTATTGTAATAATGGAAATACAAAACAGGAAAAGACGAGAAAAAAAGACAGGACAAACAGGACCTGCACCTAGAGGCCTCTTAAGGTGACTAACAGTAAACAAACAAGAGCCAGGGAAAAGGTTCTGCAAATATCAAAACCAAAGTTATAGTTAAATAATAATTTAGACAATCACTATATGTGGAGTTATCTAGAGCAACCGAAATAAAAACAGTGTCCATTTTTAAAGGAAATGATTTAATAGATGTAAAGAAATATCGAATTTAAATGCAGTGCAATAGAAATGAAAGTATAAAGTACCAAAATAGTCTCTACAATTTGAACTATATAATTTCAATGACTATTATCAGTTTACATAAAATTTACTGTATCCATTGAACTATAGTTTACGTATCTTTAATGCAAATTGCTAAAAAAATGGAGCACAAAAGCACGACTATACACTCTCAAACATGCACAAGATTAATATTGGTTTTTATCCATTAATATATAACCTTACACTAACCGAATCATTACACTTTTATAAATTTTTAGCAGCCACATTTATATTAATTTCTTAATTTTTAGGATATTTAGAAATAATTTTGAACATATAATTATATCTCCTTCGCATAAGGACTAATATTTAACTTCAATCTATAATGTGCATCTGATCAGATCCTCTACGTGTTTATACTAACATGTCCGACACTGTTAAGTTAAACACAAAATGTTCATGTACATACATATGTACATACATACCGTGCATTAATTTTACCTCGCTACGAAAACTGTACCACATTATATTCGGGTCTAGCTGCTGAAAACCGATCAGAATGTAAAGTGGTGCGGCGCGAGTCATTTAAATCACGACTATAACTGACTACTGATCGTACTAGCTGCAGCCCCATCACTAATGTGACTGTAGGCGTATCGATATCGTATTAACGGTCATTCGTGGTTTGCATTTGGGAGAGTGTGTTACGGTAAGACCTTTAAATTTAAATATTTTTTTAATTATATTACTTTGATAATGTATACATTGGAAGAAAAAATTCAAATGATAACATGTGCTTTGAAAGGCAATACTTTACGGCGTATCCAGCGCCTTTTCTCTGAAAAGTATGTAGATCGTCCCTTTCCTGCATTAACAACAATATCATTAGTAGTTAAAAAGTTTAAATCAGAAGGTTGCATTTTGGGATGTAAATGTCATAAAATCCGGAGAATAAATAATGATAAAGAAATGCAGGAAGTCATGGTGTGCGTAATGGTCGAAGAAAATTCCAATATTACTATATCTAAAATATCAGAAGAGATAGGTATTAGCGTGGGTAAAGTTCATAAGATATTAAAGAAAAATAAATACACATTCTATAAACACCAAACTCATCAGGAAATTTTTCATGCTGATCAACACCGCAGAATGGAATTTTGTGAAACTGTAATAGAACGTGTAAATGCTATTGAAAACGAGTATCGACAATTGAATACGGGGACACAGTATCCTGAAAAATTGAATGTTTGGGCTGGTATTTATGGGCATAACATATTGCTCCATTCTTTATCGAAGGAAATTTAAATGGGGAAATATATTTGAATCTTCTTCGAAACGACATTGTCCCTGCTTTGAGAACTATTAATCCCAATTTAGAGAACGTATGGTTCCAGCATGATGGTTGTCCGGCCCATGGAACTAGAATTGTGAATGAATATTTAAATAATATATTCCCCCAAAGAGTTATATCTAATAGTGGTACAATTCGCTAACCACCAAGGTCACCAGACTTAGCTCCTAATGTCTTTTTTTATGGGGTTACATAAAATCAAAGTTATATGGGCATCAAGACGAAAGGGCTAATAATTAGGAAAAATTACGGGTTAATATCGAACACCAATTCCAAATTATTAATCCTCTTGTACCGCCAATGTTCGAAATGAATTTTATAATAGATTGGGGTACTGTTTAGCGCAAGCAGGAGGGACATGTGAGAATTTAATTAATTGAATTTATTTTCTGTATTTAAAAAGTATTTTATAAGTTTTGGCAAGTTATATTTATTTTCTGATTAAAGAGTATTTTTTAAGTTCCGAGAAGTTATTTTATTTTTTAGCTTCTTTAAGAGTTTTTTTTTATTTTTAAACGTTTTAAACGTCTTTTAGTTCAATGCGAAACTTATTGTAAAAATACCTAATTGTACAGTTAAAAGTAATTATAATTATTTATAGTTTATTAATTTTTGGACGTAAAAAATTTGGACAGTCAGTGATAGACCTTCCGCCAAATACCACGAACAACTACTTAATCTGTAATCTGTAGTCAGTCGTTGTTGTGATTCGACTGCCTCGCGCCCCACCACTTTACATTCTGATCGGCATTCGGTATCTAGACCCGAATATAATATGATACGGTGTTTGTAGCATTTTAATATGAAAGCACGGTATGTACATGCGTGTGTTACTTTCGCTTAAAGAAATGTTTTCAATGAAACAATTCAAAGACCGTGTCTGTGAAACAGGTATTGCACACTGAATCTCAATTTACTACAGGTAATAGAAGAAATTATGATTAAAAGTCCAAATTCTATATTCGAGATATATTTAAGGAATTTCCTAATTTTGTTGAGATTTCCATAAACCAATTAATCTTGACTAATTTATTAGGCGCGACAGAGGGGAGTTGTATATTCCACTACGAAATGTCTTCTTTATATTTACCACCTTATTTGAATTATTTAATCAAATACAAAGCGAATGTTCACAATTTCAGTATTAAATTTTGGGGTAAAATTGATTGCTTTTCATAAATTTTAAAAAGGTCTTTGTTTTCTCCAATATATTGGCTAAGTTGAATTTTTTTCGCGGCAGGTACCCAGCGAAACGTATTTAACAATAAAACTAAATATAAGTCAAACACTTATTTTACTGAATCTATAGAGTAAAAAAATATTATCTTACTTTTAAAAATGAGATTAAATCCAATAAAGTGAGTGTTATATTTATATTTAATTTTAATACGTTAGCTGACTATTTATTTATTGATGTATTAGTGTTCCTATTTTATTTTCAAAATTATGCAGTATGGATTAAGACACCGAAACCTAGAAGTCTATGAAATGTAAATGCATTAAGTAATACATGTATGTATCAGTCATTGTTATGGAAATTTGATAATGTGTTTATTTAAACGTAATATCAAAAATATTCTATAATGGTGCTCACGATCTAGTTCTTTAGTAGCTGCATATCAATTTCAAGAAAAGTTTGAAGTTAACAACTAACAAGAATTCGTTAAGAGTCATTGCAAAACGCAAAACAACGTAAAAGCCGCAAAAGTCGTCTAATTATCGTAACAACCAATGCAAATCAAGGAAGACTCTTCGAACAGGTCTAACAATTTTCAAACAGAAGGTAGGATGAAAATCTTTCAAAATGAATTTTAGTCTATTGTGCAGTACAAGAATTCTTAACTCGTAAAATACAGATCAGCAAACTTTTGAAAAGTGAAAATAATCTTGTGTAAGTTTCCTATGCTTCAATATTCGCAATGATTTCTTTCAAATGTAAGTTTTTCTGATAAATACAATATCTATCGGAATGGATTTGTTGACTAACAGACAACCCATTTCATTGGATTTAAACTGCCAGCCACAATATTAGAGAAACCGAATAGCGCTTAAAACTTTTATCACAGTGTCTACTACGAAATACTAGGTCCTTATTTGCCTTCTATTTTTTGAGGTGCCTACCTATCTACATATGTCATAAGTCCCCTTGATTCGTCACGACTATTTGAGTGAAAAAGTGTGTATTTGCTAAATATAAATTGTTCCATGGCTTTACAACAAACTCCTCATCGCCGTAAGAGAGGAAGCAATATTTACTATTTCTCCCCCACACTAAAGGCTATTGGTATAGGTACAAACCACCCCTGATACAAGTAGTTATTGAAAATCGCACCAAACGTGGTTCAAATCGTCGACTGGTCTAGATAACTAGTTCATAGTGAAGCTTCTCGCTATTTCAGCTTTGAACTTTCTCCTCAAAAGCAAAGATACTGTTAGTGTGAATCAATGGCAATATAGAGAATAGATTCTAACACCAGTTCTGTAAGATTTCAGAAAATTCTGCGGCAACTAAAAATCCTCCACTCAGAATCTAATAATTTAAACAGTTTGGGGTTACATGCCCGATGGTGGGGCAATCTCTACTAGTCTTTTTGGGAATTGCTTAATTGCCCATGGTACTGAGTTTACATATTTTACTGATTTGCCTAAATAAATTTATAGTTCCAGATGCTTACATTTGAGGCATGCTAGAAAAATTGTTATTGCATAGAATGCAACAATTAACGTATTATATACAAAGTTTAATTTTCAAAGAGAGTCCTTTGTTTCGGCACATCTCAAATATCTCAAATATTAGCTAATTTTTTTAAGTAATTATACGTGCAATATAAATGGTCTAATATATGAAATAAACTATTTTCAGCTTAAGTTGTGAAATTATTATGTAATTTATATATTTAATAGAACTTAGTCTTCAGGGTCCTTTGTTTCAGAATATCAATTTTTTGTATATGTTTGTATTAATTATTGATTATTTTTCCCACTTTACATTCACAAATTTTTTTTACATTTTATTACTATATTGTTCCTTTCTTTCTGCTATTTTCAGAAAGAAAACCCAGAGCAGACTTTCGTATACAATTGATATACGATTTCAACGTATATCAATTCAGTACACCATTCCAAATGGTGTGTTCTAAGCAGAAGCATGGCGAAGGAAGTGAGTCCTTTGCTTTTGAAATAGATTAGTATTTTAAACTAATAGATTCTAATCGGTTTTATCAAGATATAATTTTATTGTCGCTTTTGAAAATATTACCCTTTTTCTTTAAAAACGAATTTCTATTTTTATACTTTTTTATGATGTATTTGTATTTCATCAAAACATACCTGGAATTTTACAAAGCTTCATAGTATTGATGTATATAGTCCCTATTTACCAACTACTTATAACAATATTTTTCTTTTTATATTCGACAGCCGATTGATAGCTCAGTGATTGGTTTATCACGCCCGGAGTACAGGTTCAAATTCAATGGCCTGCTGTCCAGGGTTTTTTCGTGGTTTCTCTTTCCCCCATTTAAGTGCATGCTGACAGACAAAGATCTTAACTTCATCGGTGGTAATAATAACTCATGCTCAGGTCAAAGCCACTGTAATTGGCATTAAGCTGTTGGGGTATGTGAAAGAATGGATTATTATTATTGTTAATTTTATACTTAGTAAATATACAGTGTACAAGCTACTGTGTCTGAATAGATCTGATTTAGCACATCGCATGCTCATATTCTCTCGATTTGGCACCGCTTCACAGTGTTTAATAATGTCTATCACTCCACATTTTTTTAAACATACTCTTATTGATAGGTTGATAGGTAAAATGAACTAAATTTCGCGGTATATTATTGGTTTACACTTGTGTTCATTTTACTTTAATACCACCTAATGCCATTTTGATAGATTTTGTATTTTCTTTTTCACTTAAATACCCCAAATATTATCAATTAGCAGATTTACGATGTTTGTTAGACGGATTTTCGTTTAGTTAATGGGTAAGCTATATTGTGTTTGTTACCAGAAGTTGAAACAAATAAACCTGTATTTTCAAGCACTTGGCATGGGCAGTATGTATAAGCAGTTCCAGCGCGCGCTTTCATGTTCGGATTACTTGTTAACAGAATAGCGGCTCGATTACATAACACAATTCAAATACAAATACTAGAACAAATACACAGTTAAATAAAAATGGCTAATTAAAATACAGAGGTACCTGTTTGGCTATCGCCTTATGACGTAATGCCGAATTGTACTTATAACACACTAATAGTATACATATTTTATAATTGTTATTTGTTGTTTCAAATGCTATCGTTAGGATGTTATCCAATTCGTAGTTTGTACAACGTTCTAAAAAAGGGATTCCCCTAATTCTCTATCGTGCGCGGTTACTTTCGCGGGTACTTTCGGTTCTACGTCACGGCATTATTTCCTCCCTCCTCACAACTCCTCTCGAGTAACCAACAAACTTTCGTGACTAACACATGATCGTACACGTACCCGTGTCTGCTCCGTTATTAAATAGTAATACCGCGTGCTATTCCTCAAAAGGCAATGGATTATTTTTTTCTACGTTGCGCTGTCTTAACCAACATTCTGGTTGATCAATAAGGTTGATATATAACCCCTTTTCCACAATTAACTATTTGTAAAATTCTGTATACGCATTTCGACAACTAAGTTGTCATCATCAGCAGATAATTTCAAAGTGTCGCACCTGGTAAAACACGGCGAAAAAATTGTACGAAAAATAAACTCCGTACGCGATCCGCACCGAAGAAAACCAAGATGTGCACTGTGCACATCTTGGTTTTCATCGGTGCGGATCGCGTACGGAGTTTATTTTTCGTACAATTTTTTCGCCGTGTTTTACCAGGTGCGACACTTTGAAATTATCTGCTGATGATGACAACTTAGTTGTCGAAATGCGTATACAGAATTTTACAAAGAGTTAATTGTGGAAAAGGGGTTATATATCAACCTTATTGATCAAGTCAATCAACCACAGGCTCCATCAAATTCAACTACAACATTCTGGTCTTGTCAAAAATAAGTATAGATTTTACATGTCATTCTTACTATTAATGTAATTAAATTCTGACGGTAAAATGCCTAATATACAGGCTGTTTTAAAAAGAATATACGTATTTCGAATACATATATTTATTAAACTTTAAGACATACGAATATGAAACTTTACACACAAGTTCAGATTACAGATGTTCAATATGTCTTCCATTAGCGACACGAACAATATCACATCGATACTCAAATTCCTCCCATACTTGGGCAAGCATGTCCTTCGTCAGTGATGTTGTGGTAGTACGAATCCGGTTCTTCAACTCTTCCAGGTTCTGTAGGAGTGGTGATACATAAACGTTGTCTTTAACGAAACCCCACAGGAAGAAAGTCACAGGGTGTCAAATCCGGTGACCGTGGAGCCCAGCTGATACATGCTAAGTCGCCAGCTCCTTGACGACCAATCCAACGGTTCGGTAGCATTTAATTCAGATATTCACGCACTTGGCGACTCCAGTGAGGGCGTGCCCCGTCTTGTTGAAAAATTAAGTTGTCTTCGTGCCGCATCGGAAACAACCAGTTTTGTAAGATAGCGAGATACTGCTGACTGTTAACCGTGTTTCCATCAAAGAATAATGGGTCATAAACAGATGATCGGGATATCGCACAAAACACATTGATTTTGGGCGAATCTCGTACATGTTCAATGGCTGCATGTGGGTTCTGTAGACCCCAAATTCGAACATTGTGTTTGTTTACCAGACTACTAACATGGAAAGTCGCTTCATCACTGAACATGATGCGTTGTGCGAAAGTGTTATCATTGTTAATAGCATCATGAATCTCGTTACAAAATGCCACACGTTTCCGTTTGTTATCAGAACGCAGAGCTTCTAACAACTGTAACTTGTACGGCATGATAACCAACTGACATCTCGAAACACTCCAAATTGTTGTTGTGGGCAGTTGTAACTCCCGACTGGTACGACGAATTGATTTTGAAGGATAACAATGGAAAGCAGTTTGAATTCGTGCAAGATTTTCTTCAGAGACACGAGGGCGGCTAGGACTCTTTCCTTTAGATACACATCCTGTATCTATGAACTGTCGATACCATCTGCGAATGTTCCATCCATTCGGAGGATCAATTTGGTAGCTCCACATGAAACGTCTTTGCACAGTAGTCATGGAATTGCACTTCGCAAATTTGAGAACACAAAAACGATTTCTGCTGCGGAGTAGCTATTTTAAACATATGACAGTTACTAAGGAAAACAGAAGACAACTGACATCTAACGGCTATTAAATAAACTAGACCATGTGTTAGTTTTTCCAATAGCCGAGCCGACACATAGCGATCGATAGTTTGGACAAAATAATACTTTGTGATACGTATATTCTTTTTGAAACGCGTGGTATAATTACCTTTCTTATGATTTACTTTATTCATAATACATATGGTTACGTCAGTGCTTAGATAAGGAAATCAACTTAGACTAAAGTATTTACGTATTGCTGTGGTAAGCTCTTTGAGTTTTGACTTTTCTTCGTGTGTATTAATGAAGTATATAGAAATTCTAAGATTAGAATCTTCATTACGACATAGGTATTCTTATACAGCATAGTATTGTTAAACTGGAGATCCTTTTTCTGAATTCTTTTATAAACTTTTATGGTTACGTTTTTGAAATAACTGAAGCCAGTTGTGCACAACATTCAAATAAACAAAACCATACTTATATCTTATATACTATGGTTTATTAAATTTCTAACTCTTGTAAACTATGATCTATTAAATTCTAAATAAAAAAACAGTGTGATTTGTATTTCTGAAGTTAAAAATTGTATTCGTTAACTTTTAGAATGGTCTAGATTCTTCAAATTAGTTAATTACATCAAAACATGGATGAGAAAGATAGAGCTTCAAAGAAGTTGTCTTTTGAATTTTACTTAGATCAAATGAACTAAACATAATCACTCATAATTATAACCACTCGACTTACTCATATGAATCTTAATTCCATGTATTTTATAACAAAACATTAAATTAATTTTGAAATTGTGAAATTGCAATAAAAATAGGATAAATTTTGATTTATCATTTGTGCTTTAAATAAAAATAACAATTAGCATTGAATACGTCAGTTATTTGGTACATACATAACCACTATCCGCCTAATAGTGCACGTCCACAACTTGAACATGCAAAAATTAAATTTTATTTGAACGCGGTGTAAATACAAATTTAGGATAAAATAAGCCCTAGACTACCATTCATGCATTTAGTTTGCTATCTCGCTTCATATATCTTTAATTGATGTTATTAAGTTAATTTCCGTAAGAAATCAATTTAAAATTTTAAAATTCAAATTGAATTTAATTAGAACATTTTAAAAATATTATTAGTAACTTATGATACATAAAACATCTCTGATTCTTGAAAATCGAAATCTGAATAAATCAAATAAATTTTCTTGCAATGTTTTAATATTTAATTCCTGTTCTCTCTCGATCGACAGTGTCTCTGCTTTGTATATTCCGCTCTGCATCTTGCGGAGTTGATTGGGCGAAAAATGAGCCATTATAATTTGCCGTGTCAATTCTACAAGTAACTGATCTTGAGCAGTGCAATTAGTCTAATTAGTTTGGTTTCCTTTTTTTAAAACTATTGAAATTTATTTTTTCTATTCTTTTAGATTTAATTTATTTCATTTATAATTAACAATTATGTTAAATTTCTACATTTCGATGTATTTAAATAATGTTCTTAATTTGATTATGTCATCCGACGGAAGTATTTAATATTACATTTTGTATTGTATATCTAATGGAACGTCATTAACAATTGCTACTTTCCAGTTAAGATCCATATCAATCCTTTTACCTATCTTATTGACATTTTATTTACAAACGAATTAATTAATTTCAAAATACATTACTAAACACAAATTTAATATATTCACGAATTTTCATTTCCAGTTGCTATTGTAGAATTTTAATTTATCGCTGAAGGCACTGATTATTATAAACCACCTTCTCATGCTATTTGGCAATCTTAAGCGAATTTCCCTGATGTTATGTTTTTACAACTATAATTGTTCGCAAGGGGAAAGGAATTACAAATTACTGATATACTTTTGCCTTTGATTGTAATCTCAGTGCTGACTTCGTCTGGAATATCAGTTATTCTCGCACCACACCACCGGTTGGCCCTGAGCGATATATTTATATTTAAACTGTTATTGAAATTAAATAATTGTTCGTGAGGAGGAAGGGATTACAAATTACTGATATCCTTTTGCCTTTCATTGTCATCTCAGTGCTGACTTCGTCTGGAATATCAGTTATTCTCGCACCACCCCATTCGTTGGCCCTGAGCGATATATTTATATTTAAACTGTTATTGAAATTCACTTAAAATGATTTCAAAAGACTAAAACTATAGTGATTGATTGCATTAGTATGAATTCAAATCGAATTCAACTTAATTTGAAGTATTACTCACATTTATAGAACTTCACACAATAAAGAAAATCATGCTGTTCGTGAGGTATATGGAAACATATCATTGCACTGATTGCGTTAAAAATAAGATAATCGACACATTATTATACATATGCTTTTTGAAATCAAATTGAACTTTTCTGAAATTAAATTGTATTTATCTATAAACATAGATGTAAGTATTTATGAAAATTGGAAAATTTTTACGAAAAATCATGTACATATGTACATAAGTGTAGTAAATGTGAATTTAATACCTCACCACATCTTTATATACATCGAATGTTGTATAATTTTTTTAGATGCCAACTTAAATTAAAATATAGAATCGGTAACCGTATAGTTTTGGTTGATTAGCATTTAGAAAAGCATGGTTCTAGAAAGAAAAGCATTATATAGTGATTTTCAATCACAAATATTATAAGAAAAATTTCCATTTCTTACTTTATGAGTCTTAGGGCTATCTTAAATCTATTATACATCACTTATCACCGTTTCGATGTATTCATTCGTATTTCCGTTATTGTATTTTATATAGACTATTAACGTCAAAATAAGTAATGGTTCAGTCTATCTGCTTGCTTCAAACTATATTCTATATTAAATATTATTGAGTTTACTTCTTGCATTGTAATGCTTCTTTTTATATTCTTACGTGAAATATTTTTAATTCCAAGTAGTTTCTGTGGTTACTAGCTTCTGTATATTTCTATATTTTTTTCTGTCTGTTTAATCAAACGATTATACCTATAAAGGACAAACATAAAATTATTATAATGTATATTATTCAAAATACGTCATTTTGTCTTCAATGCTGCTTGTTCTTTATACATTTTATCTTTTACCTTCTCTATAAGCTCTTTTACTATTAGCTTTGTAAAGTCTTGTACTGACAATGGACATATAGTTCTACAGCTGCTACAATTTCTCAGGTTTCAACACAAAATCGGGAATTTACGGAAGTAAATATCTAGATTGTAGTAAACAATACACTGGCCAAACAAAACGATCGATAGAAACCCGGTGTAAAGAACATATCGCGCATATAAAATTCAACCGGCCGGAAAAATCTGGTTTCGCAGAACATGTGTTGGATTGTAATCATAGTGCTAACGCGGATTGTTTGCGTTTTGATTAAGAACGTGCGTAATTATCGCGAATTAAATACGTATGAAAGTATGCACATTTTGAAGAATAAAGGCCATGTGTTGAACATTGACTCGGGATCTAATAACTCGTCTCTCCTCGGTCTGCTAAATGACAGAAAAGGAACAGCGCAATAAATTACATGTAGGTATATGTCTCTTATGTCCCTGTTCCCCTTTTCAATGTCATTTATCTTAGTTTAAGTAAAACAATTTTTAAAAATCATGTGAAGCGAATATACAGTGTATGTTTCGGCTTTCAGCGGTATGGATCGCGTGCGAAATTTGTTTTCGTACGGGTATTTTTACCGTAGTTTTCCAGTTGCGACACTATTTAATTATCTGCTGATGATGGCAATTTAGTTGTCGAAACAATTATACAGAATACGAAAATTAATGTGTCAAGGGGTTATATATCAACCTTCAGTGATCAAGGTTTCCTTATATGTGAATACTTCAGATTTCATATCTAATCTTTGGGAATTTCTTCTCTAATTCATATTCTTTCACTTTGTAGCTATCCCACTTTACCAACTTCAATGCTATTTCATCTTCTCCCAATTTTCCTGCCTTAATCATTTTTATTGCTTCTACAGTTTTTTCTATTTTTAAGTTTTCTTTCACTTTGCATATTTTTTCTTCCTTGAACTGTTCTTAACGTGCTGTGTACCAATTTTCTATTCTTATTTGTTAAACATCTAATCGCTTCTTTTCCTTGCCCTTCATTACCCTTGCTCTTTCCAACATTTTCTATTATATTAGTAATGATCGTTCATTTCGTCTCAAAGTGATTCCAGTTTCTTTTACTATCTTTGAATTTTAATTTCGCTTAATTGCTGAACATATTTCTATCTTCTTTCATTTTGTTTCCTGTATTTCTTCCATACTATCTTCTTTTTCTTTAACTATCTGCCTTGATTCTTTGTTTCACCACTTACTTCTCATCATTGTTGTATATTTCCCCATTTACTTCTTAACATTATTGTATATTTCTCCATTTACTTCTTAACATTGTTGTATTAATAATATTTGTTTTAGTATCCACAGCTGAGTTTGGTTTTTCACTTGTTTTAATTCTTCTCCTATTTCTTCCACACGCCTTTTACTTATTTTTGCATTCCTCGATTTATCTATTGTGATTTTATTTAATCTTTGGCTAGTCTTTCAAATCACGTCCCTGCCGTTAGATGTATTTATCTTTTATTTATTTTTCCTATTTTATTTAATTTAAGAATGATACTATTTTTGTACAATAATCTTCAATATACGTACGAGGATAGTTTGACTAGTAGTGAGAATAACACATATGTGGTGCTCTAATTGGTAAAACAAATGCACTGTAATTTAGGTTGCCTCTTTATGTTTACATTCCGATATTTAGATAAATCGGTTGATTAGTTTATTTTTGACAGCTGATTAAAAAAAAAGCAACACGTCGTTTTGTTAAAATGGAAAAAGCAGAGTATCGTGCGGTGACTAAATACATCGTAATTAAGAGTATGAAAGCTACCGAAATAAAAGCTGAGTTACGAGAAACATTAGGTGAATCTGCTCCATCATCCGCCACAATAAGTAGATGGGTAAATGAATTTAAACGTGGTAGAACAAACTGTGTTGATGAAGCGCAGTCTGGAGTACCCAAAATCGTGACTTCTAAGGAAATGATTATAAAAACCCATAATATTATTACGCAAGATCGACGGCTCAAAGTGAGAGAGATAGCAGACATGGTAAACATTTCAACAGAGCGCGTATACCACATTTTAACGAAAGAATTGGGCCTTTACAAGCTTTTGGCAAGATGGGTGCCGCGATTGCTTACGACTGATCAAAAGTTCACTCGTTTGCGCATTTCCAATGAATGTTTGAAACATTATAAGCGGAATCCGGTTGATTTTTGTAGGCGATTTGTTGCACCTGAAACTAAACAACAGTCGAAACAATGGTTGGAACGTGGTTCTGCATCTCCAAAGAAAGCGAAAACCACTTTATCGGCAAACAAGGTGATGGCATCAATTTTTTGGGATTCATAGGGCATTTTGCTCATTGATTACCCCCAGAAAGGTGCCACAATAAACGGACAATATTACGCAGAACTTCCACAAAAATTAAATATTGAAATTCGTTCTAAACGGCCAGGAATGGCAAAGAAAAAGATTCTGTTTCACCAAGATAACGCTCCCTCGCATACCAGCACAGTTGCGTTGTCCAAAATCCACGAGTTGCATTTCCAATTAGTATCGCATGCGCCTTATTCGCCGGATCTAGCCCCTTCCGACTTCCACCTTTTTCCAAAATTGAAAACGGCATTAGGTGCAAAGAAATTTTCTTTTAAAGACGAGTTTATCATCTTCGTAAATGAGTATTTTGCAAACCTTCCGGAATCGCATTTTAGAGATGGCATAAGGGCATTGGAGCACCGTTGGAATAAATGTTTTAGGAGAATATATTGAAAAATAAAAATTATTTTGTATTTAAAAAATTCGTTTTTCTTTTCCATTCTCACTACTTGTCAAACTACCCTCGTATTAACTAGCAATAACATTAATTATTAATTAATTCATGAAGATATTTCCAAGACAAACCACAATTAAGATTCTCGACATAAAATTGTTATGTGTTTTGGAATTTCCACTAGCTTCTCGTAATATTTGAATATCTCACTCGTGATTGTGCTAATTGTAATAGGATGTACGGTAGCAATTGCGGAAAACGTTACATAAACCTAATAATAATCTGCAAAATTCCCCGTATCGAGTCTGTTGGAATTACAAACTCGTACATTCATAATTACGCTACATGTAGAATATTAGACCAGCAGGCAAATTAATTCTTCAAATAACACAATTCACACATATCAGCGCATGGACGTATTAGAAAATTGCTTGTAGTCGATTGAAGATAATACAGTGGACATGACGGTGTGGAAACTTCGCAATTAAGCAATGTGCACACGTTCTGTGAATAGTGTTCCTGAGACGATCACAACGAAAAAAGTATTTCAGAAATATATTGTATCAATGCTAAAATAAGTTTGTGATTCTGTATTACATAGGTTGTAATTATTTTTTCTACTCAGAAATTTTCGGAAATAATATGAAAAGAATATGTGATATTAGAAGTTCACGCTATTCTGTATAAATCTTACTAATCAAGAAAAATTTTGTTCTTAGGCCGAATGGAGATCTGAATTAATTTTTCGCGTAACAACATGAACATGGCCAATTGTAAACCGCTCTTACGCCTCGAATCAAAACGTCCATGCTTCAATTCGAATAACATTCAGCCGAAGGAAAGTGTCCTTTAAAACTGCCAAGACACACCGTTAAATAATCAAAAATTTCAAAGAACAAATCAATTAATGGATGGGCTTCAATAAAATAATTATAAATTTATAGAACTAGGCTGTACAAGGAACGGTTAGAGGGAGATAGATTTGGATTGGTACTTGAGTCTATTTACGTGTACATGGATATCCTTGAACAGGAGCTGTTGCAAACTACAAACACACTATACGAAAACGCTGAACAGCCCGAACGAAAAAGAAAGGAACATTAAAACCGTTTCTTATGGATTCTCCAAAAATTATGTCATTTAAAGGAACTTGTGGGACGAAGGGCTATTACTGAAATCAATTAAAGGTTAATCAATGACACTATAAAAAAAGCGAGCCAAAATTAGGAAATAATTAAAAGGCCAATGTAATTACAGGGGTTATAACATAAACAAAAACAATAATATTAGAAGATTAGTTGCAAGAATTACTTTAAAAGATTATACCCGACGGCTTGTTTTATCTAGCTGTTATAACAATAATAATAGTGATAGCAGCTTAAGTGAAAGCTTGTCAACGGCTGCATAGCAAGTAGAATACTGGACGTGTAAATATTATTGTCTGTCGAAGTATTCTTCGACAGACAATAAAACTTGAAGAGTAATCATAATTAGAAATGAAATAGTAAAAGTAGGGGAAGGGGGTCCTGTTAATTAGCTTCTAATTCAACGTCGCGGAATTGTTACCTTGAAAGCTCTAAGCCAATACTGAAGCAAAATGTAGATCAATAAATTACAGTTGCTATTTAGTTAACCAAGAAAGAAAAGAAAAGGGTCTTTTTTGCAGTAAAAAGCTCTTTATAGATTTATTTTATTTGTTCAATTATTTTTGAACTTCCCGGTATAATAAGATGTATATAATAGATAAATAATAAAAAAATACTTATATTACAGTTCGGAGCTTTATAATCCCCACCTATACGTATAGTTAGTTCACGTTAGCGATACAAACGAAATATTCGATAATATATGTACCATTGAATGAGCACTTCGGAAGAACAAAAGGAAACAAACAAAATAATAGCAATAAATTACATAAGAAAAATAATGTTTAATTTGCTACTGAACTAATAGGTACATTAAATAATTGATCTTATGGCAAAAAATTGACTGTAGTCTATAAAATGCAAAAGATTATTTGAACTTTAAAAGAAACTAACGGGTCTCCAATAAGAGGTTTCATTTTGATATGTAAAGAAAAACGAGTATTTTTAAGCGAAACCATCGGACGTTTATTTAATTGTAAAAAGGAGGGTATGCCATTAATAATGGAAAACAATATCAGGCAAATGTCACCACGGTTACGCTTACAGGACCATATTCTTTTCATGACATTTTCCATAACCAATTCGCACATTTGCGATAACTTCACGAATTCCATCTTTGAGGTCTTGAATAAATTGTGGGCCATTGGCATAGACATTATCTTTCACGTAGCCCCAAAGAAAAATGTCTAAAGGTGTTAAATTACAAGATCTCCGTGGCCAATTGTGACCCCCTCTTCGAAAAATCACACGGTCAGGAAACTTTTCACGCAAAAGAGTGATGGTATCATTACTTGTGTGGCACGTAGCGCCATCTTGTTGAAAATAAACGTCGGCCATATTAATATCTTCCAATTCCGGCCATACAAAATCAATAATCATTGTTCAATAGCGCAATCGATTCATCGTAACAGTTGCTCCAGCCTCATTTTCGAAAAAATAAAGTCCAATGACCCCCACCAGACCAAAAATTGCACCAAACAGTGACACGTTGAGGATGGAGAGGCTTTACAACAATAAATCTTGCGTTTTCCGAGCCCCCAAATGCGACAGTTCTGCTTGTTAACATAGTAACGCAAGCGTATTATATTTATTACTTCTATTAGACACAATAAGAACATTTAAAGTATTCGTTTGAGTATATGTTGGATCTGTGATTTTTCGTTCTTATTTATTTTACTTATTTCTATAAAATATTGATTCATTTCTGTTAGCAAATATTCATTTAAAATGTTATATTAGCATAATTTATTGATTATATGAAAAATTGACTTTTACGTACAAATATTCTAAATTATTATTTGTTAATATTTCTTGCTTTGAACACCTTGTTTATTGAAAATTAACCTATGTAATCATGAGGTTAAATAAATAAATATGTGTAAAAGGATTTCGGTGTATATGGATAGGTCAACCAGTACTCGTTTTAAAATAAATTTCATTCATTTAAAAGTTCGTACACACACATTTACATGTCCATTGAAAACCCTTTTAAAACACAATTCGTGTTCGCTGTTCATTTTCAACATCTGAAAATGCGTTTCATAGAATAATATTTCAATCCGTTTGAATATTTTATTGCTAACTAGACAAATAATAAATTATTTGTAATTACCTCAATTAGCACCCATTTGTTTATTGTTACTCATCATTCCATACGGGTAATAATAAACAAAATAAAAGATCTTAACATAAATATTCATCTCAAACTATTCTTTGAAAAAAAAAGTAGTGTATATGTCATCATTTCTTCAATTTTCAAACAAAATTGCTTCCATGCCTTATTCTCGTTTTACGAGAACGTCGAATAGTCGTTTCACATAACAAGGGAAAGTGTCAAATGCATATAGAGCATCCAAAATTCATGCACCAGACTGACACAACTTGTTCACTGGAGACAAAGATCCAGAATATGGGATTGCTGCATTTTATAAAATTCTATTGGATTGCTTTATTAGATAAACAATTTATATATTTGAATTAAGAAATGTTTTATTTTAATCAAACGGAAATGTCCTACAAATATCCACAGAGTGATTCTTTATCAATATCTAAACATAGATTACAAATATTGTAGTTCTATAAATAATGCGCCACTGATTTACAACAATAAAGAACAATTTTCGACATAAACTGTGTAGAATTTATTTTAATTTATTTAGAAAAATTGTAAATAAAGATAACACATTCTAAATATAGATTCTAAAATTATATATCATATGAGCAAATGTTATCAAACGGCTTTAAATATCGTAGACAATTGGTGCAAAAAAAGATAATTTATCAATTATCGTTCCGAAAATAAAAGTAGTTGTCGAAAACGAGAGCATTGTAAGGCTTATAATCATGAATGTTAAGTAAAACGTAAAAATTCCATTCGCCAAAGAAGAGAATTTTCTTAAAAAACACCAGTAAAACAACCATTGCTTTTCATTGCGTGGCAGCCACGTGATGCCCAAAAATTAAACAAAACAATTTAGCAGGCTACTAAATGGAAGACAACTGTTGACGTACGGCTGTTGCAAAATAAACAACGAATACATACGTGAATATATCTATACATTTTTTAAAGAGTAAAGCTTATTTATGTCTAGGTGTCACGTAAGCTGTGATCACAATTCCTATACCTGTATTGGAGGTGATATTGAACCTGTTACTCCTAGTTATTCATAAACGAGAAGTAGCAAAGTCACTAGCCTACAAGTTAATACAAGATCAATGCCCTGTAAGCTAATCCACGGCATTGACCATCATAAGTTAATAGAGAAGCTTAAGTTAGTTTCGAAACTCACCTTTCTATAAGAACCATAGAATAAGTACACCGGAGAGCGAAACATGGAGAAAATATATATACAGATAGAATATATCTAGTAAATGGGTGGCTCTAACATAGAATATTAAGTTGGGGCCGGAATTTACGGGTTCAAAGAAAGGACGATATCTCAGACGATTCTAAGTAAAGATACTACGGTATTTTAAGCGAAAGTAGTCTTTACATTATTGTGTTGAAGGGTTTGACAAATCACAAAGACACCATTTTCACTGACAGTCAAGCAATATGAAAAGCAATAGCCTTCGTTTCAGGGGACAGTAGTTATAAAAGCAAAGAAAAAGTGAATAGACAGACTCAAGCTTCATCCATTTCGTTGGATTAAAGTCTTTCTGTGACACTGCAAAAATAAAAATCAAAATGGCAATGGAAAATGGCTCTTGGAAATGATAGAAGGAAATAGTTTGTTAGGGAACAGTTGCTCAAATTTATAATGGATTTAATGAGGAGAAACAGAAAATCAGTTAGAACGCCACTATAAGAGCATTCTAAGTTTAATCTCATATGAATACGTAGAGCGTGCCATGTAAATGAAAAGTCTCACTTTATACTAACGTGAGGACTTGGCAAGAATATGATTTCTACAAAAGCATCTAGATTTGGTAATTTATAGAAAGAAATAGCAGAAGTTGAATAGTTTGAATAAATCGGCAGCATTTCATCACACACACACGCGCGCAGCCACACAAGTTCGATCGCCCGGCAATCATTACTGTGGCAATTGGATATCAATAGAAGAAGTTAATATATTTTCACCTCCCGTTTATTTCTTGCACTATTTATATTTTTGACATAATGTACTTATGTACATATATGTAAGTAATTGTTGTGCACCCTTATGATTTGTGAAATTTCATATTAACTTTTTCTTATTATTTCTTAAACATATTTGTATCATGTGTTGTCCTATTAATGGAATAAGTTCTGTTGGGCAAGATATAAATATAAAAGCGTAATTAAAACTGATTCGTTTACAATACATATTATGGTACCCAAAATGCAAACCTGTAACAGGGCGTCTATTATCGTTCAAAAACAAGATCCTTTTTCATTCTAAGCAACAAATGTTAATCGAAGTAACTATACTTCTTACTTACATTTTCGAATAAGCTTTTATATAGCGGTAGACTTATGTGGCATAACGTTGCAATGTAATGAAATTACCTACTTATTCATATTTTTCACGTCGATAATCCTATATTTTGGCCTTATATGTCCCTTTCAATATATACATATACATATATATAGTATATACATATACATATACATATATATATATATATATATATATATATATATATATATACATATATATATATATATAACACATGGATCAATAAGTCCCGAGACTAACCCATAGATGGCGCTCGTAGTAAACCAATAACCACGTCTTTCTAGAGTACTAACCTTTGCTTGAAACGTGTCAAAATTTTAAGTCGATCGGACCAGAAACAGCTGAGTTATCGAGGTTGGAGTAAAGTCGTTTTGTAGTTTGTTTAAACAATGGAAAAAACCGAGTTTCGTGTTCTGATAAAACATTGTTTTTTAATGGGTAAAAACACCACGCAAGCAAAACAATGGATTGAAAAATGTTACCCGGACTCTTGTCCATCAAAAGCAACGATTTGTCGGTGGTTTGCCGAGTTTAAACGTGGTCGTACTGACACAAATGACGCGAAACGCTCGGGTAGACCTGTGGAAGCCGTTACACCGGAAAATGTGAGTGAAGTGACAAAAATTATAATGAAAGATCGTAAAGTGAAGCTCCGTGAGATTGCTGAGATGACACAGATATCATATGGAAGTGTATTTACTATCCTTCATGAAAAATTGAGTATGAAAAAGGTTTTTTCCAAGTGGGTGCCGCGATTGCTCTCGATGGAACAAAAACAGCAACGAGTCGATGATTCAGAAAGCTGTTTATCGCTATTTACTCGCAACAAAAAAGATTTCTTGCGTCGTTACGTGACCATGGACGAAACATGGATACATCACTACACTCCAGAGTCGAAGCGGCAGTCATCTGAGTGGCGCACAGCTGGCGAAAGCCGTCCGAAACGTCCGAAAACGCAGCAGTCAGCTGGCAAAGTCCTGGTGTCAGTTTTTTGGGATACACATGGCGTGATTTTCATTGACTACCTCGAAAAAGGTAAATCGATCAACAGTGATTATTATATTGACTTACTGGTGCGTTTGAAGGAGGAAATCGCAAAAAAACAACCGCACATGCAGAGAAAAAAAATCCTTTTTCACCAAGACAATGCACCCTGCCACAAGTCGATGAAAACAATGGCAAAATTGAACAAATTGGGTTTTGATCTGCTTCCCCACCCCCCATATTCGCCAGATTTAGCCCCCAGTGACTACTGGCTCTTTGCTGATCTTAAAAAAATGCTCCAGGGAAAAAGATTTGGCTCAAATGAGGAGGTCATCGCTGAAACTGAAGCTTATTTTGAAGCGAAAGATAAATTTTTTTATAAACATGATATTGAAAAATTGGAAAAGCGTTGGAACCATTGTATCACCCTAAAAGGTGATTATGTTGATGAATAAAAAAAAATTTGCAAAAAAAATGTTGTTTTCATTGTTAGTCTCGGGACTTATTGATCCATGTGTTATATATATTCATTCCAACGAGCAACAAGTACATTTTTCACTTTTTTTTACAAATTACTTTACACCTTTCATATCATTGAAGCCAACTTCTATTTTCATTTTTTTTTCGAATAAATTTGAATTTACAGAAGAAAAACACAACTGGTTGTGTGAGATCGAACAATTACTGCCATACTTTTCAATAATTCAATTCTTATACATATCGCATAATCTTAAAGAAACTATTGTGAATGTCATGATAAAACTTACATATGTAGCTCTTTCCGTGACAAATTCCTAGTTAAATTTAAATTCTGCGATTTGAAAAGGAAATTTTGCTAATAAGCAGTACCAAATATAAAAACAACACTTCTATAGTATTATGTTGCTTTTGCAGAACACTGTCAGATGGCATTTAGATCAATCGAAATGTCGATGTATTCTTGACGAAGAACTGATGCGTAAATTGTAACTTCAATTTTAATATAAATATACAACCTTACATAGAAGTCTACCTTGGTTGTTATAATAAAAAAAAGGAAAAACTAAGTTTTAAAATTGCATCTACAGAGAAAAATAAAAGTATGGATCTGTTGTAAGTCTGTCGCAAATGTTTATATGAGAGTTTCGTTTTGTTGCTTGACATGGGTCAATGGAGCGTTACGATTACGGTGGGTTTGTTTAAGACCGCTTACACAATGCTTGGCAATCCGAGCGTATGTAGGCGATAACAATTACCACGGTTTAGGTTATTGAGGTGTTGAGATTTCTATTGATTCAGTCATAGTAGAAGTTACTAATTCCGAATAGGTTTCTAGTAGAATTAAATTGGTTATAGTGCTCGGGTTGAAGTCTGTGCTCCGCAGCTATGCGCAGCAGTCTAGTACAAAGCTCATGCTCTGAAATACGAGTGCCAACAGGCCGCTTTGCACTGCCGCACACACTAATTTGTACAGAATTCCTTACTAGTGCGGCAATGTACATGTCAGAGCAACAGAGTTATACTAGGCCACTGCACGCAGCTGGTTCTGCACTAACTAAGCGTAGGCTTGAAACCGAGCACCATAATTAAATAAATTGTTCCAAAATCCTATCCTGCCGAAAAATCCGTGAATAGAAACCTCAAAACACCCCAATTACCTAAACGACGTTGGCGATTACATCCATCCGCAACAGACTAATGGCAGTTTTAGTGCATCAATGACAGCAGTAGCAGCAGTTAAACCCTGAAAATGTCTCACATAAGCAAAGATGAAACGTTGGCAGCAGAACAGAATACAGTTCCAACTCAGAAGTCGAGATGAAGTAACCATGCAATAAATATGTTTCGTTAGGAAATGCTAATATTGTGTCTACGCAGTACGCTATGAATACTCGTACTACAGATAAATATCGATTTTCATTTGTTTTTCTTTTAATTTTTGTTTTTGAATTTTGAAATTACATTGTTTTTCATTTTTTTATCCACATTTCGTCTTTTTCACATCCACTTTTCTAAATTATATTGTGTACATACATTGCATATATGTATGTGCACAAGTACAATAATCCGAACTCTACCTATTAATTAAGAAGGAATATAATTTATTAATTCTTTATATTCGAACAATGTTGGATCTATTAGTGATAGATATAGTATTATTATCATTATGATGGTTTTTTTTATACTTGTGTGTAATTTAGCAGATTATTCATATTATACTTATGATATTGATTTACTTCAGAGAAACATGTTTTGAAGCCAATCAAATTTGTCCTACATTTTGTGTCGGATATGTTTCAGTTCCACCTACGAAAACAATGTCAACTACTAACGACTGTAATTATAGTCTATTAGCGACAAGTCTCCGACTGCAAATGCGTTATAAATAACCACCGTCTCGCTAACAAAATGATATAACGAAACAAGCACAGTTCTGGAGAATAGCTTTTGTGTTGAAACTTTTTACATTCGACCGAACTAATTTTTCGTCCGAGTGATACACGTGTATCTCTCATAGCATCACTCATACTTGCTTGAAAAGTTTCATTCGTATTTCCTTTGTAAGAGACTTAATATGTTTGCTTATTACTCCTTGGAGCATCTTGCCTACATTGTTATTGCACGTTTGATTTTATCCAGAAATTCGCATCGTCCCAGTTCGTTTTATATGTGATTTACAGTTTACTTCACAATATCTACTTTCAAAATATTTTGAAAGTACTTCCTTTTATAATTTACAATTTAATTACATAGACTCATCGGGAAAGTAATTACGCATACCTGCGATAATAGCACTAGTTTATTATTGCAAGTGCTAGAGCCATTCATATTTATATGTATGCAATATGATAGGGGTTATAACTTCATTATAGAAAAAAATTAAGGGTTTTAGTTGTGCTTGACTTTGTATAAAAAGTTGAAAACGTAAAGTGTACACTTTTGACATATTTTACGCTTTTACTTCCATAAAGGGCAGAACACGCGCCAAGTTTGTGGAAAGTTGCGTAAAGTTTACTGTGACGGTCGTCTAAAAGAACAATGCCAACGATTGTTCACGAGATTATGGGCTAATAATTTTAATAATAGCGACGCTCCTAGGTCATGGAGGCGCACTGAAGCTGATAACAAAATAAATGGATCGATCGAGTAAAGCTCATGACAGACGACATCAAAGTTTCGAGAAATGCTAAGATTCATCATTCAAGCATTTTCGACCACAGCAAGCAAGCTAGGATACGTTAGTTAGTTCTACAATATATTTTGTATTCTTCGTGAACTCAAAAATGTACACGAACGCCTTTGAAGGCACTAATAACTGACCATGAAAAGTTGTTTGTTTGCAGCAATGTTGGTTCTGGTCTGAAGATTCGTCTTAAACGCTATTCAAAGCAAACATTCATCAAAGGAACGTTATGCTCTAAGAGTGTTGGTCTCGTGTTTTTCGAACTTCAATCAAGCAACGAGTTCGTTAATGGCAAAGAAATAATATTTCATTGTGATGGCGCGAGACTAAACACGATTTGATCGTCCATCAACACTTATTGAATTTTGCTATATTCGCTGGCCTTTGGGCCTTCAGATTTCCATAAGTTACCTCCTCTTCAAAATTCTTTTTGTTGCCTAATGTAACGTTCGACTGTGAGACAGCATCTTGGAAACTTGTTTCGCGGATAAAGGTATCTTCCTATGAACGAGGAATTATGAAACTCGCAGCGAAAGATGGTAAAAAATTATCGAGGAAAATGTACAAATATAATTTATTGATCTTTTCTCTATAATAATAAATGACCGATGACAAACAGAAAAAATACGTAATTATGATAATACAATAGATTTCAACGCTTATGATTATTATATTTTGCAGAAACATTGGTTATTGAAGGGACATCTTCTGAAATTAGTAGCAGCAAGTAATACTACTCTTTCTGAGAATTGTACTGTCAACTTCTTCATCAGTCAACAGGAACTTATATTTCTATATAAAATTCTACACTCTACACTAATACATTACCTTTTTATATAAATACAAGAAATTTATACCCACGATGAGCTACAAAGCAACAGATGCATCAGACCACCTTATAATCTTTTAAATGCTGCTTTCCAAAAAAATTAGTGATGCACTTAAAACTGCCTAGTTCCTGAACTAATGTTCATTTCTCCAGTCTCTGTAGTCAGACTTATTTTTCTTGTTGTCGGTTTCACTTATTCATTTCAGAATTTTACTATAACAAAATTTTGACAGGCTTTCGTGGTAAACTGCTCTAAATGCTATTAAATTTTTACATTGACTAAATTTTATGCTTTTTAACTGCGAAATCTAAAATCTAAGTCTGGCGTTGTTTATTTACTGTTCAATAGTTGTTCATACTTTTCCGAAGTAACTCTCCTCAAATTAATTAGCAGACGTCTTCCTCGTCCATTCGGGGTAGTTTGTCTTTGGTTTTGAGGAAGTTACGTTGTAGTATATACTCAATTTTCAACAATTGTACTAGTTATTTGCACTAGCTTGGTGATATTAAATCTTATTTTCTCAATGACACCCGAAACGTATGGTTCACAAACAAATCCTCTGCGCAATTCTTCTTCCTCTGATTGTCTCTTGGTTCTTACATTCTATATAACTCTGTATCTGAACACTCATCTTCTAGTATTTTTTTCTAGTCTAGTTAACCTGTTCTTTCTTCTTTTTCTAAGTGTTTGGGCTCGGTAATTTTTATTATTCAATCGATTAGGGTGCTGACGAGAGCTCACTTCTACTTTAGACGATAGTCTCTATAACAACTGTTTCGTAAATTTTATGATTTCGTGTAACATACTATTACATCTGTTTTCTATTCTACTTCTATTTTCTCTATATATTACAAACTCTATTGCCTCATGTTGTCTGATGATATGTTGGAAGAATTTTTTTAATTTCTGTTTTCCATATAACCAAATTGCGAAAGTATCGTAAGTGTACCATAGCCAGTTCTCTAAAACTTTTTTTAGAAAATTATCTGAAACGTGTCTGTCATAATCTTTCCATAGCTTGTAGACTTCTGCGGTTGATGCTCATAGTTTCTTCTAGGCTTTTAAAATAAGCTTTGTCAGGCATGAAAACCACCAAATCTAACTGCGTATTTTATTTGGCCTAATGACAGCTCAGGATAGAAATTACCTAATTACCAACTTTACATTAAGCTTTTTTAATTCCACTCAAATCATCTGCATCGTAATTTAACAGGGCATTTGTTTTGCTCGTATCGATTATAGCTTATTTTGTTTAAATCGATTCTCCCTTACGTTCATGGAAGATATTGTATCTACTAAATTACATTACAGTTAACGGGTTAAAGGCATCCGCATGTTTGTTGTTAATACATTAGTCTCTTGCTGCTAAACATAAGTCGTCGATTTGAAGAAGGAAATAATGTACGTAAGATAGATATAACAAATTACTTCTTTGTTGTATAGCCTTTAAACTTCATTCGTAACCTCACGAGTAACAATTTAATGCACATAGCGTCGAATACTGCGCTATTGTTTATTATAACCGTTTATTGGACATTATGGATTTAGTAACCTAATTAATAGTTGTTCCAAATTTAGCGTCACTGAGATGACATATGTACTTAGAGTATGTGAATGACTTAGATACTTGGTATGAAAAATGTAGAAACTATTAACTAATTTCTTTCTATTCAAGTATAGCAAGTAAGTGTCTAGTCTGTAACATCGTCGTAAGTACTTTTGGAACAACCATGGTGCTGTTAAGAAAATTTAATCTATTTGGAGCACAGTTTGTTCTCAAAGTTGCAGGACTTTGGCTATAATCCTTTTCTTTCGCCAATTTTCATTAAAATTATAATGTAGTTTTTCGATATAATCTTCATTTAATTGAATATGCTTATTCCGACCTGAAACTATTTTTGTTAAATCGTTCTCAAAGAACTTTTTCGATCCACCTATTTATAACTAGTTTTACTTACTTAAGCTCGGAAATCGCACCGCGTTGTAGGTTTTTCAAATTTGGAAACAGACTACAATCACTAAAAGCTATATCTGGTGAATAGAGTGAATGTGAAAACATTTTTGAGGACAATTCGTTTAAAATATCCTTCGATCTTTATACGGTATGACGGCATCTTTTCAGGCCGTTTTTTAGAAACCTTTTATCGTAATGAACCAGCTTTGAAGATTTGATTCGAATAATATTTTGCTTTAATTGTACTAAATTTCAATAGATAACCAATAAAAATAATCTCGCAATCCCAAAACATAGAAAGAATTACTTTTACAACCGATGGAATTGCACGTGCTTTGATTAAAGGAAACCCTTCGATTGCCGCCATCCTTTCGTCTGATTTTTGCTCTAGTAGTTGACAAAATTAATCGATGTAACGACCTAACAGCTCTTGAAGTTGTCAGCACATGTCAGACCCATTGAGCTTCTGTTTCGGTCACAATAGTCAAGTAGCTAAACTAAATTAGACAGTATCGCACAAGATAGCTGTCTCAACCGTAACCGTGACGCTTCATTGATCCGTGACCAACATCTCTATATAAACCTATCCACCATATACTTACGCCAGTGTCAGTGCAACAACCAAAACAGTAGCAGTATTTGAGTCCTGAAGATGTCCCATTCAAATGGTGACGAAACGTTCGACCAAAATTATCGAAGGTGTGATTCCAGCCTGGAAAGCTGATGATTTGCTAAAAACTTGCTTAACCTCTACGTATTTTCATTTCCGTCGCAGTTACTACAAATAGGTATCGGAACCACCCATGTAGTCTCCTTTCTCTCTTTCCTGTTATCGCCGATATTTTTGTGAAGGCAAATCCTGTACTACTGCAACCTAAAATTGAAATGTTGGTTCAGATAAGTAGATGGCACCTTCGTTACTTGGCCGCATGCTCAGGATTCCTTGAATAACTTCCTTGCTTTTCTAAGTTCTCACCTCAATCCAAGTTTTACTATGGAGGTTGAATCATCAGAAAGTTCTTCTTCTTTCTTAGACGTCTAAGTGAATTGTCGTCTGGATGGTTCGCTAATAAGCTTATAAACAGTAATTTTTTCAAACATTATATTCGACGGACATCTTAAATCTTAGAGTTCCACTACCAGATACTCAGCATATATCATGTTTTCTCTTTATAACTGGGTAAATTACTTAAAAATCTCTTCAAATAGTTTTTATTGATTAACTTAATTGTTACCAAATCAACATAGTTTTCGTTCTTAATTTAAGATTGGATAATTATATATTTAATTATATCATTTACAAATAAATCAATATTGCAATATTCGTAGTTTCGAGAGCATTTTATAATCATTATAATTAATTACTAATTAAGTTATTGTTTTGCTACAACTGTCCTTAATTGCTTGACATTTTCGTCCTAGGACAAACTTCGTGACTAATATATACTCTGAATTAAGCACCAGCTAGTACTACTACGGAATTAAACATTCAACACTACAAATCAAATCTCACCTTCTGTTCTAATACCAGCATGTGTTCCAGTTCATCGACGCTGATGGTAAAATCGATAATTTATTATGACGTTCGGTGTATTGTTAATTGAATATGATAAAATACAGTAAGATAATGAAAGAGGAATTATACTAATGTCTGTATTTATGAATCCTAAAAATTATATGTTGGGACATGCCAACTATTATGACATTAACATTCTTATACATAGTATAGAAACTATTACGACTTCAATGGTATATTTGTTTCTCTACACAAATATACTAACCAAATGTTGGAAAATAATCTTTAATGGGTTATTACGTCTCGGATTCTCGTATCAATAAGACGTTCGCATGTCTTTGATCGAAAAGTATCCCACATTTCCTGTTACTTGGTGCAGAATAGTCCGCTAGTAATCATTTTTTAACTACCGCTGATTCATTTGGTGCCGAATTTTCTCTGTAGGACTGAGATCCTGACTATTCGAAGAAAGTA
Source organism: Dermolepida albohirtum (assembly GCA_031893035.1). NCBI lineage: Eukaryota > Metazoa > Arthropoda > Insecta > Coleoptera > Scarabaeidae > Dermolepida > Dermolepida albohirtum. The sequence goes on from JAVIWB010002640.1 coordinate 134,068, forward strand.
ACAAAAACTTTCATATAATATTATTATGACCAAACCATTTTTTGTAGATCCGTGTGACTTGATTCATCTTCCGGGCTTTCATATTCGAACCAATTGTCTTGTATGTCTTTCTGTAAGTATTTATAATTAAAACAGAAGTCTTTGTTATAAAAAATTCACTTGCAATGGCATGTATTAGTGTACTTATGATGTTGAATAATTGTTTTCCATACCTTAAGAGGTTCTCTGCGCATCATTTTTTAATAATTACAAGAATACACAAATATGTAATTACCATAACCAATAGTATTTAGACATCAACACACTTGACACTAGTGATGATGAATATAGCCTTTTTTTATTTCAACGCCCACCTGAGAAAAATCAGTTCTTGCTCCAATATTCAGTTGTCTGTCAGTGTTTTCGAACATAAAGTCCATAAGAGAATAAATGTTAATAAAAAAATTAATGAGAAAGTTGTCCTAAATATGTATATTTTAAGAGGGCGTTGAAATTGTTGCTACTTTCAGATTTATAATTATAAAAACTCTAAAACCAAAAAGTCTGCTCACACTAGCATTCTTTTGAAACATACTAATTGTCCCAATATATAATTAGGCCTCGTATATATCATTTAACGTTAATTACAGACGAAAAAATATAATTTCAACGGTCGATGAAACCCAAATAGACCTCTATACTCCCCGAAATGAAACAAAAATCGAAACAATGGACTGAGGCTGGCACAAGTGCTTCAAAAAAGGTAAATACCGTACCTTCAACGTGAAAAATTATGGCTATTGTCGGTTGGGACTGTAGTGGGTTTCTTCTTGTCAGTTACCTTTAAAAATATAAAATAATAACAGAAATTCTTTGCACCTATTTTATGTCAACTGTACGATGTAATACAATGCAAAAGTCGTCACTTAACGAAGAAACGAGCGCTTTTCTTCAGAATAGTGGCAGTGTTCGTGCTTCAACTGTTTTAATGGCAAAATTTATTAACTATATTTAGAACTGGTTCCGCGTAAAACTTATTCGTCACTCGGCTCTCTCAGACTTTTTTCTTTTCCTTAAAATGAAAAATAATTCTTGTCAAAAATTACATTTAAAATAATACCATAATTCACTCGGGCAATTAATTCTACATTTATACAATTCTGTGAAATTATGATTCTTTTGAGATAACTAAGTATTCTTACATTTCCTTCGAAATTACGTTTTAATCACGAATGAATTATAAGAGTTCTAAATTTATCAGATATATGACGTGGGTTTGAACATTGTCTACTTGGCATAGAAAACGTAAGATTTTTGAGATTTAATTTTATTATTCAATAAAGTCTCATTGTAATACAAAATATTTAGATTAAAGACCTTTCAATTTTTTAATTCCATCAACATAATAGGATTTGTTTCATTTGTTTTTGTCGCTTGTCTCATTTGAAATGAGTCATCGTCCAGCGAAGCTATTTCTTCAGATTTGGGAAAGGTAATAATCGCTAGGAGTTAAATCTGCTAAGTAGGCATACGTGAAAGGCAATATTTGCAAACTTACATATCTTCAGGGGGCGATCATTTAATACGACATTGTGGATTTTTGTGAGGATTTCGTCTAATGGAGGGATTTTTGTGCGGCCCTTGCATTCATGACCTAAAACATATGTACAGTTTAATTTATATTCAGCAACTCACTATTTTACCGTCGAAAATAAAGGGATAGAATCATTTAAATGGCATCTAACTCTTTTTTTTGCGTCCAGATTATATCCTATAAAATAAAGCATTTTATAAGAGTTAGATATTCGATTCTATCTATTTTTAAGAAAAAGATGAATCTTATTTGCTTTACTCGATCGCCAGCACGTCTACTAAGGATCACACTTTACAAATATAATAGTTATTTGATCATATTTATGCCATCTGTCTTCAGGCCTAGATCATTTTAAACCATTTATCTAATATGTACGAGGATATATAAATAAGTACCTAGCCTACCACTTAAAACGCTACAATACTTCTAACAACATTTTATTTACGTAACATAATCTCCTTTGAGAGTTACATACTAAGAACAACGTTCATGAGGTAATTCTAGGTCCTTCAAAAATATCTTCGTTTTGATCTGCAAAGTACTACCGAATTGCACATATGGCTTTACCAATTATCAATAGTCTCTTACCTATCAGATGTTTTTTGAGTTTTAGGAACAAATAATAGTCTGGTGGTGTTATTGTGGGATAAAGTGGGTGGTCAAACAATTCAAAAGAAATTTCGTTAACTTTTTGCAGTGCAATCGATCGAGGATTGCCTTACAAAAAGAGCATACCTTTGGCAAGTTTTGTGCTGCATTTTTGCTATGAACAATATAAAATACACACTCATAGAATATATACTATGCTATCATAGACAGAATTTCGTTTTTCGAAGACTTTCACACCTTAATTTCCACAATACAATTTTTAATAGTGGTATATAGAAGGGCATTTGTCGGTGGCACATCATCAAACATTTCTTTACTCGATAACTCTTTACAAAATAAAGACATAGTACTAAACAAAACTTCATTCTTTCGAAATCTAGCTTTTTCTCAGACTGCTGTCAATAATTAACTGATATCTAATTAGTCCTTATATGTATATATATCAGGTGTACCGGAAAGTCATTACCGGTTTTTTATATGTCGTTAGGCTTAAGTACATATGTAATATTATGTCATTTTATTCTACTGACATCATTCTTTAATTCTTTTAATTATATTTTGCAAAAGTAACACTGTCATAGATTTATATCTATTTGAAAATGTCGAGTTTCGTGCCTGAAGAAGTACATTTGGGGCACGCATTACTTTTCTTATTTAATAAACGAAAAAGCCGATGGCTGCCGCTCGTTGGTAGAAACTTACGGTGAACATGCTTAAACCATAAGCACATGTGAGGCGTGGTTTCGACAATTCAAAAGTGGTAATTTCCATGTGCAAGACAAAGAACATTCTCATAGACCGAAAAAGTTAGAAGATGCGAAACTGCAGGAATTATTAGCCGAAAACCCAACCCAAACTCAAAAACAATTGCCAGAAGCGTTAACTGTGTGTAGCCCAAGAAACGATTAGCGACCAATTACGGCAACACATTAATTAGATGACAAGCAAATGGACAATCGAGGAATCGTCTGTGAAATGTTGCTGCAAATGGTGATGAAAAATGGATTTATTTCGAAAACCTTAAACGTAATAGATCATGGTTATCATCTGGCGAAGCCGGTCCATCGACTCTAAGGCCAAATCGTTTTAGTCACAAGACAATGCTGTGTTTAGTGAGACCAGAATGACGTGGTGTATTATGAACAGTTGAAACTTACTAAAACTTTCAAGAAATTTAGAACTAGTTAGCACTACTTAATAATGTTATGCCTACAGTAAAATTAAATTTTCTATCTAAAGCATTAAAAGATAGTTTCACTTAACATTTTAATATAATTTAGTGTCTGGCATTTCGTGATATTTACATATGCAACACACATATATATATATATATATATATATATATATATATATATATATATATGTAACTGTAATATAATAATGATAAAGGGTATTTTTGATTATATAAAATTTATATCAAGTTAAACAATATACAGTACTCGTTTATTGTTTAAGTTGATATTCTATTATTCTGCATGTAAAACTTATATCGAATTGGACAATAATCTACACTTGTTGTTTATTGTCTAAGTTGAAATAAATATTGCCTTTACCAGTGTTAACCGTGAGAACCGCTTTTAAAATCCTTTATTACTCTTCTGCTAAATATTAAATGTAATTGCGGCAAAGAACCTATTAAACTGAATTTGTACTAATGTACATATGACACTGTACATATCCATGTATTACGATGTTTTTCACGTATTTGTGTAGATTAGTTTATACTTTATTTAAAACCACCGAGACATCCTTGTGAAACAGAGGACGTTTCTTCTAAAAAATTTATTGTGACCTACCCTTGAGTGCATGGGCTGACAAATAATGAAGAGAAAGCCTTATTGAGCTTGGCAGTCTTTACATTTACAGAAGTTAATTGTGAAGAAAAAAAACGTAAACAACATTAAATAAAGAATTCGTATTCCTATTGTACGTGCGTAGTTAATAATATCACAGGTTCTTTTATTGTATGGGAAAATCAACAGTTTAATAAGCATTTCTTCAGTGCGTAGAAAATACGACACTAAATATATGAAACATTCAGGAGTAATATTAGTTTGTTTTGTTCAAAGGCGATAACAGACTGACATCAAGGTAAAGGAACTATTACTTGAAAGTAATATTATTTATATAAAACCACTATCAAGTCTAGTCTAGACCTACGAAATGGTGTTATGGGGATTTATCAGTAAATCCAATGAAGCCGTAATGCAAAGACGCCAGTCAAAAACACTACGGATGATAATTAACGCACCTTGGTACATATCAATTCAAATCTTCCATGAAGAGTTACCATTTGCCAAATTGAATACTGCGTTGTTTCTTTCACAAGATGTACTGTTTCTACAATATTTCGACATTCTGCAAAATTCGAGATGGTAACTAAAATATCTGAGGTGAATGATTTGAACACACTTTTTTATTCTCAACTCACTGTCTGTGAGCATGTTTCGTTAATCTGTGCATCAGCAAAATCTTTGAGTTTTCTTATCAGATCATCTAGACTTTAATAATATTGATGCAATGGTACTATGCTCTGGTGATGTATTAGTTGGAGTATACGCCTTTAACATCGTATCTTTAATACATACACCAACAATTATCCGTTAAGAGAATTTAGACGAGGTTCTTGAAATACTAGAGTGACTGTCATTTATCTTGAGTAATGAGCGAGCTACGATTGCCTTTTGAATCTTCACTGTTGTCTAATGAAATTGGTTGTCCAATGATACTGGCCTGTACTCCTTTCTATTACACAATACAGTGCCACTTCAATTATCTAGTGCAAAAATAAATGCTTTACTAAAGTCACATGTGCACGTAATTTGCAGAAATGTCAACAGATTTCAAAATAATGACATTATTTTGAAACCTATTGAATTTCCTACATAATATGTGACGTAATTTATAATTGCATTAGTAAATGTTTTTATATATAACGTAAAGGTTTCTTTGTTATATAATGTAATAATAATTTTACACAATATTCTTTTTAATTTGTTGATTCTCACTTATCTTTCAATTGTATTTATATTTTATCTTTCTGTATGTGTTCATAGTCAGCCAGTGTTCGTTCAGTTTCTTTTTTATTTTTTTCGGGATACTATTTTGTACGTAATAAATTATACTTTACTACTATACTGCAAGTGAGAATTGCTGGACTAATAAAGATTATTGTTGTTATTATTATTATAACTTTTCATTCTCTCTGTTACAATCATAATAGCATAAAAGGCAAAAAAGAAAGAGACCCGCAAATTTGCAAGAGGTATAGGAAGAACTCATCATTAGAAATTATTTATTATTTATTATAATTATTACATTGTAAGGCAGGGTAAACTCCTTAGCCCATCGAATTCTTGTAATTCTGATTGCCAATTGTATAAAAAAGATTCGGTAGTATAAATTGTATAAATAAGACATGACTTAATAACCATAAATTACAAATAATACAATCGATATAAAAGCCGAACTGGATTTTATTCTGGGTGAGTCTGCTTCTTCATTTACAACAGCAAAAATATTGGGAAGCAGAGTTTAAACGAGGCTGTATGAGCTGCCAAAATGAGCATCGCAGTGGTCGACCTAATGAGGTGACGACTCCAGAAATGGTGAAGAAAATCCACAAAGTGGTACTGGATGATCGTCGACTGAAATTGCGCGAGCCAACAGACAAAGTAGGCGTTTCAAAAAAGCGGTATATCGCATATTATCTGAAAATTTGAACAAGAGAAAGCTGTGTGCAAGATGGGTGCCGCGTTCGCTCACACTCGAGCAAAAACAGTGTCGTGAAGATGTTTCAATTGAGTGTTTAGCGAAGTTTCACAACAACAAAGCAGAATTTTCGCGCCGTTTCATAACCACGGATGAAACATGGGTCCATCACTTCATACCCGAGACAAAGGAACAATCAAACCAATGTACTCAAAAGGGAGAATCGGCTCCAAAGAAGGCGAAGACCGTTTCATCTGCAGGCAAGGCCATGGCATCGGTTTTTTGGGATGCGCGTGGAATAATTTTCATTGATTGTCTTGAAAAAGGAAAAACTGTCAACGACGAGTATTATGCGAACTTCTTGCTACGTTTAAGGGAAGAAATCAAGCAAACACCGCCGTATTTGGCGAAGAAGAAAGTGTTGTTTCATCAGAAATCCATTATTGCAATGGACAAAATTAATGAATTAAAGTATGAATTGCTACCCCATGCACCCTATTCGCCAGATTTAGCCCCCTCGGATTATTTTCTGTTCTCAAACTTGAACAAATGGCTCAGTGGTCAAAAATTTTCCAAAGATGAAGAAGTGATTTCGGCAGTTAATGGTTGTTTTGAGGAGCAAGACAGTTCTTATTATAAAAAGGGTATCGAGGTTATTGAACATCGCTGGGAAAAGTGTATAGAGCTGAAACGAGATTATGTTGAAAAATAAATATTTTTTTTTCCAAAATTTTTGTTTTCTTTGTTGGGTCGGGTACTTCTGTGACCACCCTCGTACATTTAGTATAATTTTACTATTATAATTACAATGTTACTTATCTTTTCTGTTAAATTTCATTATATTTACATATTTTTATTTATAAAATTTTTATGAAATACATTAACATTTCTCTACATTTATTCTTCCCACTTTTAATATAAACTAATTCTTGAACTAATCATTATATACTTTATATTTACGTAGAATATTCTCAAATTTATTTAACAATACATCTTCGATCTATTTATTGAAAATTCCGTTAGTAGTTATCTAACCGTCATTTCGTAAGTTCATGATATTTCTTTTTTCAAAATTGATTGTGTTTAGAATTAATTTAAACTTACGTAAATTGTTAAAAAGGAATCATTCTATTATTAATAACACCCTATCAACTACATATGTTTCATCGAATTCACGAATCGTCAGGTTGATTTGTGTTATTAATGAACGATTCCTTCAGAGTGCTTATCATATCATTTCGATACAGAAAATAATGAATAATATCATATCTCCCTCTCTCGATCAATACATAAATGTATTGACCGACAAAGCAAGAACGCTTCTATCTCACAGATCGGAGACTATGTTTCCAGTGTGTAATAGACAGAAACTTGCATCTAGGCTTTATGCCAATTAAAGAATGTTAAAAAGGAATCATTCTATTATTAATAACACCCTATCAACTACATATGTTTCATCGAATTCACGAATCGTCAGGTTGATTTGTGTTATTAATGAACGATTCCTTCAGAGTGCTTATCATATCATTTCGATACAGAAAATAATGAATAATATCATATCTCCCTCTCTCGATCAATACATAAATGTATTGACCGACAAAGCAAGAACGCTTCTATCTCACAGATCGGAGACTATGTTTCCAGTGTGTAATAGACAGAAACTTGCATCTAGGCTTTATGCCAATTAAAGAATGTTAAAAAGGAATCATTCTATTATTAATAACACCCTATCAACTACATATGTTTCATCGAATTCACGAATCGTCAGGTTGATTTGTGTTATTAATGAACGATTCCTTCAGAGTGCTTATCATATCATTTCGATACAGAAAATAATGAATAATATCATATCTCCCTCTCTCGATCAATACATAAATGTATTGACCGACAAAGCAAGAACGCTTCTATCTCACAGATCGGAGACTATGTTTCCAGTGTGTAATAGACAGAAACTTGCATCTAGGCTTTATGCCAATTAAAGAATGTTAAAAAGGAATCATTCTATTATTAATAACACCCTATCAACTACATATGTTTCATCGAATTCACGAATCGTCAGGTTGATTTGTGTTATTAATGAACGATTCCTTCAGAGTGCTTATCATATCATTTCGATACAGAAAATAATGAATAATATCATATCTCCCTCTCTCGATCAATACATAAATGTATTGACCGACAAAGCAAGAACGCTTCTATCTCACAGATCGGAGACTATGTTTCCAGTGTGTAATAGACAGAAACTTGCATCTAGGCTTTATGCCAATTAAAGAATGTTAAAAAGGAATCATTCTATTATTAATAACACCCTATCAACTACATATGTTTCATCGAATTCACGAATCGTCAGGTTGATTTGTGTTATTAATGAACGATTCCTTCAGAGTGCTTATCATATCATTTCGATACAGAAAATAATGAATAATATCATATCTCCCTCTCTCGATCAATACATAAATGTATTGACCGACAAAGCAAGAACGCTTCTATCTCACAGATCGGAGACTATGTTTCCAGTGTGTAATAGACAGAAACTTGCATCTAGGCTTTATGCCAATTAAAGAATGTTAAAAAGGAATCATTCTATTATTAATAACACCCTATCAACTACATATGTTTCATCGAATTCACGAATCGTCAGGTTGATTTGTGTTATTAATGAACGATTCCTTCAGAGTGCTTATCATATCATTTCGATACAGAAAATAATGAATAATATCATATCTCCCTCTCTCGACCAATACATAAATGTATTGACCGACAAAGCAAGAACGCTTCTATCTCACAGATCGGAGACTATGTTTCCAGTGTGTAATAGACAGAAACTTGCATCTAGGCTTTATGCCAATTAAAGAATGTTAAAAAGGAATCATTCTATTATTAATAACACCCTATCAACTACATATGTTTCATCGAATTCACGAATCGTCAGGTTGATTTGTGTTATTAATGAACGATTCCTTCAGAGTGCTTATCATATCATTTCGATACAGAAAATAATGAATAATATCATATCTCCCTCTGTATCGAAATGATATGATAAGCACTCTGAAGGAATCGTTCATTAATAACACAAATCAACCTGACGATTCGTGAACTCGATGAAACATATGTAGTTGATAGGGTGTTATTAATAATAGAATGATTCCTTTTTAACATTCTTTAATTGGCATAAAGCCTAGATGCAAGTTTCTGTCTATTACACACTGGAAACATAGTCTCCGATCTGTGAGATAGAAGCGTTCTTGCTTTGTCGGTCAATACATTTATGTATTGGTCGAGAGAGGGAGATATGATATTATTCATTATTTTCTGTATCGAAATGATATGATAAGCACTCTGAAGGAATCGTTCATTAATAACACAAATCAACCTGACGATTCGTGAATTCGATGAAACATATGTAGTTGATAGGGTGTTATTAATAATAGAATGATTCCTTTTTAACATTCTTTAATTGGCATAAAGCCTAGATGCAAGTTTCTGTCTATTACACACTGGAAACATAGTCTCCGATCTGTGAGATAGAAGCGTTCTTGCTTTGTCGGTCAATACATTTATGTATTGGTCGAGAGAGGGAGATATGATATTATTCATTATTTTCTGTATCGAAATGATATGATAAGCACTCTGAAGGAATCGTTCATTAATAACACAAATCAACCTGACGATTCGTGAATTCGATGAAACATATGTAGTTGATAGGGTGTTATTAATAATAGAATGATTCCTTTTTAACATTCTTTAATTGGCATAAAGCCTAGATGCAAGTTTCTGTCTATTACACACTGGAAACATAGTCTCCGATCTGTGAGATAGAAGCGTTCTTGCTTTGTCGGTCAATACATTTATGTATTGATCGAGAGAGGGAGATATGATATTATTCATTATTTTCTGTATCGAAATGATATGATAAGCACTCTGAAGGAATCGTTCATTAATAACACAAATCAACCTGACGATTCGTGAATTCGATGAAACATATGTAGTTGATAGGGTGTTATTAATAATAGAATGATTCCTTTTTAACATTCTTTAATTGGCATAAAGCCTAGATGCAAGTTTCTGTCTATTACAAACTGGAAACATAGTCTCCGATCTGTGAGATAGAAGCGTTCTTGCTTTGTCGGTCAATACATTTATGTATTGATCGAGAGAGGGAGATATGATATTATTCATTATTTTCTGTATCGAAATGATATGATAAGCAGTCTGAAGGAATCGTTCATTAATAACACAAATCAACCTGACGATTCGTGAATTCGATGAAACATATGTAGTTGATAGGGTGTTATTAATAATAGAATGATTCCTTTTTAACATTCTTTAATTGGCATAAAGCCTAGATGCAAGTTTCTGTCTATTACACACTGGAAACATAGTCTCCGATCTGTGAGATAGAAGCGTTCTTGCTTTGTCGGTCAATACATTTATGTATTGATCGAGAGAGGGAGATATGATATTACGTAAATTATCAAATAATTTATTGCTTCAGTTAAGAGGAAGTTTTAATTGAATTTACCTTTTCAGTTTGATTAATATTCTCTAAATACATTCCTTAAGTAATAAATGCACGGCTTCGCCAGAGCAGCCATAAAACCACCTGCATCGTCTGGGCTAATATATTTAATTATAGAAAGCTTACAACTGAATTCAAAGTATTTTGCCTTAAAATATTTCTTCAGTTTTTCTTTGACACAATTTTTTGTTTTTAATTTATTTACCCAAAGAATGCTGAACAAATTTATGTAGATGATAGGGATGTCAAATTAATAATTAATATTTAAAGTTTTTAGATATTCATTTTTGCTGGCATTGTAATAATAAATTTTAAGCTGAAAAACTTTATATTAAAAGAGTTTCTTTGTGTTTTTATAGTCAGCAACTGTACTTAATACACAATTAATCTTATAGAATATTAAGTCTTTTTGACTTGTACATGACTTCGATGGTTTTGCCACTGACCTCTCTTCGACGTAAAAGAAGAAGCAGTGTTGATTATTTTTCCTTTATAGTGAATGGCACTGAGAGAGGTACTGATCACGTGTAAGAAAAATTTAAAAATCTCACTCTAAATAAATATCTGAAATTAAGCACTTTTATCACATACATTATCCCAGTGTTAATTTAATTAATTAATAATTATCATTAATAATTTTATTAATTTTAATATAAATGGTCCAAAGAAAGAATACATATGAAATAAGAAATTAAAATAAAATTGTTTGGCTGCACTTTAGGAAGGAAACCACTCCCAATTGCTTTAAATCACCTGACGAAGTTTTCACTTGCTTTCCAATAACTCATTGGTCAAACGTCGACGTCCAAAAATTCTTTTAAGAAAGCACATCTTTTTCGTGGCTTAACCCTTAATAAGCTCCCCTGTTTTCAATCAAGTACGCGTCTAGACAATTAAACCTAAACCCACCTAAACATTTTCCTCCTTAATAAATAACAATACCATCTACATTATATGGAACTAATCATTTTTTTGTGTAATTGAAATCAATTATGATTTGCCAGAAAGCAAGACCAGACTACCAGTTCATCTTTCGCAACGACAGCATTATATTTTAATTCACTCACCTGTCTTAATACTTAATTTAATTTTAAAGCCATATCAGTGGTAGTATGAAGTGTCTAAATGAAATGTTCTTAAATTTAGAAACTCATAATTTTTATTGCTATCAAATATTTATTTGTGTATGGATTAAATGCATCTAAAATTATCGCTGATATGCAACAAACATTGGATGACAATGCTCTTTGGAAGCCACAGTTTGTGGCTGGGTTATATAATCTAAACGTGGTGATGTGAACGTCTAAGATTAACTACGGTCAGAACAATCAGAAATTGAAATAGCTCCGGAAGTGGTCAATAAAATTGATGATATCGTTTTGAATAATTGATATGTAGACTTCAAGGAGGTAGCTAGTATATTTTAACGTATACGTTTCGAATCTTGAATTGTGATCAAAAACGTGAAACAATGGAGAGCGTTAGGTGATAATTTAAAGCTCTATTTCTTAGGGTTGCTGAAATTTGACTTCATTATTGCGTTTTCTAAATTCGAACCCTAATCGCAACAATGAATACATCAAAGTAACTCCCTCCTAAGAAAGCAGCTTCAACTGGCGATGGAATTTGAACTAAATTCAAGTAGTCTGAAAAACCACTGGACTGGTCTACAAAAAGATTCTTTTTCAATACGAAAACGCGCCTTCTCATACCAGTTAAGTTGACGCAAAAAATTGGGTCAGTTGTGATTTTAGATTACATTTCACCCACCTTGTTCGCCAAATCTACCTCCAGTTTCCTTTGACTTCCATTTATTTCTCAACTCAAACTTTTCCTTGCTGTAGAGAAGTTTTGGTTGGCCAAAGAACTTATTACAGTAACAGAGCAGTATGTTAAGAATCTTTAGAACAATTTTTACAAAATGAAAAAATTGCACTTCAGAAATGTTGGAGGAGAATACGTTGAAAATAATACAAAAATTAATGTTCGATTCATTTGTTTCATTCCGAGTCTCATTTTTCGTCAAATCATCCTCGTATGTAACTACGAAAATATGATTTCCTAAATAATACTGAAAAGCATTTATAAATATTCGTGGTTCATTATACTTTTCAATGAAAAACTGCATGCATTAAAATATTTACACGCATTAATTTTGCTCTAAAATGCATTAAAAGAAACTTCATTACTGAAGATTGTAGCACAATTTCGAACTAAATTATTTTGAAGAGACGTTGTATTATGCTTATACTAGTGTTCATATTTTTATTTCGTAGTACTTGTCAATTTTCCTTCAATATTAATATTGGCGCTAAATAGTGTTTAAATCAATTGATTTTATCTTGTTTAGTAAATGTTTTTTAAAATCGACTTTTGCACATAACACCTAATTTCTTCTGATGTCAACCTATTGTTATCTTGATCGCATAATATATATTTAGATTTAAAACCACTTTCGAAATTATCCCTCGGTAGTCAAATGACCTACATGATTGTCAATATTCGGAATTTCTCAGCCAATTTAAAATCTTACACTATACATTGTTTTATAAATTTGAAAACTTGGGAATACATTTTCCAAATAAATTAATGAACAAAATGGAAAAACGGCCGAAATAAGAATTCAAATAGTACTACAATCAATAATTTTATCAATTCATAATGGTGTATTAGTCGATTTTGGACCTATTTTCAATGAGCTATCACAACGTTCGTAATTCACTCCTGGGATTCAAACTTAATATTCCATTTTACCAATGCACTATGCCACGGAGACAGAAATCTGTCATCACCAGGAGTTTCAAAGAAATTGTGGCCTTTTAGTGACTAGAAATCCGAAAATTTAAGATGGAATTTCTTTTCGAAGATTCTTATGTCTCTGTAAAGTCTGCGTTTGTAGAATTCGTTTCCGATGTATCTCCATAAGACATTATCGAAGAGAACTATATTCTTAAAAAATGGAGGCTAGAAATTCTTCGAAATTCCTCCGATGCGTCTATTGAGAAAGAGATTATCTAGAAAATTACGAATTTTAACTGTACTGTGTTCTGGACCACCACATTACTAAAAGTACATTTTTCAATGCAGATCTAGTGGAATATCCTCTATTACGATACATAGAAATATCTCACTAGAGAAGATGCAGGTACCTCTCAGAAATTAAGGTTCTCCAGAATAAATATAGCCCAACAATTTGTTTATTAAAAATTGCATACCAATGGGGTCTAATAATAGTCTGTATTACTCGAAGCTACAATATTAACCCATAGATTATGAGGAACTATAAATTTGTTGTCAACGCTACATGAAGCTTTAAATTTTCTAAAATCATAGTAATTTATTGGAAACTATAGTTAAATAAAACAAAACAAATAAATATCAGAAAAATAACATAGCTAGAAAGCCCAAAATTGGGTAATTGCAGTTGACATACACTACAATATTAACCCATAGATTATGAGGAACTATAAATTTGTTGTCAACGCTACATGAAGCTTTAAATTTTCTAAAATCATAGTAATTTATTGCAAACTATAGTTAAATAAAACAAAACAAATAAATATCAGAAAAATAACATAGCTAGAAAGCCCAAAATTGGGTAATTGCAGTTGACATACACAATCCTTAGCTACTTCTTATTTATTCTTACTTAATTGACTTCCACATCATGAATAAAAGATAGTATCCTCCTTTACACAGCTGTAAATGAACAATTTCAAGGTATTTTGTAGAAGAAATTTATTAACAGGAGTATATTAGAGACTTTATGTTGAAGATTGTGGCAAAGCGAACAATCAAAATGGTAAAAAAGAAGACTGGCCACATTAGTGTATGTATCCTAGATACTATTTCGGTTATTCAGCTACCATCTTCAGTGGAAGGAAATAAACGGTGCCGAAACATATTGACTCGTAGTAATGCTTTAGAGAATAACCGCGAAGCACTCTACTTTATGTTCGCACAAATTTTGTATTGATTTTCGCAGAAAGATAAATGAATCACCTTCGTCTCTGCAAATCAAGCACTCACCTACAAAAACTCGCGCGTTCATCGTATCTATTCCAGAAATGCTTACAAAGATACTACCATAGGTATGCAAACCTTCTCAATTATTGACATTTTTAATTAGTTTTAAGCAAACCGTTGTTATATTACGATTAGTTTCTAACGCATGTCGAGGAACACTTAATTTTTCGGGCGCTTTAAATGTAATACGAGAGTAGCCATTTATATTTCGGGAATAGCAAATAAAAACAAATTTTTATTATCGAAAATAGTCTTATTGCATTTCAAAATATTCTCCTTGAAAATCAATGCACTCTTGCATTCGTTTAAACCAATCCGAAAAGCAGTGTTGCCACTGTGAAAGCGGTATCTCCAAAATATGAGTTTTGAATGCCTGAACTGCCTCTTCCGGCGTAAAAAACCGTTGACCACGAAGTTTATTCTTCATGTGTAGGAACAAACAGAAATCACGGGGTGCTAGATAAAGGCTGTACGGTGGATAGCTCATCAATTCAATGTTTTGCTCGGTCAAATAGTGAATTGTTTGAACCGGCCTGTGTTCGCATTGTCATGGTGGAGAATGATCTGTCGTTTTCGATTTGTTTTCCTTATTTCTTCAAAAACTTTTGGCAAACAAATAGTTATGTAGCATTCGGAATTGACCATTCTACAACTCCCTAAAGGCACGATGGCAACGTGACTGATTTTTACGAAAAAAAAGACGACCATTTGTTTTGATGTGCTTCGAGCGCGAACAACTTTTATTGGTTTTGGCTCATCTTGGAATACCCACACAGTCGACTGCTGTTTACTATCGGGCTCATATGTATAGATCCAAGATTCATCACCTGCGACGACTTTATAAATGAACCATTGTATTTTTTGTGCATTTCTTGGCACCAATCGACGCGAGTCCTTTTTTGAGAGGTTGTCAAATTACGTGGTACCCAACGTGAACATGGCTAAATATTCATGCAGAATCTTATGTACGCTGGTGTTACTAATACCTAGAGATGCCTCGAACTCACGGTATATCACATGACGGTCTTGAATTATCAGTTGAGACACTGCATTAATGTTTTCCGACATAACAACATTTGTGGGACGACCTTCATTCATCGCCCAAGGAACCCCGTCCAAGTTTGAATTTACTATACCAACGATATACTGTAGTTTTCGATGGTGCTTCATCACCATACAAAGGATTCAGCTCGTCGATGCATCGTTGTTGAGATAATCCACGCCGAAGGTTATGAAAAATAATTGCACGAAAATATTCGCGAGTTATTTCCATTTTTTCGCTGAAAGTTACTGTCGACAATAGAAATAGCGACCGGATAATAGAACTGTCAAGGCTAAATGTATTTTCATGACAAACTTCACGATGCAATTATCAGATCGAAAGCAACACTAGCAGCGTTGGCTGTTTCCGAAATATTGTATAAACGGCTACCCTCGTATGTAATATATTAAAACGAGTTCCTATTAAGTGTTTAGTTTAACCAATATATGTCATATTACAGTCATAGCAATTAATTTCATTTGCACCAGTTAATTGGCTTACTTCAACTTTGTTTTCCGCGTTTCTTAAAAGAAATTTAATAGAATTTCCGGACCAGAAAGTAATTTGAAGTCTGCCTTCCTAAATAGAGTTTTAATTAAATTATTTTCGTAAAAAGTTTCTCTTCTTAGTAAAAAGTATTTTTTCCAGTTTCAATATACACTTTGATTTCGTCACATAAATTTGAGTTACGTTTTCACTAACTGGCATCAAATATAACCATTCATTATTTGGTCACAATGTTTATATCGCATGTTCTAGAGAAGGAAGATGTATTTACATATTAAATTCTAAAATAAATGTATGAACCAATAAATATCCATTTACAACACGGTTCGTAATATAATGTAAAATATTCTACATCGCTTATTGGAATGTACGGATATGTATTTTGTGCGGGTATAGATAAAAGCTTTAAATAGGCTCCCATTGTGAAAGTCGTGGAATGAAATCGGATTATCTCGTTGTGTATTCTGGTGGCGCTAGATATTTACAACTTTTGGGGTACTAATCTATTATTTAGCAATCACCTACATTTCTCTTTCATTCGTTTATCGCGTTTTAGGTCAAGGTCGTTTAGAATTTCGAAGTAGCTACTATTAAATAAAATCCAGTAATATTCGTTAAATATAAAAATTTTCGCAAAAGGTATTTCCCATGAAAGTAATAAATCATTCCTCAATAGTGTAATTCCAAAAATACAATCAAGTAAGTAGTTTCCTAACGTCTTTTATACAAACATTATTCTTTCTTTTTCTTCCTTCCTATACAGTACATAACTTTTCGAGGACTAACCCGGATTTATTTTAACAAGATTAAACATAGTTTATTTAAATTATTTACTAAATTTTAGATGTAACCATTCATAGTTGGCTTAATACGAATGTATTAGGTAGATAAGACTACGAGACGTAAATATGATTTTTATTACCACTAGTGGTGTCGGGTATACTTCTTGTGAATGTTCTCCATTCATTTCTATCCTTTGCCATTTCCCTAGCTTCCGTTCTCGTCCTCGTCTTTTTCTCGATAGTCTTTGTTATGGCTTCGTTCCAAGTCTGTTTCGGCCTTTCTCTCTTCCTCTTTTCCTAACTTTTGAATCTCGGCCCTCCATATTTCTTTTACTGGCCCTGTATCGTCCATTCTCAGAAGTGTTCAAGACTCGATTTTTCAATCATTCTGATAAAAAAAAAACTTTATGTATTACCCACTAAATTTCAAAAATTTTTAGAACGGTTGAGAAGACGCGTGAAAACACCAGAGCGCCTAAAGAATACCTTTCACATTAATAACTATTTGTTTTATTACGTATCTGCCTTGTACGCTTGTACATCTTTTACTAATTGTCTTATACCTCTTAAAAATATCCTTCGGCGACTATGTAAAATATTGGCCAACAACTTCTTTGAATATTTCCTTTCCACTTAGATGCTGTTATCAGTTTTTGAATAAAAAGTAGTCAAATAAAATTAGGTCAGGGCTATAAGATGGATACCTGATCTCTAGCAACTCACACTAGTGGACTATTTGCTGTACTTTGTTTTCCTTACGAACCCTACTTTTGCCTAGCAGAAGAGTGTTTGCGAGTAAGAATGTGAATGTTTTTCTTCTAGAGCAGTTTTTAATTTTAAGTTGTGTTTCCATAGACCTCTACTTTTATGGTAGTTCTGAGTGTATAATTAGCAAAATTTCTTCGCCTTCCAAAAAACTATTACCAATAGTTTTTTTAAATCGTGTTTCGGCTTTCTTCTTTGGTGGAGTATGTTTATATACCAAACGCGTGGATTTCTGTTTAACGAGCGAGTTCTAATTAAGTATCCAACTAACAACAAACTAATACACAACGGTGTCATAACATGTTTACACATACGTTACAGCTATCATCGCTGGAGTGTACAAAAGTGCATTTGAAAAATCTCATCGTATGCAAAAGTCGTACAAAATGGAAGCGCATTACGATTTATTACTAATAGAGGCTTGAAGGGCTATAAATCAATTGAGAAATGAAAGAACATCAAAACTTTATTTGTAGACTTTAGAATTACTTTTTAGAAACTGGAGGTACTCCACCATGGTATGAAAAAGTTCAACCAACATCAATAAAATCATGAGATAATTATTACCCTGTCGCAACTGGCACGTAGAAATCGCACGCGGGTTCGAAGCGCTTTTGCCGTTGCCACTGGACAGCTACAAGCAGGAACAATAAGAAGTGGCTTATATATTATTAAAAATTGTACTATAAGATATATTGAATTAAGATTTTTTAAGAAAAAACTTTATAGTTTTCACTAGCATGTACTTACCAATATGCTTATACGCCTTTCAAATCTTGTATTCCTCAAGGAAGGTTATTTTATAACAAGGGCTAGTATCCAACAGACTAAGTATTTCTGGAATATATAATATAACAATTTGAAAACACAACTCACAATTTATTATTGTATGTTCTTTAATACATTTACGAGTAGAGCTTTCCGTACGTTAATTATAAAAATTAAATATTTATCTTTCTGTATCGAATTATATTGTAAGTTATAAGTAAATCAAAATGTGCTCTAAAGCTTGCGCATATTTAATCCTCAAGATTATGTCATACATTAGACAGTAAATTAAAGTTATATTCGTAGAACTTTAGTATTAATTACTCATATTGTTAAGTTCAGCAAAATAATTATATTATCATTCAAAGGGCTTTCGTTACCTTCTGAGTATGGATCAACAGCTTTACATTCATATAATATCAATAATTTTGAAATAATAAAAAGCTCTAATGATTAATTATGGATTTGATTATACAAGTTTAAGATACAAAATTCTGAGTGTTTTTATTCTCTCTATCGTTTTATGTTAACGCAATATAACAATATTCGCTAACTTTAATATAAACACAAGTTTAATAACACAAAATTCTGGCGATCGATACCCTCTGTTGTTTTATGTATAGCCCTGTATATGATAAAATTTCAAATTAAATTTAAATTACTTTAAATGAAATAGAGAAAATGCAAAATCTAAATAATAATGTATCCTAATTCTAAAAGCTTCAAAGGTCTCAAACATATATAATTATGGATATCTCCCGTTCTCGTATAACATATTAAATTATATTAAAAAAAGAAATATATATGTATAACAAACAAACAAAAATTCTAGGTTTTCACTGCACAATATTAATATCGTGAATGCAACAACACGACCAAAGAATTTGAAGCAGAATCCCTCTTCTTTGGTATCGTCTGTCTTTTTACCCCAAATGTTCGTATTCTCTCGGCCTGAAAGATGAATTTCCATACACTGCCTTTTTTGCCGAATATTGTTGAATTAATTATATCTATATCTTAAAAATTGATTTCGTTAATAATTTGTATCATTAATTCTTTTGAAACTCCAGTTTTTTTAATGTCAAAATTTGAAGTAATCGTCATCGTTCTTATATGTTTCCATAAAATCGTGCTGCGATGTAAATTGTCCCTTGTTGGTTTATTGCTCCGATATACTTATATTGATATGACAACGGATGATTACATTAATGTTATTCATCATAATAAAATAAACTATTATTTCAAAAAATCATAGATTAGATACAAAAGAAGACTACATATCCCTTTATAAGCATAATTATAAATGTATTCTATAGACTAAGAGATATATAAAATTAGAATCCCTAAACTGATACATAAATCAATCTTAATCTAATAAGTCTCAATCAGTAGGACTCTTTTTCCAATCCCTCTGTAATGCTTTAGAAGAAAGAAATACATAGTTTATAGCAGAGAATATACCTTTTCGAAACTGTATTAAGATAAAATGATACCTTTTGATGAACATTGGTAAGATAATTTTAAGAATTTTCTATTTTATTACGTTAATTAAATGAGTACAGATAAACAATGTGTTTTTAAACTTTAATTATACATTATACATGTTATACATTGCTGATAATCTATAACATTACAATAAGCCTCCAGCTTACATATCCGAAAGCTGTTGGTGTGCAGTTCTGTTACTGCAGAACATAGAATCCTTAGAATATGTGCAAATAGGCACACCAATTGGGTTTTGTTGAATGGGAAGAATATTACTCAAAGACGAATCAAAATTTGGCATAAACTTGGTACACCTAATACTCAGCGACTTATCTGAAGAAAGCCTCAATATCAGGGCGGTGACGTAATCATGTGGGCCGAGATAAGTAATGTATGGCACATTTACCTTTGTTTCACAAGAAATGGAGCTTTCACTGTACATAGACATTTCGATGAAGTTCTGATAGCCATCTCTGTTTTCTGTGCAGCAGCTATTCATATTTATAGAAGATAATGCTCGACTCCAACGAACTAACAACATGAACAACTGGATTTATGAAGTTAATACGGATACTGTACATTAGAATAATACACACTCACTAATTGCAACACCCTTAGCTGTCACTTACAATGCATAACTATGTCTTTTATACTAAAAGTAAGTACACTGCTAAAAACATTTAACGAATGTTTCATAAGAAGGACAATATATTTTAAAAATAGTTGATTTAACACAATTTATTTTATCAGTATATTTGTGAACAAGTATCTGAACACATGATTGCATTTTAACTTATTTGGACAAGTTTTAATGTGATTTTGATGGAAAAATAAAGTATAAGCTGTCTCATTTTCATTGAAAGAAAAATAAAGAGGCATTCGATTTTATAAAAGTTTTTTCTGCAATAATTCTTATAAAAAAATAGAGATTATTAATATGCATAATCTCCACGAACATCAAAAACGTTAGTATTTTAATGGTATGGACCGGATTAACATTTCCTGGGAAATCGTATCTCAGTTCTCTCAAGCATTCTTAATAGTATATTTCATGCAGCCACATGTCTTTCCGCAACATCCCTAGCATGTTTTGCTGGAGTTTTTTCTTAGGAATTGTTTGGTCGGTCAATCTCTCTATAGCAACTTCATCAATACAATTGTTCATGATGTTTGCTCGATGGGATGAGCATTATCGCCATTAAAATTCTGAAATCTTGTCCCATTGTTGCTGCATACGAAAGAACAATGAGTCATAGAATATCAACCAGATCTCCGAGCAACAAGAGTTCCAATTTTTTTGAAATGAAGACCTAATACCTATCCCTATCAATAACATTACTTCACTATTCTTATATTAATGGCTTTCCCTGACAAATTATGTTATTGCGTGTGCAGGGTTCAAGCTAATTTAGAAAACGTCTATTATCCGACTGCAAAGGAAATCTAGCTTCGTCATTAAATAATACATGCTTTCTTTCACTATGATACCCACATTCCACGACTCTTTCATGCTCTACAGTAATAAGAATACACACTAACATCGACTTTTTACTAAATACATGCAAACAATTTCTTCGTTTTGCGTTGATACCTGCCTTCTACTGGCAGTAGAAAACTGACTTCGATTTTGAGTTCTACTAAGAGCACGATTCCTACGTGCCAATTACGGCACGATGCGTATAGATCGTTTCTTGGTATTGTTGATGTTGGCCGACATTACTCCTACCTCTGTAGAGCACCTTTAGTTTCCAAAAAGCGATGCCGAAGTCTAAAAATTTCGACTCACTCTATGCACTTTGGCAACACTTTGTTCCGTTCTTTAAGCTTCTATTTGGTCTATGGCGCTACAAATTCCGATTTATAACAGTCGTCATGTGTTTCCATTTTTAACACTTAGAATTTGAAACATTAACAACTAATCTTAGAGCCGAACTTTTGGATACTAACCGAAGAGCCTATTGAAGTATTTGATCAATCCAGCGACGATTAGCGGCCAAAACATGTTAAGGCACATCTGTGTATTCGTTTTAAGAATATTGGATAATGGCTTTTAACAATATAGTTTAATATAACTTTCCCACAACAGATGTTTATTAATGTTAAGCCTAAAAATAAAATTTTTCCGATATAGATAAGCACATTTATACATTTCATTTTTTATTAAAAGAAATTTTTGCTTTGTTGGATTAAGTTATTCTATTTTAATATAAATCAATTACCGAATGTATTTAATGTCGTTTTCATTATATTAGTTAAAGCTTCAGATATAGACGCCCTTACTTTTAGCAAAGAATGGTTGAAATTAAATAAAAGAATCAGAGATCCTATAATATATCTCTCGAGGACACATCATCCAATCTGTTCTTTTTTTCTTTTCCAGTTCGCCAAACATACCCTTTAATACGGTGAAGCATTTATTCCTCTAATCCTCATTCTTTCTAGTTTTACTGGTAACGCGTTGTGACTTACAAGATAAAAAGCTCTTGACAAATTCACAAAAAGCTCTGTAGTAATGTTTCCACCGCTAATAATTTGTCCCAAAAATTGAAAAATCGCTCACCGTAGATCTTTTCTTTATGTCCATTTTTGTAATAATTTATTACATTGTTTACGAACATAAACTTCTCTCTTATTCTAGCATATTACCTCTTCAATTAGTTTTGAAATATCGAATGTCAGAACTATTCACCTATAATCTGGCTTTATACCTCCGCGACCGGTGTCCATAGTTTCCTCTGGGTTTCCGACTTGGAACCGCGTCTCTGGCACACTGCTGCTTCACTTGGTAAGTGAAGAGGCAGTACGGCTCCATTCTAGCAGCTCAGGAGAAACTATTGGCCTATAATTTTTTATATTAAGAATTTTCTCTTTTTTATAAATTGGTTTAATAATAGTCTATTTAAGGCACTGGAAAGTTTTACATATATAAGAACAGATTTAGTATGTAAGTTAGCGGCTTTACTATAGTCTTCGCTCATTCCTTTAGTAACAAATAAGGAATTTTATTACCAATTTCATTTTTGTTTTTAAAATATATTGAACACATTTTTGATACGTACATATTTAACATTTTCTGTGTTTGAAAAACTTTCTCATTTGCATTTTGGCATACATCTATCAAGTAACTATCAAGAACATTTAATACAAGTTTTGTTTACACAATTACGCTAAAAGCTATTAAGCCTTTGTTTTCTTTTATTTTTTTTGTGTCTTATTCACAATTTCCTTAATTCGCATTATCTTTATTTTTAGCAATATGAATTTACTTTCCATATTCATTGCACTTGTAGTTCTTCATACACGTACAACTGATGTTTAATACTAGACATTGTACTAGTTTCCTCAACAATTCAGTTTTTATAGTTATTTTTCAATATTGTTATTTTACATTTTTGTTTATAACTTTTGTCAGTAATTCTTCAAATATATTGTGTAATAGAGTCTAGTTGATACTCCCTAGTTCTGCTTTCATTAACAGCTTTTAGCAGTAAAACTGTCATTCCTACTTTCATTGAATTACTCAAGTTAACATCATTCTCCACCTATTCGTTATGATTAGAAGTACTTGTAGCAATTACTTTGCTGCCATAGTCATTTTGATTTAGAAATATGTCATCTATATTAGTTTTTAATAGCTTCGATATCTTCGCAGTTTCCAATAATTAATTTAAAAAATAGATTGTTGATATATCTTCATACTTTTGCACGTTTTTATTACTTATTATTAGAGGAACAGAACAAAACAGTAAACAAGAAATGAGGTTTAATTAACAGACGCCAGAAATCATGAGCTAAAGGCGTATATATATATATATATATATATATATATATATATATATATATATATATGTATATATATACTCATGGGAGTTGGATAGTAGGATAAAAGATGATCAATAACAGGATGTCGTCGAGACGTAACTTACAAAATTAGTTTTTTATGCTTCAATTCCTCAAATACTAAAAATCTAATTATCAGCTTAAATTACTTCATCGATAGGAATTTCGCGTTATAAGGTAAACACGTAAACTTAAATTATAATTATAATAACAAAAAGTTTGAAATTTTTGTGGATAAATACATAAAATAAGAATTTTCGGGAAAGGAACAGACATGACAAATATACGCAAAAAAAGTATCAAAGTAAACGCAATTTTGAAGTATTGAGCCATACAAATTAAATACGGCAGAGGGGAAAATGTAATCACACTTGATGCTCACCGGTATTCAGAAACTGTATAATTGAATTTCTCCTGCAAGAACTGTTTTAAAATTGAAAGGTCTAAACCCGTGTTAAACCACAGAAACCCCATATGGTAGTATACATAATACATAAGCGGTATTTCAAAATATTATATTATATTGTTTTTTCTCTCAATTTGAGAACTTAATTGAATTTAAACTTATGTTTTGAGTTCTATACTAAGCGAAAAAATTCTTCCGTGCACACGAACATATACACACATCAACGCACGCGCCCACTCAAACTGACATCCACAAACTGCGGATCGGTATCTGCAGTTCGTAAATGTCAGTGAAGAATACGAAATTAAGTGTACATGTGTTATCAGTTTCAACACTAATTTGATGTATGTGTCTAATGGATATGGTTTTAAAATGGACTTATATCTGCTTCTAAGAATACCAATCAGCACAATTATATTATATGTCTCGAAATCATGGGAGTATTTTGTCATAATTTGTGCGGTAAATACAACAGCTTAAATGTAATTTTTTATTTAATGTATTTATGTATACATACATGAGTTTTTATATAGATATTATATTAGACATAAGACATAAAGCTCCCTTTTTGTTTACAATACATACATAGCTTAATTTACAATATCATTTACGAGTATATCATTTTTAGAATTTTTCACAATTCAAATAAAACCAATAATAATATAATCCAAACATATACATACATCATATGTGTCGTGTAGTTACGAGAAGGTTGGTCTGGTACTAATCAAACTTGAACATAAGATTTTTGAAAATGCCATTATTTAGAAATACTTCACTGTTTGTTGTTATAATTATTGGAATTTTATTATTATCATTTTGAAATTTTTGCCCTTTCATCAAACATAGAAATCCGCAAACCTTCGCCAGAATTGTCTCAATGACTGCGTATTTGAAAATAATTTTTTTAAAAATTTGTTGGTCTAGTATTTTATATAATGTATTTTAAAAACTATAAATACTTTCATCGCCATAATTACATTAAAAAACAATTAACGCTTGCAATTGCTGAGTCGATTCATCGACGGAATAGTAATAGTCGTTTATATAAGCGGTACGTAACTGAATAAGGGACTGCATTGGTGATAAAATTCTATGAATTCGTTAACGCTTTTGTTACATATTTCCCGTTGAAATATATCTATCGCGGGATAAAATAACGCATTCATGCGATCGATATGTTTTAAATTAGGATTATCTAACCATTGAATTGTCTTGCACGAACTCGCTAAGAGACTTACCAGCTATTTTTTGAAAAAAATATTTCCGCGACCTCTTTTCCCGATTGGTTTGTGCGTGATTTAGGATGCCATCTTTCACGTTTGCTATGGGACGTATGAGATACTCGTATCGGTCGGCAATTAACAGTGTCGCAGATTTCGTCATCCTCATTCATAACTGCTCCTGGCTCACCGTCTTTGCCTCCTTGTATGATATTAAATTCATCGACACGAGGAACGTCCCATTGGGTGCCAGCGAGGAAATAGTATACACTGTCGAGGGAATACGAACAAATATACTCTGAGAGATTCGAAATATTCTATAAGACAAATATATTTTTTATTCACTTTTATTCACAACATATACTTATTTTATCTCCTCCGAATCGTCCAATCGAAAGACCTCTTCGTCTTCAAGACAGAAAGGCAGTTATTTGAGACAGCTATAGCGACAAATTCCGACAGTACAGCCGCAATCGTGTAGGACGTGCAAGTGCCACAGTCGATGCTGTGTTCATGGTGATGGATGATGGAGTATTTGCCGATAGCATTGTTTTCTTCGAATTGCATTAGCATAGTCACTACCATTAACCATTTCTCGAACGGAAAGTAGCGTAACATATTAGTCTTGATTGGTACGGCGTCCACAAACCAGTTTCGTTAAGGTTAGTGGACCCGTTGTCCATAAAGTTTTTCATCGTCTTCAATAAGAACAAAATCTGATGTCCGAAATGTAGAATCAATTTTTTCGAACAATTAGTCAATGTGGTCCGGAAATCGAGCGGAATTGGCCATATGGTTGGAATAATATCTATTATGCCTTGTAATTAAATGTTGGGAAAACTCATGGCTTCAGTCTTTTATATTTAATGCGGTAGGTATTCAGGTAAGTTATATACTCTTCACCGATCACTAAATGCAGTTAAATATCGGGCGCAGTTTGACAAATAGTAAAATGCATAGACCTATTTTGGCATAACGTACGCTTGGAACATCTATCCAAGACGTGTGCCATGACTAGGCTTATATAAAAATGTTTTTCTTCCACACATAATTTTCAACGCCGTTACTTCGCCACGCGGGAAAAAGGCGCCGTACTGGTAGCTTGTCATGTAAGAACACCTTTTTACAAACCAAAAACAACAACAGCAGCAAGCACGGTTACGTGTAGTACATCAACCACGTGCAGCAACTATGCGCACGCACGCACACCTTCACACACTTACCAATTATTGCTGATATCAATAGGCCGCATTTCTTACCTGCTAATTATTCTAACCGACTCCTAGGGCCTTAACCAATCCGTAACTCGGAATTATGGAGGGTTCTCTATATGAAAAGTTCTTAAAGGAGGCCACAGTATTACATTTCCAAAAATGTTACTTGTCAATAGTGAAGCACATGGATCATAATAAATACGTGCCACTACCAATTTAGAGGAACAAAGGTACTAGTAATACAAAAAAAAAATTCCACAGTGATAAATTCTGATGTACTATTATGCTCTCTAAATCATTGACCAGAATATACGTATATCCGGTTCACATTAATTGTTTACAATAATAATCAATTCAAAATTGCTTATTCAAACATTTAAAACATGTATAAGATTTAAGTTATCAATACAAAAATTACTGCATACTAGCGAATTACCAATTATTACAAAATTACTGTATAATACCACATTCTTAGTGTTAAAGAGAAAAAAATGTACTAAACGTATTTTCTGAAATTATTGCCTATAAAACAATATAATATTAAATTACTGATGATAAAATTATGTCACGGCCTCTATTCGACCATTCTCAGACTCCCGACGGTTTCGCGGGGATAAAATGGTCTGATTATATCTTAATTAATGATGATGCTCGAGGGTATGGTACAACGAAAAGGTTTGATTTTAACCTGTTCACTAGTAAGGTTGCAGTTCATACCTCTATTCCAGGTAGCGAGTCACTTAAGAAAAATTCCATTCGTTATTCAGATTATGAATTAACTTTAAATTAAAATGGAGAAAGAAATACAAGTTTTCGTGTTAATATATCGAACTATCTCCTAAAATCTTAATAGCTTAATAAATTTTATATTAGGAGTCGGCCCGTGATAGCAGATGTGTGAACACGTATCAGTGGTGCCGGTTAATATAGTGTTATTTTGTGAAAGAAGGTTTTATACGAAGGTGTGTGACTGGAAGCAGTAGTCGATAAGATAAGCTTATTTTCTTTTTTCTCCCTTTGAATTTGGTTAAGTTTCTATTTAATAAATTTGATTTCTTTTATTACTGGTATTGGTGTCGTATATGTAAATAGTTTACTAAAATTTTTTGCTCCTCTCTATGCGCACACGGCGCATGGAAAAATATGGAGGATTATTTTGAGGGATAAATTTATTACTGCACGGCGTTTAGTCTCACAAACCAAGCGAATAATATTATCTAATGAATCGCCAAGTATCCCTCATGAAGTATTATATGACTCATTGAAGAAACTGGGTTTAAAAGTTGTGTCGTCCATTAGTTTTATAAGTGCAGGTTTTAGCTTGCCTGAGTATAAACATGGCTTCAGTTTTCGGAGACAGGTTTATATTTCGCTAGACACCGGAGATAGCATACCTGACTCAATCGTAGTGCATTATAAGGCTAATTCATTCCGAATCTTTTTAACAACCGATCAAATAAAATGCTTCATACGCAAAAAAAGAGGGACATATTGCTAATAAATGTCCTGATAACAGTCAAGGCCATTTAAACAAAACAGTTGTTACTGCGCAAGTCTATGATATACCGACAGATAAAGAAATAAATAAGGTTACAACGGAAAGCAATATAGGTAAAGTAGAAGGGGAAATTATAGCTAAGCCCCATGAATCAAAAAACCAGCCAGCTTATACGTCAAATGAACCGGAAACCAGCAGCGTTCGTGATGAATCTCAATGTTAAAATGTTCACTCGGAAGAAGAGGCAAATTCTGTAGGGAATAATACAGAATTTTTAAAACCGCGTTTAAAGAAAAAATTAAAAACTAATGTCGCAGTAACTGATGACCTATCAGAAATAGAAAATATTTTTTAAAAGGAAAATGTAAACGGTGTCGATTTTAACAAATTTTGTAAATTTTTAACAATGAGCAAAGGTAAACAAGATATTACGGGAATTATTGAATCGTTAAATTTAAATGCGATTCAAGTATTTAAATTACTCATTAAATCTATTCATACGGTTAAGAACAATGCCTTGAGATCACGATTAAAACGTCTTGTTAAAAAAATTAAGAAAGCTTACTGCTCATCAAGTGAATCAGGGTTACGACTGGATAATGATCAATTTGGATTTAGCATGTTACAAGGCTACTCAACAAGTACGTCAGAGTCAGCTTAAGCTAATAAACTTTAGAGTTACTTCGCTGGGTGAATACTCTTACAATGTTGACTCTTCTTCTCTCTGTTAGAATTCAATTCAACACATAATTTATAATAGATGAATTATATTCAAATTAGTGGCAGAAAGAGTGCATCTACCTACAAGTGTTATAAATTTAATCTATACCAATAAAAAACAAGTGTATGACTTGGTAGTTGAGACGTTAATCAAGATTAATGTGAGGGTTTGAAGGCCAGACGTGATGAAGTTTCCATCCCAATTTACCTGTGTGGAACAACCCATTTACCTTTGGCCGAATGCTTGTATGTTGAAACTGTTAGGCATCCCGATTGGCCCCGGGATGTGAAATGTGTATCCCCGTATAAACCTAGCGACTCGTCATGTCTGATCTTTAAATGAGTAATAAATATATAAATAAATAAAGAATTGATAACACTGAGGCGAATGAGCTTTGATACCGAAACGCCATATATATAAAAAAATAAAATAAATTTTATATTAAAATTTACTAATTACGAATTTCTTCCAGGATAATGCCAATTTCCTTTCACCCACCCAAAATGATTGAATTTGATATACGATGTTAACTCTATGAGATCAATAATAAGAAGGAAAACAACAAAGTTGTCGTATCTTCACTTAAATTTCACGTAGAAGGTAAAAAAAGAAGAAAATCATAAATTGTAGGATCATCATATCATCATTGTTATAACATTATTTAAAATAACTGGAAAACAGATATATAGATAAGTATATTCATTAAAACCAATAAATTGTGATAGCAAGAAACGAACCAATACATAGCACTCATAACAAAAAAATGAAATTAGAACATCCTAGATGGCCTTAAAATATCGTAAGAGACTAATTAGTACTATCGATAAATGATTTGAAAATTAATTCAAGACAGTTTCTAATTGACAAGAAATTTAAACTAGTTGTGCAACAAAACTATTACTAATTAAACGCAACTCCGAAGAAAATGAAATTATAAACATATTTGCATTTTTCAAGCAATTGACTAATTGTTCGATTGTCGTAAGCAAACAACTAAAAACATACGTTACAATTTATGAAAAATCTCACAGAAAAGATAAATAAGCAAATAAAATATTTGCTTATTTATCTTTATTTTAGTAACTTCAAAATGATGAATAAAAATTAATCTAGTAGATTATATAAGAATAACTTCATACAATAAGAAAATGTAATAATACAGTACCGTAATGAAATAATTCAAATAAAGTGCAAGTTTATAAAATAAGAAATGAAATGAAATGTGTTATGGATAATAAAATTATCTAATTTTAATATTCACAAAAATGTTAGCTATAAAATATACAATAATGTGCACTAAATATGGACTAAATATTTACTTTTACGGATAATCATACTGTTAAACGCCAAAAATGAACAAAAGGTGAAATGAGTCGTTAACAAGGTACACATAAATTTATCTAAATCTCAAAGATAACATGTTTTAAGTGTTAGAAAGAAATTAGATATATCAGATACTCAAAATAATCCACACAAGCCAACCAAAACATTGCTGCCGACAATGATGTTAGTAAACATCTGCATTGCGTGTTTAAAAAAAATGAAAAAACACCACCGTTATAAACTTCAACTAGCTTAAAAACTAAACCAAGACGATTCTCATCGTCGACTGGAATTTTGCTAAATTGTTGTAAATAGATACCGATAGAATCCATTATTTATGAAAAACATCCTTTTCTCTGATTAAATAACTTTTTCCCTAAATGGAATTGCCATTTAGCAAAACAGTGAATACTGAAGTACAGATAATTCACATTGGATGATAGACGAACACACGCTATAGCCTAGTAAAATAAGTCTTTCTTCTAGAATTATAAGAAATAAATTTTCTTAGTTCTAAAATTAAAAAACACACTAATCATGTTAATCCGACTGAAATTGATAGAAACATTTGGTATCAACAAGATTGAATTTTTTCCATAGCAATAAAAGCCTATCACAATCAAATTTTTACAAATAAGTGGATAGGCAGACATGAAGTTTTAGAGTGCTCAATTTGTTTTCCTGATAAGTGAACTGATAGAATCTCCTTAGGATACTTCTTACAGGATTATTTAAAAAGAAAAGTCTGTTTTAATACATTAAATATCATCGATAAATTACAAAACCGACACATAGTATTGCCAGAAATCAAACGACTCCCACTTAAATCGAACATTTGATTTAAACTTGACAACAATTTGTTTATAATATTAGGAATGTATTATTTTTATAACAAAAATTAGGAATATTAGAAAAACTTTAAACTCTTAAATAGAGAGTTGAAAATTCTTTACAATAAGGTACGATATAATCCGCCATTCCATTTAAAAATTTTTTTAGAGGCAACTGCCACTCAAAAAAAGTTGAAAGTAAAGGCATGGTATTCTGTTAAAATAGTAATATTATAATAAAAAACTGATGTCTTTCAGAGTTTCTTATAAATCTAATTAACTTCATAGAAAATGAATTTATTATTTCCTATGGACCTCACTGTATATATTTGGAAGAATATACAACTTATAACTTGTTTTGAATATTCGTCATTGTCAATAATACAATATAAGTTTTATGAAAATGAGGACATCTTTAATTAACATTAATACCATCGCATTAGGAAGATACTACATGCACTTGAGAATGACATCCAATTATACAGTATTCAATGCACAGTATGCATATATTGTGCGGCGGAATAATTGAAGTCGCTATGCTACACTATTCATAACAATTATGTCGACTGCACATGCTAATAGGAATTATTATCTGTTTAATATGATTTCATAAAATTTAATATCCACAGAAGGCATAAGAATGATATATGTTTTCATAATATTATTAATATATTTATTTATTTCTTAAATAAATTAAATTAATTCCATGCCTTATGCGATTATAACTATGTCATCCTTTCCTGTGTCAATTAGTTATATTAACTTTTCGATCTAAAATTTATGCTTTAATTGAATTTACCATTTTACTTAGTACTATACTTAGTACGAATGGTAATTTATCGATGTTAAGTTTAATTTGCATTCCTACACATTATGTAGGCCTTATTTTATTAGGTTACTTCATTAAGTATTGTCTAGCTATCCTTTTCGGTTTTGCGCTATTTATAGTTTATAATCTCGTTTGTTTAATTACCTCTTCCGTGTGTTTATTGTCGCCATTGTGTGTTTTTGCTTTGCTGTTTTGAGGCGTTTGTTGTTATTCCTTCGATTGGTTTCGGAGCATGCGTTTTAGCTTCGCGTACGAGTGTGCACGCGAATTTGGGGAAATTCACGAATTCATGTGTATTCTGTCAAGCTTCTGAACATAAAGTACGATCTATTGGTTTGATTTTTTTAAACAGATTATATCTGGATAATCAACGACTTTGCGAATGGCCGTTTTTCTAGTAATAAATTTTGTATAGCCTTTTGTTAGGTAAAAAACAATAGCAGGTAAAGAAAATTTTTTGGAGCTCAACAAATTGAAGAGCTTGAATACGAATTCTAATATATGTATTAGTATAATTTATTATCCGTTTGTCTGACTTGATACCAATCATGTTATTTTAAATCTTTTGGAGCTACCGGTACATTACTGCTTGGTCGTCGAATCTACGTCTTCAATGTATGTAGCAGTACCGGCTAAGTGTATATAAATCTCGTACTATATGTCTTTCCTCTTTTGAATTAAAACCAAGTCGAATTACTTTATTTTATATGACTAGTAACTCCTTATCATAATTTCTTATTTTTTGTAAAATTAATTAATAAAAATATCCGTACCATTAATACCCGTCTAATAAATAGTAAGTTACTGCCTCATCGTGCCGAAAGTTGGGTTCGAGTCGGATGGTTTGCTATCCGTGATAATTTTATGTGATTTCCCTTTATCAGTTAAGCGAATGCTGACAGAAAAAGGTCATAAGTCACACCACAAGTGCGTGCGTAATTATAAGTCATGGTCTGTTGAAGCATCCTGCAATCGATGTTGGAAGATGTGAATGCACGGATTATGTATTTTTTCTCAATTTGTTGACAGCGTCATGTAAATTTTAAGTTAATTGATTTAATATCTTCACACAATCATCTTTTATTTCAACATAGACAAATCATTTTTTTAGACAGTTAATTCTACTTTACATACTAAAAATGCATGATAGATATAGAGGAGCAGAAGAAAACTTAATTAATATGACTGAGACTAGTAGATATAAGGATACAAGTAATGAAGATATTACAGTTTTGTTAAAATACCTATTATATCGAGGGAAATTCAAGAATCTTCATGTAAATATAGTTGTTATAGTTAAAATTTAAGAATAGCTGTCGAAACATAATTTGAGTAGATTTAATTCAATAAATATCAAAGTGAAAAATTTCATTTGTAAACAAAACTTGTCCCAGATTTATGAGAACTAAAATAGAATACACTCATTTATTATTATTTCAATTTAACTTATGCAAATAAATGGAAATTACGTTTTCCCATTTAAGAGTTATCTTTATTTTTTGTCACCGTATTGTTTATACCTTTGGGATGTCTGTTACCTAAAGCGGGGGACGACATTATTTGCTCTTCACCCCTACGCTCGAATATACACGAGGTTGGACTTATTAATTTAATAAAGTGGTGCGTTTATTTCTTTAACAACCGACACGATTGTCTCCGACTGAATAGACTGACAAGTTGTACTCTTAATGGACAACTTTGTGTAATCAATTTATCTCTGGATAGGTTTTCTGTTTTATTTATTTATTTTTAATATTTCGTATTTGAAAAGCGTGTCAGGAAAGATGCTATCGAAGATCTGATGACTTTAAAGTTAAAAACAATTATTTTCCTTGTTAAATGTTTTATGTATATTATTATACGTTCTACGTAGTAATTGTAATTTCCTTTATTATGCGTAATAACGTTAATTAACATACATATACATGTCGGCAGTAACATATTGTACATCAGAGGATAGAGATCAGTCCACTTGACCGATTGTGTCACAGTTGCTGAAGGGTAGTTGTATAACGCTTCCCGATAGGTGCAACGTTGACAGTGTCGAACATTTCCACTCTATTGGGGATGCATGGACACCTCAATGCATTGAACGTAAAACGAGGCATTCGAATATTTATATTTATAGAATTAGCATATACGCATGCGCCTTCACATCCTGAACAGTTCGCTGTTCAAATAAAATTGTATAAGCCATTTGCGTTTCATTTTAATACATATGGCTTTCAAAACAAAAGTTACCCTCGCAAATGGACTAAATACTTGAAGAATTGATCAAAATTAGAGGATTCAAAGCCACGTAAATTAAAAGAGGTAATTAGTTGTTAAATATGGTATTACCATTTCAATTCCTCTGTATATAATTTTTATCAAACAAGGTTTCATATGTATTTAAACTGATTATTACTTTAGATTGATCCACACTATATATTCTTAATTTTATACTAGAATATTGTTACAATTATTCTATAAACATATACATACTTATCTGAACAATTAAATTGATATTTATACTGATCTATGTATGTAGATGCGAATAATTGCACAACAAAACAATGTTAAGATATCCTATTTTACGTTTATAATTTTCTACAATTAGCTTTAGCTACGCTTATAGCTTTTCGTTTGATGTTAAATATTTAGAATCCAATAACATTATTATTTCAAACATCGCCGCTGGGACAGAATGTATGTATGTACACCTATAAAGTCAAATAAAAGGACCAAAATTATCGAGAATTTCAGCGGCACATTAATTTGCTTCTAACTTCTATTTCATTTTCCGCTTGATTTTGCGAATTTTGTTGAGCTCGAGAGAAACTTTACTAACGTAGATACATACCTGATGCATACTTCTTGATTTATCGTAGGTAAGGGAGACGGAAATAAAGGAATGAGGGAGTACATAGAGGTGATATTACAAACTGCGCAAGGCGTGAATGGGTTTAAACGAGTTCCGCACCAATCTAATTGAGATATACACCAACGATACCAGAACGTGTTTTCACGAGTAAAACTGCGAAATGGAAAATAAAATGCGGTTGCCTTTGAGGGATCGTGTAGAATTGCCGTGGCACTGAAAATGAACGATCTTTCCATTAAATTACTGTTTAGATCGGCTTTTGTGATCGTGTCGTGGTTTTTTGAGATATACAAAACAACGTATTTCTTGTTTTGATAATTCAGCTTTCCATAAATTTCCGAATTATCTTATATTATTTGTCAATATAACATTAAAAAAATTTAAATATGAAATTATTTATCAGGTATGTATGAAACAAATTTTTATTATTATTTTCCTACTGTTGTTACGCCTTTACCAACTATGGTTAATAACTATATCCCAAGCCCGTACTCCTTACCTGTAAAGGAAAATCTTAAAAGGCGTTAGAGAATTGAATTTCCTGAAAATCATCCGAAACGTTAAATTTGATGAAACGAGGGAATTGTGATGCGTGTTTATCACGTACGAGTGTGTATGAGTGGAATAAACGATTTAAAAACGGTCGTACAGACATAAATGGCGACGAAGATCCTAGTGCAAGCAAATCTGTCATTATGGAAAGTAACATCGAACTTGTGGGTGAATTTATCAAGAAATGAGCAGAAATCCTCATTGTGATACATGGAAATGGAAATAGATATTTCCAGAGATTGAACTTATCACATTTTGCCACAGCAGTTGGGATTGAGAAAGATTTGTGCAAGATTTATACCACACAAGCTAACTGCTCCGAATTCAACATTGTACAAACTCGATCAAATGCTCAAAATGACGAAAACTTCAGGTATTTTATTGTAACTGACGATGAGACGTGGTGTTTTCAATATAATCCAGAGACTAAGCATTAGAGCTCTGAATGGAAGCATCCAAATAAAGAAAGATCGAAAAAAAGCCGTTTGGAGAAGTCAAAAGGAGAGACAATAGTGCATAGTACACAAAGAGTTTGTACCAACTAGTCAAACAATCAATGCTGTATATTATCTTGATGTTGTGAAGTATATTTTGGCGCGTATTCGTCGCATGCGTCCTCAATATCGTGAAAATAGTAGCTGGCATTTGTTACATGATAATGCACCACCTCACCTCGACGCTTACCACTGATTTTCTAACTACAAATAGCATTTTAACCAATAACCATTCACCCTATGCACCGGTTTTGGCGCCCTGTGATTTCTATCTATTCTCCAAACTACATTTTCCGATGAAAAGACAATAGTATATTGACGTCGAAACCATTTAAAGACCTCGACAGCGATCTTGAAGGACATCTCTAAAGGTGAACTTAAAAATTCATTCGACATGTTTAATTGACTGTGCAAAACGTTGTATTGAATTCGAAGGCAACTACTTCGAATAAAATAAATGAATTTTACCAAAATAGTAAGCTTTTGTTTTTATTTTAAAAAAGTTCGATTTACTCTGCGACAGACTGTGTATATAGCACTGTACTTTTCAGTAGTATAGAGATAGATATACATATGTATGTACATGTAATTACTAAAATAGTGGTATAACACTTTAAGATTAGTTTCTTCAAAAAAAAATCACTTAACAAACCATTATTGAAAATTGTTACATTTTTAGATCCATTTCTGTATTAAAAATATATAGAAATAATCAATAGACATATTAATATTAGAGTGGCGCCAAGTTCTACGACGACTCACAGTAACGATTTATCGTACCTAGCACGGGGTAGCATGTTAGTAAAATAAAAATATTTCGAAAACTTGCAACAACAAAAACATTGTAATTAGGATTTATATTCTGTTACAAATATATGTACATATTTTTTTTGTGAAGTAAAATACTATTATAAATTATTCCGTTAGTCAAGAAGAAGACGATAAATGATTCCAGCAATCTTATGAGAAATTCGTTTTGAAGATTTACTTAATTTTAGATAAAATTTTAATTTGAATTGCGACTAGGATTAAATTTATTAGGATCACCGCACGGGGTTCTAATAAATTTAATCCCCTGAGTACAAAATGCTAAAAAGTAGAAAATATTCCATTGGGCTTCTTTCATTTTACAAAATGAAAATTGTCGTAACTTATTTATCTGGCTTTTATAGAGTTCAAAGTTTGGAACATGATCACAACTTTTAAAGTAATGATATATGAAATGAAAAAACAAGAACATGGTGTCAAATTTTATGTGCGTCTGGGAAAATTCACAACGAAAGTTTTTCCATAAGTATTACAGTTTTTGGGGCACTGCTTATGGCAAGTTTTGCTTGTTTTAAAAGGTATGAAGAGTTTAAAGATAGTCGGAAAATCTATAAGTTTCAAAGCGGTTCAGATGCTCAAATTATTATGCCAACTGAAGAAATCAATAACACTGGAGTATTAATTATTCATATAAATCCACCTTTGATTATTTTGTAACTCTTTAAGGTTCTTAAGAAGTTATTAAAGAAGGAGATAAAGAATGATAGAATACGGACGAAATTAGGGTTATTATTATTATCCGAAGATAAAACAGCGAAATAAATTAAGGGTAAAAGTAGAAGGACCACTACCAAAAGAAGTACATGGGCAAAAATTCGCAATTAAAGCTACGGTCATAACAAATTTTGATTCAAAAGGATACTACAGTGACCGCCATTATTATGAGGAAGTTCTACGTCAAGTTAACTAAGGACCACATCTCCTTTAACTACTGAGTTGACTTTAAAATGAAAGTGACTTTAGATGTGATTTTGAAGTAGTTTTTAAAGAATAACTCCCGTCATGCCTTTAAATAATCGCATCGTCATTTGAATAAAGTTATTGCTCTACTGGAGGACTATGTTGAATAACAACATTTAATAACAACAAAAAAGTATATACTTGTTTCTTATCTTGCAATACATTACGTTTTTAGGACCCACCACATGTACTAATATATAGGGTGTTTTCTTTCTTTCTTTTTTGTATGGGGATCTTGGAAATTATAATAATGTAGATTTGGTTAAATGGAAAAAGAAGAGTGCTCTGCTATATTTCAGCAAAAGTTCACAGCGTACTAGACATTTGTTGAATTGCTCCATTTGCTTTAACCTCTTATAACTATTTTATTATTAAATTTAGAGAAAGTTGAAAAGGAAGAAGTTTTAGGGTAGTTATATCCTCTATCAATTGGTATTAACTAATTTTTTATCGGACTTGCCCTTTTTGGATCCAATCTCTTGTTTTCCTAAATGGCATCCATAGGCTATAACTTATTAAAAAGAGTTTACCTTTCTATTCAAAAAAATTTAGACCATATGGTTATGTTAAATAAATGAATTATTGTAATTTAGTTTCACTAAGATTGAAAACAAAGTTGTCTTTTGAAAGAAAAATGAACAAACAGATATTTGAACACAATAGAAGGTGCCTGG
This sequence comes from Dermolepida albohirtum, assembly GCA_031893035.1. Classification (NCBI taxonomy): domain Eukaryota; kingdom Metazoa; phylum Arthropoda; class Insecta; order Coleoptera; family Scarabaeidae; genus Dermolepida; species Dermolepida albohirtum. The sequence goes on from JAVIWB010002640.1 coordinate 172,110, forward strand.
ATTTATTGTAAAAATAATACGCATTGCCATAAATTATATTACAAAATTAAAAACAAAGTTGTAAAACTTCATTTTTTCCTCATTTATCTAAATCTTAAATTAAATGTAATAAAATGTACTATTTTCAAACGAAATTGTAAAGATAGACAACACAGTGGTGGAGTTCCATAACTCATTATCATTTTATTAAAAAATTTACATTGAACTGAACGAATTTTATACTACAAAATATTTTTGAAAATTTGGTACAGCACTATTTATGAATTTTAATTGTTTGGACCGACTGTCAATATTTTTCTCGATTATTTAAAAAATATCTTTCAATCAATTAGCCATTCTAAATTTCTAGTCGAGTAGTTATTCTTTTTGTGAATGCCTTGATAATACAATATATCAATGATTTTTAATTTTTATTTTTCATTTTCTAAGACCTAATATCGTGGTCGTTAAAGTAAGTAAAAACTTACTTTATTTTGTATATAGAGAATTTTAAATTCGCTTATATAGTAGATGTGTAAATAAGCATAAGGAGTAAATTCTTAAAGTTCATCATAGGAAATTACAAAAATATCCAGAGGCTAAGGAAGGTAGCGCTTGATCTTGATAATCTTCGGATTATTTAATTCACTATATTCATATTTTAATTAATTAATTAATTTACCGTTATAAACAATAACCTATTCCGCGCTTGTTTATTCATAACTAAAAATTTCTTCGCCCTTTTTTCATAATGTGGAATTTTTTTAATTTATCACATGGAAAAGTAACGCGATCTTTATCAAACATATTTATTATAACCTTCCATCGATCGATAACTGTTTTTCCTTGTACATATAAAGTGCATTTGCTTTTTTCTGTATATATTGTATGTGTATTTTGCACACCGATCACGCGATTCACGCTTTAACTGTCAAAAAACCCCTTTTAAAAAAAGCAAGTTATAATTAATCACACACACACATATAGATAGATATATACATATTGCACAATACTTTCTTTGTTTATTTAATTAGTTGTCAAGAAGTATTTTCATATTAATTTTTATGACAACGAAGTTAATTATTAATATTAAGTAATTTAGTGCCAATGGTTAATTTATTCCAGTTATGCAACCTATATTACATTTCCGGCCAAAATATTATATAACCGGCTTAAATTGATAATACTAAATCACTGAAAAGTGCATTAAAGAAGGACAGGAAATTCACCTCAGGTTTGTAGACCCCGAACAAGGTTTCGATAAGGTGAAAAGAAGGGATATATGGAGAATTTTACAAAAGGGAAGAGTGGAACATAGACTGGAACTAAATGTCTGTATGATGAAATTAAAAATTACGTAAAGACCCGACACGAAACGTTACAGAAGTTTGAAATTACAGAAGGTGTGGAACACCTTAAAGATACCTTAAGCCCACTCTTGTTTAGAGTGGCCTCGGATGAATGAATTATAAAAATAAAGAAACATATCAAAAAATATAATGTCGGCTACTGGAGTATGGAACAAACCACGACATCGGAAATTATCTACGCAGATAGTATGGTGCTAATTGCCAAAGATAAAAATACGCTAAACAACAACATCGCAATCTGTAGCGAACACTTGAAGACTTTAGGAATGAAAATAAACGAAAACAAAACAAAAGCAATGTTAATACGGGCGGAAACAACATGAAATTAAGGTTCATGGAACAATTCTTCAACATATGTAGAATTTCAAGTACCTAGGCATAAAAATAACACAGAACAGGTCTTTCAAAGACGAAATTAATGAAAGAACCATGGCGACAGGAAGACTATTCAGTAGTAATAACAGGACATTCCTAAGCAAAAAAGAAATTCCAACGCAGGCCAAAGTAGAAGTGTTAAAAAAGGTAGTCACCTTAATTCTAAGGATAGAATACAAGGTGCCAAAACGAGATTCTTAAAAAGAATAGAGGGTAAAAGAAGAATTGACGAAGTGGGAAAAACCGTTTTTAGAAAAATATTGGCAACAAAACATATTCAAACAACAATAGAAGAAGGGCAATTAAGGTAAGACATGTAATGCACATGGATCATGCAAGAATCAAGAGTACAAAGCGCAGAGACGGACTACGATTTGGAGAAAAATCATGAGCAGAAGAAGTGAGAAAGTAGCAGAAAAATGGAAAGTAAATTGGAAAGAGGTGAGAGGGATAGGAGATATGGAGAATAAAACAAACAGAAATGTAAGTAACTCCGGGTAAAAGACTTTAAAGGATTCAGTAACTAAGTAAATAATAATAAAACTTTAAACTAGAAATGATTAAAATTTCAGCAATAAATTTTCTATTATGTGAATCGCATTTACTCCATTATTGTCATGTGTTGTTTTAACATACAAAGGTATCCGTTTATATTTCTCCGATTTGATGATTGCATCGTGAAGTTGGTCATTTTTGACAGAAACTTACATTAGGCTTTATGCCAATTAAAGAATGTTAAAAAGGAATCATTCTATTATTAATAACACCCTATCAACTACATATTCACCGATCTGTGTTATTAAACGAATAATACAGAAAATAATGATCTCCCTCTCTCACCATATTTACCTTGGCAGTTTTATTATCCGGTTGCTATTTGTATTTTTGACAATAACTTGAACATTTTATATCAGCTTAAAAATAGAATTAAGTCGCCATATTTTCGTACAATTATTTTTCATAACTTTCGGCGTGCATTATCTCAACAAGAATGCATCGACGAGCTGAATTCTTTATATGTCGATGAAGCACCATCGAAAACTACAGTACATCGTTGTTATAGTGAATTCAAACTAGGACGGCGTTCTTTGAACAATGAATTTCGTGAAGGTCGTTCCACAAATGTCGTGTCGGAGAACATTAATGCAGTGTCAGAATTGATAATGCAAGACCGTCATGTGACATACCGTGAGATCGAGGTATCTCTAGGTATTAGCAACACCAGCGTACATAAGATCCTGCTTGAATATTTAGCCGTTAAGAAGCTATGTTCACGTTGGGTACCACAATCAATCACATTTGACAACCGCTCAAAGAAGGACTTGCGTCGATTAGTGCCAAGAAATACACAAAAAATACAATGACGGTGTTTCGAAGAACATTTGTAAAGTCGTCACAGGTGATGAATTTTAGATCCATACGTATGAGTTCGATAGTAGGCAGCAGTCGACTGTGTGGGTATTCCAACACGAGCCAAAACCAACAAAAGTTGGAGCTCGAAGCATATCAAAAAAAATGGTCGCCCGTTTTTTCGGAAAAACCGGTCACCTTGTAACCGTGTCTTTAAGGAGTTGTAGAACGGCCAATTCCGAATGGTACACAACTATTTGTTTGCCAAAAGTTTTTGAAGAAATAAGAAAAACAAATCGAAAACGACACATCATTCTCCACAATTACAATGTAAGCTCTCACAGTTCGGTTCAAAAAGTTGAATATTTGACTGGACAAAATATTGAATAGATGAGCTATCCGCCGTACAGCCCTGATCTAGCACTCTGTGATTTCTTTTTATGCCCACACGTGAAGAATAAACCTCGTGGTCAACGGTTTTCTACGCCGGAAGAGGCAGTTGAGACATTCAAAACTCATATTTTGGAGGTACTGCCTTCACAGTGGCAGCAATGCTTTTCGGATTGGTTTAAACGAATCCAAAAGTGCATTGATTTTCTAGGGAAATATTTTGAAAAGCAATAAAACTATTTTCAATAATAAAAAATTTCTTTTGTTTGCTATTCCCGAAATATAAACAGCTACCCTCGTAGAAACATTAAATAATAGTATTTAAATATGCTATTGAATATATTTATAGTACAATGTAATACAATGAGTATATATATTGTAATCGTAGATTAAAATTTAAATTTAAATTAAAATTAGTAGATAATAATAATGTAACGAAAATGCAATTTCATGTTTAAGGATTATTCATACAAAGAAAGGAGAAATAAGCAATATAAAAATACCATATTTGATAAATATGGCATAAAAAATATTAATGCAAAAAAAAGTATAGTTAGTAATATTCCTTATAAAGCAATAAGTAGTGCAATAATAAGTAAAAATGGTTTTTAAAGAGAAAAACTTTATGAAATTCATAAGTAGAAATATAAATAAGTTAAAGACAATTAATGAAAATAATTTATATATAGGTGTTCAGAATTTAAGAAAGTTAATCTTAATTTAATGTTCAATAATTCTCAAAATTAATAAATTTGTAAAATTAAATTAATTTAATTTATGTCAAATTAGTTTTTTATTTATTTACTTATATTTTATAGGTAGAATATTTTAACTACAAACACAGACTATTAAGAAAAACAACGAGAGTATGTTAAAACTATTCAAGCTGAGATGTGCAAAGTTTTGTTAAAAATTGTAAACATGCGAGTATTGTAACCTTTATGTCTACAGTTTTCAAATAAGATATAAAGTAAATATCAATCATAAATGTTGTAAACACATATAGAAGAGAATTACTGTGTTAAATGTATCAAATTGGTAAATAAATAATATTTATATACTTAACGAAATGTTTAAGCAAAGTTGGAAGATTAAGTAAGATTGTATATATTCGAAATCTATTGATAGGATACCTAGTAATAAGTATGAACATAAATATTTTAAAAATATTTTGCTATAATAATTATATTATAACGTTTGAAAATATATAAACTATCATTAAATATAGTTAATAATAACATTTTTTAAAATCGAAATGGAATAGTTATTGTTTAACAAATCACTAATATTTAGAAAGAAAAGAACTTTAAAAAGTATATGAACATGAATAGATTTATTAAATTGATTTAGCATATATGTCAGATAAAAAATAAATAAATATATGCATACATATACATCTCATGCTAAGAGTATATAAGAACCTATAAAAAACAACAGCATGGAAGATGATGTGTAACCAGAATAATCAAAAATTGCATCTCGATGATCGAATAATTGACACACAACGTATTTTACATGTGGAATTAAGCATGTCCAAGCTATTAGCATAGTAGACACACGTAAAATAATAGAATAAAGAATGCAAACGATATGAGTTGTTTATCAAGAACCAAGTAGTTTTTTCTGCAAGAATTTAATGCGATTGATACAATCAAGCTTGTCTGCTATTTTCTTGGACCCAAACAACGATCTTAAGAGTATATCATGGTAATTCTCTCAAAAATAATGCTAAGAAATTTCCATAAGGGGCAAGGTAATGGCTTCGATATTGAGAATTAACAGAGAAATTTTTCGGTAAAGTACCTTTCAAAAGGCCAAACCTAGAATGGTCCAATAAAAATTTTGTCAGTAGTAAAGTTGTTTGCAAAAAATTGGATCAATTGAGATTTCAGATTGCACTTTAGCCAACCTATTTTGAATGATTTCGAATTCAAGCTTTCCCTTTCGGTGAAAAAGTTAGGGACGGATGAAGAACTAATTGTCGGAACTGAGCAGAACTTTTAAGATTTTGAGAAAAATCGTTACAAAAGTGATGTAATAGCAGTCCAACAATTATACTCAAGTTAAAGTGCATTGAAGATGAAGAGGAGAATGTTTTGAAAACAATAATAAAAGTTAATACTCTAACTTATTTGTTTCACTTCGAGCCTCTTTTTATTTTAACTCATCTTAGTAGCATATTACTGTGACCCTCGTATTTCAATAAGTCATATATTCTTCCCGACTCAATATTTTTAACTTCAGACTCTTACAGAAACTTTCTTTTGTTTAAATGTGGTCGGTTGAACACATAACATTGATATAAATAAAACAACTAATTTGTTAATACTCTAACTTATTTGTTTCACTTCGAGCCTTTTTTTATTTTAACTCATCTTAGTAGCATATTACTGTGACCCTCGTATTTCAATAAGTATTATATATATTCTTCCCGACTCAATATTTTTAACTTCAGACTCTTATACATAGAAACTTTCTTTTGTTTAAATGTGGTCAGTTGGCCACGAGTTCGTACAACATTGATATAAATAAAACAACTAAACAACAGTAAATATAGGAGTCGTGTATGAAAATCGTAATATACTCTACTGATAAATATTTTAACATAAGATTTTAATGTATTGTATGTGACAGGAAAATGTTTTTGTGTAGTTTTGGCTATTTTTATCCATTATTTATTTATTTATTGAATTTGAATGTTGCCTGGTGTATTGTCCCATATACAGTTCTTGTCCAATTTACCATTTTTTTTGTATCTTACTATGTAATTTTATGTACTATTTACCATTTTATCATTTTCTTTATTTATTATGTCTTTCTAAAATATGACATGTATATGCCTGAATTGCTGGTCACTAGTGTTTCAATAAGTCTAAATATAAATCTAACAGCAAGATTTAATAAAAACCAAATTTAAATTTATGTTTAACATTTTGTTTAAAAAAATATTGTTCAGGTATTGTCTAAGAATAAGAACTATATTTTTTTTCATAAATTTCAATATCAAATATAACTGAAGCATTGCATTAATAAAGAAAATCATAAAACTTTCTAAAGGTACGGACATAAAAAAAATGACCAAATAGCATTACATCCAATCTTTTTATCCAGATGCGTAAAAATATATCCCATGTGAACATAATATTGAGTCTGGGAAAAAGTTCGTGGCGTTTTTCCCGATAGATGGCATTGGTTGCCGATAACTAAAGAACAACAAGTCACAGCGACACCACCGAGGGCTCGTTTTTTAGATGACCTTCCGAACGTTAGTTTGAGCGTAGAAACATTGATCGGTGCAGTGGTTGGAAAGTTATTCGCACTTGAAAATGGAGAAGAATAAGTGAGAAATTTCGCTATATTCTGCAATATTATTATGAGAGAGTTCTGCAGAACGCTGCGCAGGCTTGTGATAAAATTTGTGCTGTGTACGGTGAAGGTACTTTATCGAAATCTGTTGCGCGGAAATGGTTCGCTCTCTTTCGTTCTGGAAATTTCAATGTGAAAGATGAGTGTGTGCTCCGGTCGTCCAATCACTGAAAAATCTGATGAAATTCTTGAAAAAGTCCAACAAGATAAACATATCAGCAGTGTCGATATTGGCATGGAGGTAGGCATTGACCACAAAACTGTTTTGAACCATTTACACAAAGCTGGTTACAAAAAAAGCTTGACGTATGGGTTCCTCATGAGTCCCACCGTGAACACACATGATGACCTTTAACATCTGCGATGGGCTGCTGAAACGGAATGAAATCGAGCTGTTTCTGAATCGTTTAATAACGCCGGAGATGAACGTAATCCATTTTTCATAATCGGAAGCGTAAAAGATCGTGGATAAAGGACGGCTCGATTTCATTCCGTTCGCTAAGCCAACATTGACGCCAAAAAAAGTGATGCTGTGTGTATGGTGGGACTGGATGGGAATCGTCCACTACGTCAAGCTTTTACTTCCAACTGGTCAGACGATTGGTTCAAAACAGTTTTGTGCACAACTAGAGAGATTACGCCAGGCGATTGAAGAAAACGGCCCGAATTGATTAATAGGAAAGGTCATCAGTTTTCCATCATGACAACGCCCGACCACACACTTCTTTGAAATGACCCGTCAAAAATTGAGAGAGTTTGGTTGGGAAGTTTTGATAACCCACCTTACAGTCCGGACATAGCACAAATTTGACTATCATCTGTGTCGATCTTCAGAACTCTCTCATAATAATGGTTTCAGAATATAGCTGTGAAATTTCTCATTATTCTTCTCCATTTTCAAGAAACCACATAAGTTTTTCACCGATGGGATCATGGATCTACCAAAAAAATGGCGAAACATTGTCGATAAAAATGGAGCATATTCGGGTTAAATGAATTCGTCCAAGCGCCATGCGGGGACCAGTTGAATTTTACTGAAAAAACGCCACGAACTTTTTCCCAGACCCAATATATATTTCACGAAGCTAATGAAATTAAGAGTTAATTCAACCATTTCTAAATATCAAATATTCATACACTTGAAATGAATGAAGTACATATATTGGTTGAAATTTCATATATAGAAATTACACTGAAATTGAAATAGAGAAAGGTTTTGATTTCTTATTAACAATTTCTTTTACAATTATAAAATGGAATAATTTGACAAAACTATTACAAAGCTACGTTATTCGATCCACGAGAACTAACATCCGTCTTTCGTATACTTGCGTAACATGATCATTAATTAACCTCCACATATGAAAGAGTACTTTGAAAGGTATAAAACAAAACAGAAAAAGGGAGTTCCCGGGCTATCATCCGCCTCGTTCAGATCTCTATACTAATTTCTGTATTCCAAAAAGCAACCAATTGAATTGCTCGAAAAACATAACAACGAATTATTAACATTATAAAATAAAAATACTCTTTTAACTTGGTATTACTAGACTGAAGAATGATGTCTTTTCTTTGGGTCGTCTGTGTTTTTTTTATATGTAGGCGCTTGATCACCGGGCAAGTGAGTGAAACACAAAAATACACCATGTCAGACTTGATGTAGCAGCGTGAATTAATTCACTGTTCTGATATCATCTTACCTATTTCTTCTTTTTCCATTTAAAACTTATTTTTGCAATTATTGTTAATGTAATTAAATTAATTCAGCACCAAATTACACTAGATTTCAGTAAGTAGTATTCACAATTTCATATCTTCAATTCCTTGCTATGATGTAACGGACAATTTAAATATACAGTAAAACCTGTTAACGGCCACCTGACTAAAGCGGCCACCTGAGTCGACTATAAGGAAATTCCCATACACAAATACCCGTTAATTACGGCCACCTTTGTAAAACGGCCGCGGCCAAATAACCCAAACCTTTACGGCCTATTTTCATAGAAATTTACCTGCCAATGTCGGCCGGACTATTTATGACATATATATTTTTATTGACGGAAATACCTAATACAAATTGTCGGGGTTTCCCGGGGTTTCCTATTACCTGGTAGTAATTCACCCTTTTCGATTTAAACTTTATTATTCTAAAGGAAACAATTCAGTTTAAAGTTGTCTCCGTATTCGAAAGGTTCTTAATTAAGTATGTCGCAAAAAAGAAAACGTTTGTCGCTAAAAGACAAAATAAATATAATCGCGGAAAGTGAAAAGTATGCGTTAAGTTCGCGAAAGTTGGCCGAAAAATATGGGGTTGGAAAAACACAAATTAACGATATTATGAAAAATAAAGGTGAATTAAAAAAGATGATCGAGGAAGGTGTTAACATGGAGCTAATACGAAAATTTCCGAAGTCGGAAGGATGGCAGTGGATCAAGTCGTCTACAATTGGTTTTGCAAAGCCAGAAATAAAGCAATTCCAATATCTGGGCCGCTACTTAAACAAAAAACACTGGAGACAGCAAGCAGTTTAAAGATGGAAAATTTCGCAGCATCTAATGGATGGTTGGAAAGTTTCTGTCGGGACACAGTATAACTTTTAAATCAATTTGTGGTGATTCCGCAGAGGTTAATTTGGATGATATAAAAGACAGGAAAACCAAGTTACCGTTGATTTTAATAAATTATTCTCCTCGAGATGTGTTTAATGCCGACGAAACAGGTCTTTATTACCGCGCTATGCCAAATAAGACATTTGCATTAAAAAGTGAGAATTGTGCAGGGAAGAAGGCAGCAAAACAACGTTTGACTGTTTTACTATGTGCAAATATGGAAAGTGAGACGGAAGATCCATTAATAATTGGAAAAAGTAAAAATCCTCGCTGTTTTAAGGGTAGTCATGTGGACAAATTACCCTTAGAATGGGTTTCTAACAAAAAGGCATGGATGACAACGGAAATTATTACAAGATGGCTGCATAAATTTGACAATAAAATGAAAAAACAAAATAGAAAAGTGCTTCTTTTCTTGGATAATGCCACTTCACATTCTAAAGTTTCATTAGAAAATGTTAAACTAGTCTTCCTGCCGCCAAACACCACTTCGTATTGTCAGCCCTTGGATCAAGGAATAATTCAGAATTTCAAATTGATTTACCGAAATTTTTTGATTAAAAAGCTTCTAACGTTTATTGACAATGAATGTGATTTTGAAATTTTTGAAAAAAACATAAATTTAGCCAATGCACTTGCACGGATTACAGCTGCTTGGAAAAAGGTATCTCCTGCTACAGCTAAAAAATGTTTTTCCAAGGCCGGATTCTCTGATGTTATCCAGGAGGACACAATGTTTGATGAAGAAGACGAAATACCCCTTGCCCAGCTATATCCTGCAGTTCGTAACGAATTTTTGATGGATTTAGATGAATATGCTTCTATTGATCGTCATGTGCCTACAGAGAGCCCTAACTTCAGTATTCCAGAAATTGTTGAAGATTTGTGCAATAATGATGAAGAACATAACTCTGATAATAGTGACCTGGACGAATGTGAAACTCCAAAATCTAGTTTATCTAGTATGAGTGAAGTGTGTGCAAAATTAAGAGACATACAAAATTATTTATTGTGCTATAACAATGGTGACATTTATATTGATGTTTCTAAAATTTTACTTACATGTGAAGCTGCAGTTTTTAAATCGAAGCTAAAAAATGTGAAGCAAACAAATATTGAAACATACTTTAAAAAATCCTAATAAATTGTGTTTTTTCGTATGAATATATTGTAATAATATGTACATATAAATAATTTATTAGATGTCATATTATCTATAATATGTAAATACATTAAAATTTTAGTTTTTCTTACACATATTTGTATTTATATACTATTTACTTTAATTAATAAAATAAAGAAAGTAAATCCTAAAATTAATTATGTATTTTATTTATGAGACGAAAAACCTGTCAATTACGGACACCTTTATATAACGGCCAATATATTTTGCTTTTTGGGTGGCCGTTATTGACAGGTTTTACTGTACTTATATTTAATTATATTAGATATATGATAAGATATAATGAAATTTGTATTTCATCATGTACATCGATACAAATTTTTGTAGGGAAGTATTTTACAAAATAAGATAAACGAGAGTGTAACGTAAGTTTCATTTCATACTTTATGTACATCAAATGTTCAAATTTAGTAAATACACAGCAATATGTACGAGAATGCTCGTTATTTATCGGTTTTTTCTTTATCGGTGGTATTGCTTAGTAATACTATAAATTTTATATTATTTTACCATATAGGCGAGCAGTAAGTTGGTAATAATTATTACTATTATGATATACATTAAGGGCTTTTAATGCAACGTATTTTAATTCTGAAAGCAGCGAACTAAAACCTCAAAGCACATACACTAAAAGTGGATTGTTTGTTCCGGCACAGTTTCCGTATTCTCATGGCAACTGTTACAGTAATAAGCGATGACATGACATTTAGCTCACAAAGGAAAACTTAGATACAGAAACGGACGTGAGATTCTTAGTTACGAATGAATACCTCCTTGTTTAGTCGACACGTGGCACATATGTGCAGGAAATACATACAACGTGTATATGTACAATATGTATTTGTGGGTAATAAGTTGAATGTGCAAGAAACTTGATAAATATTCTCTTTAGATTCATTTTATCTTAATCGGGGGCTTATTGTGTAAATGTGTAATGTACAAATACATATGTACATATAATATAGTGCAATTATATGATGATAAAAATTATACAACAATAAATCAATAACAATCCCAAAATATCCTTATATCGATAAGAGAAAGTCTCCGTTTCATAGAATATGAAACAAACTTTACGTGCAAATTATAACAAGGTAATTAAGTCTATTTGTTTATTAAATTTTCATAATATGTATAATCAACATTTTTAAACGAAAATTCTATGGAGTAACGAAAAGCTATTCCATAAAAATAGGATTATAAGTAGCATTAACAATCTGACTTTGATAGCTGTTAAGTATGTCCTTATTTCTATGAAATGTTTAAAAAAATATCTACTGAAATACCAGGATTGTGTTTCTGTCCATGACAGTCAAGATGTTAGAGGTGATTTATATCATTTCTGGCTAAAGTGACAAATGGAATATATAGATTTGATTTATCACCAACCAGTTAAAAATACGAGTCTTACGCTTCGCATATATAGTAATTTTTTGTATCATGTTTTTAAATTAATTTATATTAATTTAAATACAATTCGATTTTGAATTCATAAATTATTATTTATTATTTAGACATTCTTTGTATTATATTCAGTTGCGAAACTTTTTCTCGTCACGTACGGTCAGGCTGTGATGAAACAAACCGTCGTCGTTTTCTTGGAAGCCAAATACCTAGAACGTTTCAAACTTTTCTTGGAATAGTCTTGTAACTTTCCACTGACACTCATTCAATATTAATTCTATTTTATTAATTTCTAAATGGAATTAGAAATTCAAAACTAATCCTTCTTTTATCACACAAAATATACACCCATTATTCTATCTAGGTATCTTGGTAAATGTATTGGCATCGTGCTTTTAATTTATGGTAATTTTTTAGCTCGCCTAATTTCTAGCGTGCCTATCCTCTCGTCTTATTGGTTAGTTCAAACATCTCCAGCATCCTACCGTTCAGCTTACCGCTTATGTTCTCAATAGTCCCAGCTTGTAAGGAAAAACTTGCACTTCTACTGTAGCTACACACTACATGCATTCTTTCTACGAGCTTGTCTAGTTAAATTTTACCCGCACATGGAGTGTCCACGTGTTTATTTTGCTACCGAAAGATATATTGTATATAGCATCCTAGTCCACAATATATATACGAGGGAGCGTTTCTATATTCGCGGAATGAGCGGGTTGTAGAGAGGTGAGTAGGCGCATTGGGGGCGTGGCCTGTGCAGCGACTCATGATTAGTATAAATACGAAGTTTCATTGTTATTAGACAGTTAGTCTTTGAGCTATTGTCAACCAAGTAACATAATCAGGAGTGAAAAGTGAAATATGGAAAAAATCGAATATCGTGCCGTTATAAAGTTCCTTACTAGGCAAGGAAAATCAGTCGCGACCATAATGAATGAGATGTCATTGGTTTACGGCGACTCTTGTCCAGGAAAAAACATGGTGTACAAGTGCCATAGTTTATTTAAACAAGGAAGGGAATCCCTCGAAGACGAACCGAGGCCGGGCAGGAGCATTGAGGTGACCACGCCAGCACTTATCCAAAAAGTTGAACAAATTGTACTCGAAGATGCTCGACTAAAGAAGAAACAACTCGCAGAAATGGCTGGAGTATCCGATACAACAATTTATAAAATCCTACACGATCATCTCGGCATGTCTAAGGTCAGCGCAAGATGGGTGCCGAGAATGCTCACGCCGCCGCAAAAACAACAACGCGTAGAGTGTTCGCGTGCATTTTTGGACCTCTGTAATGAAGACAAGGATGGTGTATTGAGTGGAATTGTTACTGGAGACGAAACTTGGGTTCATCATTATGAACCTGAGTCCAAACAAGACTCCATGCAGTGGCATAAAAAGGGCACAGCACCTCCCAAGAAATTTAAAGTGTCACAATCAGCTGGGAAACTCATGGCAACGGTATTTTGGGACTCGGAAGGAATATTGTTGATTGATTATAAAGATAAAGGTGTTTCTATAACCGGAAAATATTACGCTTCAATATTAGAGCGACTAAAAGAAGCCATTAAAGAGAAAAGACGGGGAAAATTGACAAAAGGTGTTCTGCTTTTGCACGACAACGCGCCCATCCACAAGAGCCGCGTTGCGTTGGCTGCCCTGCATAAGGTGGGCTTCGAAATTGTGAATCACCACCCTACAGCCCAGACCTGGCCCCGAGTGATTATTACCTGTTTCCGAAAATGAAAAAAGAGCTGCGGGGTAAAAAATTTACTGCCGATGATGAAGTTAAGGAGGCAGTTTCGGCGTATTTTGCAGATAAAGAGAAATCATTTTTTTAAGGTTGAGGGTATAAATAAATTAATTGAAAGATGTGAAAAATGTATCCGTCTTGCAGGTGAATATATTGAAAAAGAAAAATAATTTGGTTTTTTTATTTCCACCCCTTGTCCCCCATTCCGCGAATATAAAAACGCTCCCTCATATATACATACACACACGTAAGTACCTCACCTATCGTTCGATACATATTTTAATTTAATCCTTTTAACATTTTATTCCCCATCTTTGTATCATTCAAATTACTTTTATTACAGCATTGCGATTACGTATATTTTGTCACACGTCCTGAACTTTTGATGCTCATTGTAAACATTTATTAATTACTAACTCCTGCAATTTCTTTTCTTATTTGCAGTTATTACACCGCTTTAACTAGTCGGACACGCGCTCCTAATAAATTCACTAACCACCACGTGCAAATAAATATTTTCTACTAAATAATATTATCTTCATTATTGATTTAAATTAATTAAAGGGCCATTTAACCCCTTAACACACTTCATGTCAAGCTAGGAGGTAGTAACAGGACTATATACAAAATAGAGTCTAGAGAGGCGATAAAGTATTGAGCGAAGAAATGCTAAATGCCATACCCAATTAAATAACATTTATATTGGGGTATGATTTCCTTAACAATTAATGTTTATATATTAAGAAATTACTTAAAACTTCTAATCTTTAGAACAACTATTTACTGCTTACTTAATGGCTACCTAGATATAAGTAAAATCAGAATTCAATGGCTAACAAAATTAAAGAATTAATGTGAAATATGATTGATTTTTGAATGAGAGAATTTTATGACAAGAGGCAAAATAGGTAGGTACGATCTATTATTAAAAACAGAGGCAATGGATGGGCTACAATATAGTAAAGCTAGACCGAGAAAGAAATTGTCTCGATTCACGACGTTTGCCTTTTCTGACTTCCATAAAATTCTTAAATATATATATATATATATATATATGTATATATATATATATACATATATATATATATATATATATATATATATGTATACATATATATATATACATATATATATATATATATATATATATATATATTGATTTCGAAGGTTTACGGTCAAACCCGGCCTTAGAATGAAACTTTAGTTAAATTCATCGAGCTTTCAGTTTATTATGTATTCTTCAGGATCTTATTATGTCAGTGTGTATATATATATATATATATATATATATACGAGTATATTATTATTATTATGTGCGTTTGCAGTCAACCGGGCCTTAAAACGAAACGTTGGTTAAAGCTTTCAATTTATTATTTAATCATCAGGATTTTATTACAATATCAGTCTTAGGGAACCTTACAAAAAGTCTTTCTTCATACCGTTTTAAAGAGCAGCGTACAAAAATTGCATCACCGGCACAAGGGAACATCCTTTAGCATATTAAAATTATTACAACAACAATAAATTACACAAACAAATATGTTTTATATAATAATCGTTTAACGCCAGAACAACGCTTGCAACTTGTGGAAATTTACTTTGAAAGAAATAACTCTGTTGGCCAAGTTCATAGAGCACTTCATCCATTTTACGATCAACAGAATCGGCCTAGTGAGCAAGCACTTTGTGCAGTTATTGATAGTTTTCACTCTAATTTTACTCTTCTCGATTCGAAACCATCAACAAGACAAAAAAATGTGCGTAACGAAGAGAATACTGCCGCTGTAGCGCGAAGTATTGAAGAAGACGCCGAAATATCGATTCGTTGTTGTTTTCAACTTGTTGACCTTTGTCCTTCGACTACATGAAAAATTTTAAAATACAGCTCGTGTAATATTTAAAGCCAAACGACTATCGTTTGAGTCAGATTTTTATTGATTGGGTTCATCTACAACTGGTCGAAGATAAGCATTTTTATAAAAGAATTGTGTTTAGTGATGAAGCTCATTTCTGGTTAAATGGCTACGTTAATAAGCAAAATTGCCGTATTTGAAGCGAAGACAATCCTCAAGCCGTTAACGAGTCACCATTACTTCCATTAAAATTGACTGTTTGTGCGGTTTACACGCTGGCGACATCATCGGTCTTTATTTCTTTCGAAATGAGGAAAGAGCTGCCTTTACGGTGAATAGCGAGCGCTATCGAGCCATGCTGACTGAATTTTTGTTTCCAGAAATTAATCAGCTAAACATCGACGACATTTGGTTCCAACAAGACGGCGCGGCGCAACTTGCCATACAGCGCGCTTAACAATCGATTTATTGCAAAGTCAATTTGGTGACAACTTTATTTCCAGAAGTGGTCCTGGTCACTGGCCCCCGCGTTCGTGCAATTCAACGCTTGCTTTTTATGGGGCTATGTTAACTCATTGGTTTATGCCGACAAACCAGCAAGTCTTGAAGCATTTGAAGTCAATATTCAAGCCGTACGGCCAAATTTATTGAGAAAAGGACATATGCCAGAAATCATATTTAAAAAATAAATGCCATGAACTTATCTACGAGACTATAATTAAAAAAAATTCATTCCAACAATATTTCTGTCTTGTATTATCATTTTAAGTTCTCAAGCTCTTAAAAGAACACCCTATATATATTCATAAGGGATGTATTTATCCCCAAAATATAATTTACGACAATTTAATCATGCTCCTAAGAGAATTCACGCTTATTGATAGGAGCCTCTGATCAGAAAACTCTTGGTCAACCGCGCAACACACATTGGAAAGCAAGAAACAGTCAATGTATAGATGTGTACACCTGACACGAAGTCGTCAAAGGTAATACACACAAAGAGAAATTTATAAAAAGATGGCCATCTCTTTCTTTGAATAATCAGATTATTCCATTTTGTTTATACTCAATTCTCCAGCAGAATCGCCATGCTGTAAACGTCGAATAAATACACCACAATTTTGTTTGCCAGCAGTATCTACAAAACAACTTTCAACGGGCTTTGAATACTCATTATATTCGCACCACAGCTGAAATACTTAAAATTAATGTCACGTTCACTTATTATTAAAGCTCGGATGCATATATTACCATCAATATTGATGAACTAGTGGTTATGGCTTGCGAATAGTTGATTTTGAGATACTTCTACAAGAGTGAGTCCGATGTTTTAGTGACTGCTCCACCGAATATGAAAACGCAAAGATTATAATATATTTATATCAAACTACAATAAATACCAACAAGCAAAATGTATGCTTTATTTATGCTTTTTCTAAAACTTTGAATATCATTTATAAGTCTAGTAAACATATTAGAGGCTTCTCGTAAACATTAATCTAAACTAAATTGATTTTTACAAGCAAAATTCTAAGCGGAAGAGAAATTTTAAGGATATGTGGACTAATAAATTATTATTAGTAAACGTAAGTGTTTACAAAAAGTATATACTTATATACATCAACGCTTAAAAGGTTTTATATTTATTTGTATTTCTCCTTTTCATCAAATGTGTTGACGTGTATCTTTTTACAGTAGCTTACTAAGTTCATTAACCACTTAAATTATTGAGATGTACGTTGATTCAAGCAGTTACTCGGTTTGAGTTAAAATCTCACTTGAGATTTTAATTAAATTAAGTGCAGATATATCATGTTTTCCCTCGATAATACTAATTTCCTCATTTTAGTATAATATTATATGCATTTCTAATTTCACTAAAACTTTTCTCTGAACGATTTTTCGTCGAATATATGTATATTATAATATTATTTGTGAGAGAATGAGATTTCATATTTTGAAAGAAAAATTCTACTCGTAAAACCAAATATTTTGATTGATATACTTTACTTTCTCCATCAGTCTTATACACTCTAGTGATTTTAGATTTTTCAGTCATATTGAAAAATGAAACCTTTTAAGTATAATCAACTTTCGACACAATAAAAGTATAAGAATTGTTTGGCGATGTAAAATATAAATTCTATTATACTTCTCTTTAAAGATTGATTTTATTGAAGAGTAACGACAACAAAAATGATGATGACGGTGATGATCGTATTGAAATTAGGAAATATTTTTATATCAAATATGAAATAATTGATCTAATAAAAACAATTTTTAATTCAGAGTTTGAGACGGTTTTTGGCGAATATCTCGGAAACAGAAAGAAATACGTAGCTTGGTTTTATTTTATACAATTAGCGAATCAAATTACATCGACAATACAACGATCATCGATCGAGTTCAAATGCATAATATAAAAGTATCGGAATGTTTAAAATCAAGATTTTGTGTTTTCCGAATCCAGACAATCAATATATTTAGAGGGATTAATTATTCTAAAGAAATTTCGTCGGAATGATAGTGAATACATATTGTATAGAGGCAAAAAAGTTACATGATCACACTTCTGCATTTTATTTATGGATACCAGATAATACAAGCATATTCAAGTTGGATTTTTACTCACGTTTAATACAGATTTCAAGGCTGTATATTTGAAAATAAATTACAAATACTGAAATTCCGATTTCTTTTGCCTGCTCCACGGTATTTTTAAAATTGCTCAGAAAAAAATAAACGAGAATCGAAGCATACCCCTAAATCTCTTACATACTCACACATGTTAGTAGATATATAGTATGTCGATATAACGATCACATCATGTAGCACAGTATTATAAACTCTTTCGAAGATATTCTGCCCATTTTTTTATTGTAGGGAATGAAGGATCATCACTTACTTCAGTTTGTATTACAACTACACCTGAACGGTTTAAGAGTAACAGAAGCAGTTTTAATTAAACAAAAGTAATGGGTTAATGATACAGAAATATAAGTTGTACTCAAAAAAATATAATCTATAAACTTACACCTAAATTTGCTTCCTACCTGAAACTTGATTGTCACCTATGACTAGCTCAGTTAGGAACTCTAGCAAAGTTTTTCTCTTAAAGTATTAATTAGTGGTGGTTGATCAATAAAAAAAATATTAATTTTATACATAGAAGTAATTGAAATTAAATAATAGTGTACTCAAAAATAATTGAAACAAAATGTAGGAGGTATATACGCCTTGTAATAGTAAAAATTGATTTCCGGAAAACTGATGTGATTTTAACAGAATTTCAAATGTCATTAAAAATATTTAATAACACAAAATACAAAAATATTTTTAATTATACATCTACTTAAATAAACGCTACCAATAATAATGAATTTAATATTTTTTGAAACCAGAATTAAGAATTTGTCTGTAAAATGAAATTTCGGTGATGCAATTTATAACATGTAAAGACAATAATACACTGTTCACCGATACGATTAACGCCAGATGTGCGGGTTTCTCAATTTCTGCTCTAGATAGAAATAAAAAAAAAGAATGAACAATCTACCTAATTAGTTCGATAAGAGATCGCAATCAGATACTGCAGGTTAATCAGAAAAATTCTTCTCCAAACAGTCTTTACTAATTAAGAGTATGGATGCGGAATTTCTGATTTTTATTAAGTGGCCCAATAAAAAAAATTCTCAGAGGTTTTCACTTATTCATGTGAGAGGATAAAACACCCTCGCCAGGGAAGAAAATCGCTGTCCCTGTGAAATTAAAAAACTAATTTGTTTCCTCTAAAATCCCCACTCAGGTTCTAATTTGAAACGCAACCACAATACTAGGTATCTCTATACGGTACGTTAATGATGCCTAGCATATAGAAAAATACAGAAAGCTACGCGTTCTTTTTTAAACAAACGAATAACGGAAGATTTCACGAAAATACGGATAATTCAAAAACTCAAGCAACTGTTACTAATATCCATAAGAAAAAAGCAGGTGGAAGTCTTTAACATAAGGCGAAATAGATAAACGGAAGGAACAATTCGTTAAAAATCAGTTATGAATAAACAAAATTAATAACTAAGGACAGTACTGAGATGACAAAAGGGAAAAAATACTACACTTGAAAAAACGAACGTAGATTCTTGGAGTGTAATTTTAGTTATTATTTGGGCTGTTTCCATTGTTTGTGGAATTTAAGTATTCGGATTTTTCGGCAGTTATTCCACTGTTATTCTACTCTTCAGGGTAGCCCTGATAAGGATTGTTATTTATTGTCAAACTCATCACTAAAGCTGGTAATTTGTCTGACTTGTTTGCACCTCCCTAATTTTTTATTCCCTTGAAAATATCCTTAGTGAAATTTGATCCCGGTATTGATATTCCTAATATTTATCGTCAAGACATGTCACCACTAAACTAAAATTAACAAAAATTATTTCTTTAAAACTTGTATTTATGCTATAAATATATGCGTAATAACTATACTTTTCGTGAATATAATTAGTATAGTCTATTGGCGCGAATGTTCTTGAATCTCCGTATTCTCTATGTGGTGGTTATTTTCTCGAATCATAGGGAGCTATACATCTTTAATATCAAGGATTTGTGTACTCACGGTAATTGTTGTTGTGTCTATGTATGCTATTTTTATTAGTTTTTACTGTTCTCCTTTTGCCAGGACTATAGTTGTTTCATGCAATCCTATGCCCTATGCCAGATGCGATTTATCTGTTTCCTCGTGTAGAACCAATTTTTGGTGTTCATCAATTTTAACCTTGACGAGTCTGCTTGTCTCTCTTATATATATAGTCGTTCACATTCACGAGGTATTCTATAAACACAATAGTTCGTTCTTCGATTTTCGTTGGCAGACGTTCTTTTTGTTAGAACCTATTTGCGTTCATGGTTTTTATAACTGTTCTAACCTTAGAGTCATTGCCTATCCTTCTCATCTTTAGACCCATAACGAATATGGATCATCATACACACATTTTCTTCTGGTCATTTATGATTTTCAACCCATATTATCCGATTCCTTGCTTGTGGTAACGCTTTTTCTATGTAGCCATTTAATTTTAAGCTGTTGGTTATGACTTCAAGCTCTTCTGTCTTGTTTAGTCGTGCATGTCTACTCTATCGTATAAGCATTTGGCTACTCTAATTTTAACATTATGAGGATGACTGGAGTCGAAGTGCAAATATTTTTCTACGCGTGTCGACTTTCTATACTTTCTGGTCTTCAGTCTATGTTCCGCTAGAAACAACTTATAGTTACAAAAAATTTAAAGAATGTTTTTAAGGTACTCGGATTTTAAATCACATTTCGGTCCAGAAACGCTATAAAATCTTTTCTGGTAAACGCAAAAAATAAAGTCGAGTTCAATCAGAAATCCGGAGTATATGAAATAAATTGTCGGAATTGTGATAAAAAATAATTGGTCAAGCTAAACGGTCAATAGGAGCTTGGTATAAAGAATATATCGCGCACATTAAATTTAATGGACCTGAGAAATCCAATTTAGCGAAACATGTGTTAGAAAATAATCACAGCGTAACCACGGATTGTCTACATTTAATAAATATTATAAGCAGTTACTGTGAATTAGACAGTTGCGAGAGCATCTGTATTGTAAAAAATAAAAACCATGTGGTCAATGCGGACCGAATTTCGATACTATATTCTGGTCTTCATGAGTTCCTGGAAGACACGACCGTTAAAAAGGTCCGTAAATGATTGCGGGACATACATTAGTACAGGTGTTAATTTTTAAGACTGAGTAATATTGTCTTACAGACGTCTTGTGGATATCAGTGTATATTCTGGTTTTAACGAAATAAGTGTGGGATTTTTTGCTTATCTAATTATTGCCACTAATCCAGGACTGTGATAAATAATCTGCTGATGTATGAACATTGATGTGATAAGGGTTTTCTGTCTTTCTTTAATTAATTCAATTAACCAATTTCTCCAACAATATTTACTGACAATTAAATTATCTATTCTAAACTTATATTTATTACATACCTGACACATCGCAGTTATGAGAAACTTATTTTTTGTGTAACATACGTTAATATCTTTATTTACTTTAGTTCTTACATAAAATCTAAAAATAATGAATCTTTCTTTGAAACGTTATAATAAAATTTTTTTAGAATAGTTATTTACAAACAAATGTCACTGGCAAGAATTTATCTTTACATTTAAAAAGGAGTGAATGAAGTAAAAATTAATCCTGTAATGCATAATGAAGACAAAGTACGCAACAGAAAGAGTAGAGGAAATATAATAAAATACGAATACATTTGTAACATTATATTTCTTGCAATAATGCTAAATTAATTCAAATGTATTTAAATGTGTATACTTGAACTTAATTTGCCTTCCTATAAAAATGTAAAACTTGCAATGCTTTGAAGAGCAATTTATTGAAGCTTAGTGTATTTTATATTGAGGATATTAAAATGATTGACTGTGACGTAGCTACAATTTGGAGAATTTTAGTTTCTTCTACTCGTTACTTCATATTTTTCATTATTTTTCATTGGCATAGAAGTTTCACTTTACAGGCATTATTTATTTATATATTATTATAAATTTTCAATTCCTTTAAATTCTCAGTAATATTTGTTCTAAACTTAGATCGTTTTTGCTGTGGAACACAGAACGCTAGTGGAACATAGATATACGTATTGACGTGTTTTGTTACTTAGCAGTTGGTCTACACGATCGGTGAACTATGGAATGTTTTAAAAACAAACATTATTTTTGCACGGAGAAATCAATGCATCAGTTTATTTTGTTAACAGAGGACGTTGTTGATTATATTGTATATATACGTATATACATGTCATGTTAAATGATATTATCAGCGTCAAAAGGTAATTTCAACAAAACTATATAACTCAGAACCAATCAAGTACACTTGATTATTTACAGAATTATCCGAATAAGCTGTTGAAGGATACCTAAAAAGAAATAATAGGCGAACCTAAAGCTTTTGTTGTTCTAAATTTGTACTACTCACAAAATGCCTAGAACAACTTACTTGATTTAGCAATCATTTAAATTGTAATAAAATTTTAAATTCAACATTTTTCTCTTATTAATTCTGGTCTAATTTGTGCGATTAGACAACTGAAAGCGCTCATAACTTTATCAAAACTGAGTGGCGTCCAGTTGAAATTGCTATGTATGTATGTAGGTGGCGATATTACGACGGATGACTATAAGTCCTATATTTTTCAATAGAACAGTTGTCGCAGATAGAATGGTGTAGTTACTTTGCAAAAAAATCATCGCACGATTACCCCTTTGCGATTATCAGATTTACAAAGGGTACTACTGAATCGTGGGAAGCTGCTTGTTGCTGCATGTTGAGACATGTTCATATGTTACGCGCATAGTAGCTACCGCCCTATGTCGATGGGCTCAGTTATTCATTAGCAGTGAGAGTATAAAGTACTTGCCATGGCATCGTGGTCACGAAATGAGATAAGGGCAGTTTTGCGTTATAATTTCGTGCGTGGTTTAAACATAGACCAGTGCTTAGAAGAAATGACTCTTGCACTAGGTGATGTTTGTTCACATCGCACAACGATATTCAGGTGGAATAGAGAATTCCAAAGGGACAATTTCGGTATGTGAACAACATCGTGACAGGTGACGAGACTTGGCTGCACTATTACGATGTGCCGACCAAAGCTCAAAACAAAGTTTTGGTCTTTAATGATGAGAAAATCCCGATCTATGAAGAAGAAAATGATAGCTGAATTTTTCAAATCGAGTGGAATTGTGGAACACGTCGTTTTGGACACACAGAAGACAGTCACAACTAAATGGTATATTGAACAGTGCCTGCCTAAAGTCATTGGATCTATGAAGAACTTGCGGCCAAAGTTAAGAATGGACACCTGGTTCTTCCATCACGATAATGTTCCAGCTCCCCGCGCCAAAGCCTGCACCGAATATTTGACCACGACAGGATTGAAACTTCTCTAGCATCCTCCCTACAGTCCAGGTCTTGCTCCCTGCGATTTTGCACTGTTCCCGCATGTGAAAATGAAGCTAAAAGGGAGGCGGTTTTCCAGTAATGAGGACCTTCTGCGGGCTTAGGACAACGAGTGTGCTTTACTCCCTAGTGAAACTTGGCAGAACTGGTTTTAAGATTGTTTTCGGAGGATGGAGAGGTGAATTGAGTGTAGAGGAAATTACTTTGAAAAAATTAAATAAAGAAAGCTGTATTGCAAAACTTTCCTAGTACCCTTTGCATAATCCGAGTAATATTAAATATGTGCATAACCTAGTGCATAAGATCGATTGCATTGATTTAGTTTCACAATTGCCTTTTCTTGTACCTCGCACAGCGAATTACTTTTCTGTATAAATTTTATGCACCTTATTGAAGTTATTGAGATCGCTATATTGCGATTTTCGTAAGACTTGTAAAATACATTTAAAATAATATATTTAAAGTAAATTTACCTATTATTTATTTTAATTTCATTATGAATTTTATTAAGGTACTTATATTTAATTTATTACTAAGTGTTTGTCTGATTGTAATATATATTTATCTTGTTATTGAAATATGTAATTCTGTTGGACAATAAATGAATAAATTACTAAATGATTCTACTATCAATCATATCGCTTTTTCAACAGACACATAAATCAAAATAAAAGATAGAGTGCACATGTTTTATGCAGGATGCTCCCATTCTATCTAAAAGGAAATTCAATATTTTCTATAGGACACATTTACAATTTGAACGAGTTTATTGGTATGGAAAGAAAAAGTACATTTTCGTTCTATTCATAAAATAACTCATTTAAAATTCTCTCTTCCTATATATAGATATATCTGAGAGAAAAAGAAAGCATACTTTTTCTCTCAGATATATCTTTTTATTGTTACATTTATATTTATAATTCTTGTTTAAAGTATCTCGAATATGTGGCCATCAAGACATCTACATGTTTATTAAAATACATCAGGGATGTGTTTTTAATGCGAGTGAGTGATTTATGTATACAAATGTTATTGTAATATATTCATTTCACCTTTTGTGAATTTAGCGTAAGAGAGAAATAGAAAAAATATCTCTTTGAAATTACATAGATTTTTGAGTGGAATTCATCTAAGGTTCGAATATTTAACGATGGCTAGTTATCGTACAACATGAAGGGCTGATTGATGAGATGGTGTAATACAATCCTCTTATGCATTCGATGTCTTGTAGTTTCTATCGAGGTTCTGTTGATCTTAGGGTCATCTTCAAGATCTGCTATTAAACTGATTGTCTCCATTGTCGTTCATCAGTGCGTGTCCGTCGTGTTCGCGGGTAAGTGAGTTGGGTAAGATTGGATGCTTTTTTATATCAATGCATCTCTGATTGTTCTTCGATAGTTGTTGTTCATAGTGACTAATACTTTCGGTCCCACTAACATATTTTGCCACCGGTAATGATCTAATTCTTTACTTTCGTGTATCGTTTTGATATTTCTTAATTCTTGGTAAAAGCGATCTCCCTATTTGCCAGACGTAGCTCTTCCCTCCCTCGCATATTCACTTGTAGACTCCGTCTCTTTTTATTCGTGGTTATTTGTGGAAAGGTTGCGTTGAATAGTTGTTGCAGTACTAAAACATACTTTCACATCCTTCTTCACTAATATTCTTTCTAATTTCTCTACCACCAAAACTACACGAAGCACAGAAAACGGGTTTACAGGAATACAAATTCGAATAGCAGCAAATAAAAACTTAAAGACAAAGAGGAGAGAAACAATCCGAACAAAATTCGATTACCTTACATTAAGGGAACAACAAAGCGAATGCCGAAAAAATATGAAATCGATAGAGTACACCTACAAACAAAAAAATTCAGTTTCTTGAAAATTGATCTCGAAGAGTAGAGGATTTATGAGACATCGTAAACCTCTTGCAATCGGACATACATAGGAGTGCTCCCAAGGAAGAACATAAAACGCGATAGCGCGCAGATTATTCTCATTAGATGAAGACGCATTATGCACAGACCGTCACATCAACATTAAGGGAACAGAAGCAATAGCCAGCCATAAACGTTTTCGCGAGAATAATAAGAGAAGTAATCAAAATAAGGAAAAAAGCAGTTTGAATGAAGGGGTGACGAACAGAAACTACCCAATACAGAGAAAAATGCTTTATTAAAATACACGCATAGGGACCAAAGTATGCCAACCCACAAATACCAGTATAGTAGTTGGTAATTAGTTACAAATATTTGTAGTTTTAAATAACTCCACTAATGCAGGTATTATGTGCCGCTCCAAAACAAATTTCAATGAAAATCATTTAAAAAAGGCTTTATTGAATTATTTGTTAAAAATGTCCACCCAGTTTCTGTATACACAGTCCAGCTCTTCTTAGAATTAAAGAGCTAACAGTCTCAACAACAAGTTGTTTTCTGTTTCCAAGTTGTTCTAGATAAACTAATTTTGTTAGCCTTCCTCACAAAAAATAATCTAGTGGATTTAAGTCCAATGACTTTGGCGGCCAAGCAAATGCTGAACCTCTTCCAATCCACTAGTTTGTATAATTTTCAATAAGAAAATCTGTTGCGTGCCTATCCAAGTACGAGCGTATCCCGTCGTGCTGTTTTCACATT
Source organism: Dermolepida albohirtum (assembly GCA_031893035.1). Classification (NCBI taxonomy): domain Eukaryota; kingdom Metazoa; phylum Arthropoda; class Insecta; order Coleoptera; family Scarabaeidae; genus Dermolepida; species Dermolepida albohirtum. Next base: position 198,390 of record JAVIWB010002640.1, read on the forward strand.
CGTCGTCTTACATTAAAAATAAAGTCGTAAGTCATTTTTCAGGAAACGAACTGCTCTGAAATGTTCTTCGATTATATATGGACTAATGAGATGGACGTCAATAATAGAACATTAAACATTCATCGAAAATTTATACTGAAAGTGATTCCCTAATTTATCGTAGTTATCATGAGCCAACAAAGTGAACTTCAAATGCTTGTAGCTCAGTTAAGACAGAGCTTTGGACATATGTACATTCATTGGAATTTTTTAACTTTAAATTACTTTAGTAACACATGTTAAAGCTGTGGCAATCATGTCATGGGATATCCACACACACACACACACAAACATATATATATATATATATATATATATATATATATATATATATATATAATATACATACATATATGTGTGTGTGTGTGTGTGTGTGTTTAAAAAGTTAAAAGGCCAATCAAAAAATTTTCAGGCGAGGAACATTTTTCTAGATTCCAATTTTCTCATAGTAGCCGATAATTGTTTTGTTGCTTTTCCAATATGTATGTGCTTATATATACCATATACATATGTCTATTTCTAGTGTAAAAGCACTTCTTAACACTTATACCTATTAGTAATCTATTCTCTATCACCTTATTTATATTTGCAAATTTTACAATTTAATAAAGCTAACACATCTTAATCTGGAAGGTATAACTTCCTGTAACGAAATTTTAATATAAGCTATTTCGCATTATATTCTCTTATATTCATATCTTATAGGAAACAGCGTACGCTCTTAACGTTTAATGTGTTATTTGATCTTGAAAATCAAAGCAATTTATCGTTTGTTTGACATCGATACGTAGTCAAAGAGAATTATAACACGTATTATCAATTAGATTTTATAAGGATGTATAACGCTATCCAAATTTAATTGCAATTACCAAAGTTATAATAACAGGATTGAAACTTGAGATAGGATTAATAATCAGACATATTAAGTTATCCGTTGACTTAATAATTAAGCATTACGATAACAGTTTTATATTACAAGGAAAGCAAGTGCATTTATCGATGTTTTTACGATTACGCTATAAATTTTCGTTTATTTAAATATTTTTTTTTTGAGATATTGCTAAGGGTTTAACAAAATTAAGAACGAAAATGTTATTTAACGACGTAATTAGGAAAAATTACAATTCATTTTAGACTGAAAAAAATATGTTCGCAAGACTGCTTGTAAACGACTAATTAAAATTGTCTTATTCTGTAGTAATCTAGTGCGGTGAACATGGTTTGTATGTTTATATATTCTGGACAGGCATTTCTCAACCTTCTTATATATCGACCCAATATAATGAAATTAATTAGAGCAGGGTGCTATTTACACCGACACTAAAATATATACAAATCAAATAATTGATTTTAATGAAAATATAAAGTAAATATAAAATAAATAAAATAAAAATTTTATATTTATTTTAAATTTTTGTTGAGAAATATTAGCAAAATAACAATATTAATTTTAAAAATAAAAACAGGAATTAATAAGCAAAATTAATGAAGCGCTATTCTAGAGTATCCACTTAAACATACCAAACCTAAAAGAACTAAATATAATGGGAAAAGTACTTTTATACTAAGTTGTAAACCTTAAAAGCCATTGCGTTTAGGACATTATGCATAATAATCACTAATAACTAAAAAAATGTTGAACAAACCTCCGAGTTATAAATAAAATAAGTAAGGTATGTAATTCTAACGTAGGAAAACGATTTAGAAATTTATTTACACCTGCCACAATTAACAATTCACTTTTGCGAGGCTTCTGATATAAGCTATCGGCAATACCAGCACACATTCGTTTCGAGATTCACTTCACTGGCGCACCAGGTCGACGCAGAACCGTTTCCCTCCCAATCTGCAGTTTCCACAATTTCGTCTGCGATATTACATGTACATATGTATATTGAGAGCGACGCATATTCGTTTTGCAACAGACTGTTGCAGATAATAATAATAATGTCACACTTAGGTATATCGACAAAACGACCATTGTCCGATCAAGCAAACAAGTTAATAAGTAGATATCCTAATTTAGCCTAGACATGTAAAGAGTACAAAGCACATATTTAAAAAAAGGGGTAAAATCGAGCGAGAAATTTTTATTTCATTTATGCATAACAATGATTTTATATAATCTACTGTTTACTTTATTATCAAATGAATCATTTTGTTCTTTTTGGAATAAATACGCGTAATATCAGTTAGTTAGTCGGACGGCGTTACAGAATTTTCCTTCGTCCGTTCGTGAACGTATTGAACATACGATTAAATTCGAATCGAAAACGAAGAATATGTGGACGTGCAATGGTACGTACAATGTAACCACTTCAATTGTCATCTTCAATTTTATTAGCATTCAGAAAAGTACAATAATGTACTGCCGAAATAGTTTCAAGACTAGCGCTAAATACACTGGAAAATTTTGAATTTTCGACAAATCAACGATGATTGTTTACGAGTGATGGTGCAAAATTTGTACTTTCGGTCTTGTGGCAAAACTATTCGACTGTTTTGCCCTGAGGTAGATGCTTTAATAGGACATACAACGTTTGCCGAATCCCAATAACTGTTCTGGTATCTCATCACTGAACCAACAGAGCGAATTCTTATGCGTTAGGAAACAGAGTCACAAGCAGAGTTTTACTATTATATTATAAATATTTTGAGGACATAAAGAACGTGGTTTTAAAATACGATCCGAAAGAAGCTGCAGCTATCAAATAAAGCTAGTTAAAATTTCAAGCTAGTCACGATAAAACAGATTTAAAAGCTATTTAGAAGAATTACTTCGGACTAATGGAGGTAATAGGCAAAATAGAAAGTCCTTTGCTGTCACCAGTGGAATCTCTCAAAATAGAGAAAGATGTTTACGTACAACTATTCACTGTAGTAAGACAAATTTCTAAAGTGCGTCTAGAGATCCATCAAGTGGTTTAAAATTTTGTTATACAAATATACTTTACTAGATGTACAAAGCTCGGGATTCGTATATAAACACATTTTTTCCCTACGCCTCACTTGGTTTGTTGATACAACTGTGCACCTCAATTTGATTTCTCTACTAATCAGTCTCTGTATGGTGATAGGAATGACTTATAACAGCCTGTTGTATTAGCCATGCGTACAGATGTTTTGAATGGTCGGACAATATTAAGATGTATGATAACGGAAGTAAAATTTTAAAATTATGAAAATAAAATTTAATTCACATATATATATCAATTGAATTATGTATGCTATATGTAGTATATTTGTACCTTAGAAACAATTATAGAGCTTGTGGGAATATCATCCTCTGTTGCCATATCTACATAATATACCTTTGTTCATTTGTGTAGGTTTTTATGTTGAATGTTGGTATTATATTTCGAATCTGTCCAGTATAAATGCACAATAAGCAAGGTTATATTTTGACTATGAAGCGAGTAAGTAGACCATTTAAAAACGTCAAGGCAAAATATCTAACTAGACATTTTAAATGTCATTGATTTTAGATGAATTCAAATGGTCAAGCGAGTCATAAACGCATTATGTTCATTTATATATAACTTCATTTACTAAATAAATCAATAATGATTATATAAGCAAATATTTCATTATAAAAATAAAATATACAAATAAGATTTAAATCAATGATATATATTATATTTAAGTAATTTATTAATAGTGTATCAGTAGATGGTACAAGAGATGGTCACATATTATTATAGAAATTAATGAGTCAATTTCTTAGTTTCTTTTACTATACATGCATATTTCTAAGTTATAGTTTATGTACTTGGACCATCATCAATATTTTCAGTTATACTTGAATCTGAATTATATTCTGTGCTTGCTGAAGAACTATTTAATGTTATTCAGAATTTCTGCATATCATCTAGAATTTCATCAACCTTTCACATTTTTTCTTCCATTAAAAAAGTTTTTATATTTACAATAATCGTACCTCTTCACACATTGTCTCTGTCATTCTTGCACGATATTTGACCATAAGCTTTCTCCATTGGGGTTCTATATATTTAGCTTTAAGTGTTATGTTTTTCATCTTTATATAATGTTTAACATGAGACCACAGCATTTCAATAGGATTTAACACGCAATTATATGATAAACGCAATATCGTATGTCCTCTTCTAGTTACGATATCTTCAAGCTTACAATTATAATCTTGCTTTACTACAGATACTAAATGTAACCAGTCTCTCTTTAATATACCGTCTTCATATTAAACTATCACCTTTTTCCAATTAGATGTAGCGTTTTCAGGAACAATAACAGATTCTGCAGGCAAATTGGCAAATAATCGGTTTTTAAATAAATCTTCATGAATATTTCCACAAATTTCAACATGAGCATCCACTGTGCTTTTTTCATAGAAAAAGTAAATTTAGTCATAATTATAAAGCCATTTTCATTGCCAACATGAATAAGCGCAAAGCGTTGTGTAAAACCAGTTGTTGCTGTAATTGCCTCTGTCGCTTAGACTTAACTGTGGTATCAATCCAAACATTATCAATGACATTACTTGCCCATAATTCACAAATGCACACAATATATCTTTATCTCTGTCAATAACTTTTTATTTGACGTAAATACTTGCTTCCTCACCTTCATATCATCATGTTCTGAAAGAATGTTTTTCCTTCCAATTTTCTGAAAATTAGAACCGATATCTAATAATAGATTGTTGTTTTCTATCTAGACATATTCTCCAAAATAATAGCTCTTAACATGCGGTTAAATGTTGGTGGTGTATTTCGAACGAAAAAGCTATGACCTATACGCTTAATTTGTTCCTGCACTCTTTCATCAAGTACTTGGGTACGTGGATTTTGTTGTATAACTTGTCTTATAAGCTTACTCCTTAGTGGTGATGTAAGTGTTCCTTTGTCTTTGTTTATTGCTTTAATACGCTTTGCGTTATAAAAGTAAACAATGTACATGTTTATGTGAAAATGGAAACTGTATCAAAATAACTGGTATAAAAGTTATACATATAAATGAATCGAAATAAAAAGCTGGATAGAATCTAAATACAAAACAACTAATGAATAAACATAGCCTCCCCCTCTCTCGTCCAAACACAAATATGTATTGAACGACAAAGCGAGAGCGCGTCCATCTCGCATGTCGATAACTAAGTTACCAGACCGTATAGACAGACGCTGCGTCACGGCTACTTGCCAATTAAAAGAATGTTAAAAGGAATCATTCTAATATTAATAACACCCTGTCTACTGCATATGTTTCATAGATATCACTGATCTTCAGGCAGACTTGCGTTATTAATGAACGATTCAATACACTTTTGTGTTTAGACGAGAGAGGGGGGCTATGTTTATTCATTATTTTTCTGTATCGAAATAATTTGATAAACGCTAGAGGAATCGTTCATTAATAACACATATCTGCCTGAAGATCAGTGATATCTATGAAACATATGTAGTAGACAGAGTGTTATTAATATTAGAATGATTCCTTTTTAACAAACCAACTATTGATAATTTGCCTAACTTCACTCGTTGGGGATCGTGTCAACAATGAATAGGCTTAGAACGAAGCCCTAATTGCAACAGCGAGTAATACAAAAAATACTTATTCTACATAAGCCCGTGCACTTCATTCCAAGATGAACGAATAAACGATATACATATGTTTTACGTCCAATAAATATTTTAAAAAATATGTGGTAACTTTCACGTTGGAAAAGGAACGCTAATTTATTTGGCACTCCAAGCATATATTTTAAATTTCAGGCGTAAAACAATTTTTTTTAAGTTAATACGTATTTAAATATCAAAAAGGTTCTCTCGAGGTTGCAACCAGTAAGTGGGGCAATATAAAAATTTGGAGTATAACTACGGAGCATCATCAAAAAGAACGATCGGAACATCTAACTAAAAGTATGCGACTTCTTCGTAATAACATACCAGATTACTAGTAAACCTACGATATAATCGTGAATGTAAAATTTTTCACGGTGTTATAACCTCATTATTATTCGCCCATTCTATTTTAAAATGCCAAGAACAATTTATTCTTTCCATTTTAAGCTACATGTAAAATTGAAAACAACTAAACGGCCTTTACAGCTTTTACATTTTGCTTACTAATTTATATTTATAACTAGGGCATACTACAATAGTTTTTTTATTATTTCTACAACTGGGATCATAAAGTTAAAATCAATCAAAAAATAAGCGATAAGTATAGGGTATCGCATTATATCGCGAAAATGACGTTATAGAGCATTAAAAAGTTTTTTACGCTTCCCCATCTGACGGAAATCAATATTATATTTATACAGTTCTCACGATATTTCTAGATAATAAAAATTTGAAGATAACTGCTTTCATTAAGTACATACCATAATAATGAATTTCAGTTATATTATTTGTAAGTCGGGATTATGTTTATTATGACGTTCATCGGAAAATATCAGTATTACTCTCTGTTGAATTACATAATAAATATCACAGTATATAAAACATATTCTTGTATTATATTAATAATTATTGACGTAGGCTGTGGATATTTAGTCTCGATTACTAAATAAACCAAAGTAAATTACAAGATTTGTTTTAATTATTATAGCTGCCTCAGTAAATTGAAATTTTTCACGCAGTTTTAAATAAATATGTTAGTTTTATCCTGATTCATATTCTACTTATTATTGCCTTAAGAGAAGTAAAATTTCCATTAAAGATTAAAAGTGATTAAGGCGATTAATTTTAGAATACAGTCTCATTACAGTAAATATTTACTATTAAATAGGTGTAAATAACAAAAAAGTACGGAGCTAGTAGTATTTAGAACGAAAGAAAAACAAAGAAAACAGACGGAGTTTGCTCTATTTATTTGCTTTTCTATTTATAGTGTTCATGGATCAAATCATTAAAAAATGTAATAATAGGATAGAGAAATGATAATAATAATTACGATAACAATAATAATCTTTATTTCACCGAACAGAATTCAATTACAGAACAAATTCAAAATAAATACAGTGCCAAAAAGTACCAAAAATACAATACAAAGTAAGTATAAATAGAAATAAAGTATTGCTAATAAAATTAAACTTGAAACTTTTAATTTTTGCCCATATGTGTTAAAGGAGCTTTAAATAAAACATTTGTTCTAGTTCTTTAAACCAAAAAAGTGTCATTATTTCGGCTTGAAGCGCGTAAAACACGAAAATTGATCTGTGACAAAATGGAAAGAAAATCTATTACATTATTCATTAATGTAACCAAAAATTTTGCATTAAATAACTCTCGCGTAGAGTTATTTAATGAGAGATACTGAAAGTGATTGAAAATCATATGCACGGAATATAGTCACGTTAATTGATACGACGAAGAAGTTATTTGCCATTATATTTAAACGCAAAATATTTTAACCATCTCTTTTGCACTCTTTCGAGTTCCGAATGCAAATATACATAATGAGGTCACAAAAAAAAAGGGCGTGTGTTCAAGTTTGGAACATACGAAGGTTTAATTCAGTAGCCTTAGAGTATAAAGAATCGAGAAAGGTTTACGTGACCGATAATAAAGCTAAGAGCGCCCGAAGCTGAATTGCATATGTGGTGAATATGATCAGAAAAGTTTAGATGTGTATCGAAAAAATTCCTAAATCTTTAACATCGGTTTGTCTAATCAATTGGATTGGACGTACTGTATAATTATATACAATTGGAACATTAAATTTAGAATAGGTAACGATTCGGTATTTATTAACATTGAGCTTTATTTTGTTTGAATCATATCAATTGCCTGTAATATAAAAATAACCTTGCACATTTAAACTGGCAGACGAACTTGTAATTGAAAAAAGTATCATCAGCATAAGCTGGAACCTTACAGTCGAGATGGACAAGATATCATTAATATAAGTACAGAAAAGCAACCGTCCAAGATTCGACTTCTACAAAACACCTGCTAAAGCAAAAAAATAACCCTAATCAAAACCATTATAAGAAACACATAGAGTCTTATTAAAAAGATAGAACTCTAATAATATGATTATTGAAATCGAAAATTCAAGATATTTATTTTGAAAGCAAGTCCAAAATTATTTAAGGTATCATCACTGATAAATTGAGTTATTTCTACTATGTTGGTGAGAAAGAAAAATACAATGAGGGTATACTTGAACAAAGTTTGTTTGCAAACATGCAAATTGAGTAACGATATAATGCAGTAATTTTAAAAGTTTACTACATATTTGGTAATATACGAGGACTGCTGATAAAATTTTGCGATGTGGCAACACAGTGGTCATCAGACGTTTGAGATATAAAAATTCATGAGTTTGGACACTTTTATTGTTAAACGAAAGTGTGTGAGAGTGAAAATATATTGGTAAGTGGTAGGTCCTAAACTAATCCATACCTAAAGGTTATACTTGGTGTTTGGTGGCTTTAAAAAGGAATTATGAACTATGAACTTTTTGGGTTTAACATAATCATTAACTCAAATAAGAACTGTGATCAACTCGATTAATTAAAATTGATGAAAGGCGACCATTGTCCATTATTACTATACGTGGTTTCATCTTTCTTGTTGCTTAACTTCGTTGAAATGTTTAATATCACCTGCTCTATTCCCTAAATATTGCACCATCTGTTTACAAAATTGACTCAGTGGAACACATTTTAACAATTCAGCAGCCTGTAAAATCATTAGGAACTTCTCGATCAATCTGTTAATTGTTTATTGTATATATTTACAAAATAAGTATAGTTACATAAATTTTAAAAGGTAACATTCTCAAGATAGTGAAAGGTAAATTTCCGAAACAAGGAATTAAAATATAATCATTACAAACTAAATTTATTTTTCATTACTACAATAGTATGGTATAACAAAAACTAAGACTAGTAACAACTAGTATGCTGAAAATGGAAATTTATGTAGATTATCAACATAATGATTTAGCAAAAATAAATTTTGTATTTACATAAACAGTTTCCTAGTTATTAAATCGAATAGAAAAATAAATAATTTACATACTTGGCTTATGTATGCAGGTAGGTATTTATCCCTTGGGAGACAATGGAAATCTATAAGTAAGAGAAAACACTTGTTCGAAAATGTGCTCGAATTGAATCTATTTTATCGCTGACAGCATTTTTGATTCGACATAAGTGTTTGAAAAATACATGCTTGTTATCTTGACGTTGTTGAATGAAAACTAACGGAAGAATTTCAACGGAATAGAATAAATTTAAAATTGTCAATTTTAGTTTAGAGAAAAATGCATGTCCGGAAACTATATATATATATATATATATATATATATATATATATATATATATATATATTGTATTACTAAGAGTTCAATATACTTATATACATATATATGTTACACTTGATGTTTTCGCGGATGTGCGATGAAGCTGTATTTTCTCGGATTCTAGGCCGCGTGTGTTGTACAGTTGTATCCTAAGAAAGATCGTTTCCTTGACGTTTCAATGAGATCGCAGTCGTCATCTTCTGGGGCTTATCTGTCGCTTACTGAAGTTAAAGATTGTTTAACGTGTGTCTAGTGGTACGCTTACTTATACGTTGGTGTCTTGGCGAGTGGCGTTGTGATAATGACGTCGCGATGATTATTTGGAGCTTGTACTCTATCGCGGTTCATTTCAGCCTTATTCTATAGGTTAGCCAGAAACAGTTTCAACGTACGTGGCAGGCGTTGGCTGTCGTCACGTTTATTCAAGCTGCTAGGTCTGTGTCTAGATAAAAATGGCGTCGTCGTGTCTTCTTAATATGCAGTCGACTTTATCTTTAGTACCTTTTATATGTATATAGGAGAAAAACGCTAGATATAAATCCCTGTTTTTCCAATTTTGATTTATGCGGCTTTTTTACTTTGTTTATGATTTCGTCTGAATTCCCGTTTGCGGGGAGAGCGTTTCTAATGTTAATCTTTTCATTGCGTTTGTGGTGTTCGTCTATTAACCGTGCGGATCGTAATGCTGACGTTTTACTACGGACTTTAGTTGCATTTGATGATGGTGTAATTGCGTTTTTAAGTATATATTAGTGTGTGTAGGTTTCTAATAAACGGTGTCCTAATATCCCATTTTCTTTCTGGAGCACCAGCATGTCAAGAAAATGTAGCTTTCTTGATTTTCTACTCCCATTGTCGATTTTCAAATGTTTGGAATGCAGGTAGTGTAGGAAGATTTCTTGTGCCAAGTATTGAACCGTGGCTTGTGTTGGTGCTCCTATAGAACTTACATTCGGATGGAGTGGTACATCGGTTTTGTGTATTTTTGAAAGAGATAGAAGATAGAATTTCAAGCATCAAGATGATTTTTGTCGAGGAATTATTCATGAATTCATGAGTGGTCGTCTAAAGGTACAGCTATTTTTCATCAATACAACAGTGGCATTTCGCTTGTCTGCGGTTAGACCAACGATAGTGTCGTGCTTCTGAATATTTTTGAGAGCTAGATATTCATCTATGTTATGTTGCTCATGGGTGGTTTTGACTTTCTGATAATAGTCACTCTCGTCGTACTTTTTCTGCCATTATGTTCGACTTGGCATAGGGCTGATTTCATCTTGCAGATAATGCTCTTCACTGGAATGCATTTCGATATTAACGCATAGTTTAAACTTTTCTCCAGAACACTGATGTTCGCTTCACTGAATGTTTTCTGTGATAGATTGCGTACCGTTCTTGTTATATATATATATATATATATATATATATATATATATGTATATATATAGTATATATGTATGTATATAGCCAGTATATAAAGCAGCGGGAGAAGCAGTCACAGCCAGTTTCAGGTTGACGCTCCTTTCGAGAACTTCTGTCCAACATCACAGAGAGCCCGAGAATCTAATATTACTCATACTTACAACTGTGAGAACCTTCGTTCGAATGTATATACATATATATATATATATATATATATATATATTATTAATATTAATATATAATATCACCTGAGATGTGAAAACAACTGCTTATATATATATATATATATATATATATATATATATATATATATATATATATATATATCAAGTGATATTATATATTAATATTAATAATTTTTATGCTCCCAATTAAAAGAAAATAAGGATTATTTATAATTTAAAAAGAAAAACGAAAACAACCGACTTTTCTAATTACATATGATGTAATGTGTATGTGACGTTTCGTATCCTATTTATTTTGTTTCTTTGTCACAGATTAACCAATAACATGTAAGTTTTAACCATAAAAATTTTTTTAAATAATTGTGTGAGCCACCAACGTTACAAAAAATTATTTGAAACAGGCTAGTTGATATTTATCAAGGATAAACACATTTTAAAATTACTTTTACAAGCAACGCGATAGGCATTTCTCTATTTTCGGTTATAATTTAAAATTATATATTGTAGATGGCGTATATATATATATATATATATATATATATATGTAATATATATATTGTATAAATGGGTGATTCATTATGATGCACTTTTTCAATAGCGATTTTTTGACAGATAAAACGTGAGTCGTGTCAAACTTTCACGCTATTTTAGTTAAGTAGTAGCATTTTATTATGGAGAGATGCAGTTCGGCACAGCGTCTACAAATTATTCAGCTGTATTATCATAATCTGCATTCCACGAGAAATGTGTTTCGTGCGTCTAGAGCAACTTATAGTTTATATAATCGGCAGCCCGAACGCACAATTCGGTGTACCAGAGAAAAATTTAAATCGCAATTATCATTATTGGATAATACGCCACCAAATAGACCACATCCAGCACGTAGTGAAGAAAATATAGTAGTGACGGTATCTGAAAGTGTACGCGAAGACCGTGAAGAATCGATTCGGCGTAAAATACCGCAAGTTGGGGCAAACGGCAATATGCCACAACTTGAGGATCTTGGTTTAGTAGCATACAAAATTCAACTCGTTCAAGAATTGAAAGCGATCAACCTTTCGAATCGTCGCCGTTTCAGTCTTTGGGCTCTTGAAAAACTTGAAAAATATCCACTGTTTTCGACTAAAATTTTATTCAGCGATGAGGCCCATTTCTGGCTTAATGGCTACGTCAATAAGCACAATCTCCGTATTTGGATTGAAGAGCAGGCCGAAGAAGTTCAAGAGTTGCCATGACATCCAGACAAAACCACGATTTGGTGTGGTTTATTGGCAAGTGGAAACATCGGTCCATATTTCTTCGAAAATGAAGACGGACGCAACGTAACTGTGAATGGCGCCCGTTATCGCGCCATAATAACGGACTATTTGCTACCTGAAATTAAAGCCCGCGATCTCGACGATATTTGGTTCCAACAAGATAGCGCCACTTGCCACACAGCCCGTGAAAGCAGGACTTTATTGCGAGAACAATTTGGTGAACATTTAATTTCACGAAATTGACATGTGCAATGGCCGCCTAGATAATGTAATATCATACCTTCAGACATTTTCCTTTGGTACCACGTAAAGTCCAAAGTCTGCATTGATAAACCAGCTACGATTGAGCAATTGGAAGCCAACATTACTCGTGTTATTCGCAATACCACTTCGAATGTTCGAATGCGTCATCGAAAATTAAAACTTCAAAACGGACCATGCTAGGCGAAGTTACGGCCAATATTTGAAGGAAATAAATATAAAAAAAATAAGCGTAAGGAATGATTCTTAGTTAGTTATGAGGTCACTGTACCACGTCTTACAGCATACGTATAATACTATCGTTTTGAGTAAACGTTTTGCGAAAACGATTCATAGTTTCTCGAATCAATCGCTCTTATGGACAACTATGAGCACCATAAAGCGCACGTATTCCCATGCATTTCAAAATAAATTTGAATAATTTACTAACGTTGCTCCGGCGTGAGTCTGTTCACAATGAATTGCCAAGCCAAACAAACTTCAAAACAACCGAGAACTGTCAAATTGGCTGAAAACAGTATAGTATATTTAAAATTCTTCGCCTCCAAAAAAAAAACACTCTTTAAATATATATATATATATATATATATATATATATATATATGACTGCTAAATACTATTTGACTCGTAAACAAATTCACGAATTAACGGATTGCTAACTTTCAGTTTATAAATTCATATCCATGAGGAATATATTAAGATAAAAAGCTGAAAGCGAAAGGAATACATAAAGATAAGAATATATTTATCAAATAGCACAACTAGGTTCTTTAGAATTACCAGCCGTTTCTTATAATTATTGTTTGGAGTAAAATAAAACACTGGAGTATTTATTAATTAAAGAAAATATTAAATACTCTGTCAGAAACAAGCACTGTTAGTTAATTACATAATCATCATTAATTAAATTATTGTGTGTTTCATTCTTAAAGTAAGCAGTTTACTAGAATATACATACATGTATTTTCATTAAAAATAACTGCAATAATTTCTTGAAATACTTTTTAATAAAGTGAAAGCGAATATGGGTGTTAGCTATATTTAGATTTAGGTGGAATTTACAAAATTAGTTATTATTTTCTTCTTGTTTATTTTCACGTCTATGACAAGAAAATTCAAGTCGATAAATAGCAGAAATAACACTTTATTATTTAGGCATCGATCGCCTGCCGGTAATAAGTTTCTGATAAAACGTTTAGGTTACGCAATCTGTTACAGAATGTATGCTATTGTTCAAATTTATATAACTTTGAAATGGGAGAACAACAACTCTAGACAACAAACAACATTAATCCTGTGATCTTAATAAATTGAATGCTATGAATTTAATTAATAGTCTAAAATTATATTAAAGCCTTTTGAAAGCTGTTTTCCATGTTTCATTTTCAGATAATATATTGATCAATAAAATATTGTTTGGGTTTATTTAATAAAATATATTTCATGAAAACAAGAGAATAAAACAATAAGTGATCAAGATAAACAAATAATTTTAGTAGAGCAAAGGAAAGCTCAAGAATTTAGGAACGTGAAATTACAACCATTTGCTTAATAATAAACAAATTTACAAAAAAAATTGTTTGGGAGGACTTTCAGGCGCCTAGATTTACAAATTAAGAAAGAACAAATCATAAAATAATTTTGATACTTTTAATGCGCGTGCACATATGTTATGAAATATTTGACGTTCTTTTTTCTGTACAACAGTTTCTTTAATATACAGCGTGTTTCAAAAAGAATATACGTATTACAAAGTATTATTTTGTTCAAACTATCGATCGTTGCTCCTCGGCTCGGCTATTGAAGAAACGAATACATAGTCTAGTTTATTTAATAGCCGCTAGGTGTCAGTTGTATTCTGTTTTTCTTGGTAACCGTCATATGTTTAAAATGGTTACTCCGCAGCAGAAATCATTTTGTGTTCTCGAGTTTGCGAAGTGCAATTCCGTGATTACAGTGCAAAGACGTTTCAGGTTGAGCTAGCAAATTGATCCTCCGAATAGGTGGAACATTCGCTGGTTTCGACAGTTTGTAGATACAGGATGTATATGTAAGGGAAAGAGTCCTGGCCGCCCTCGTGTTTCTGAAGAAAATGTTGCACGAATTCAAACTGCTTTCCAACGTTACAACTGCCTACAACAACATTTTGGCATGTTTTGAGACGTCGGTTGGTTATGAAGTCGTACAAGTTACAGTTGTTACAAGCCCTGCGTCCTGATGACAGACGGAAACGTGTGGCATTTTGTAACGTGATTCATGATGTGATTGACAATGATAACACTTTCGCAGAACGCATCGTGTTCAGTGATGAAGCGACTTTCCATGTATGTAGTCTGGTAAACAAATACAATGTTCGAATTTGGGGTCTACAGAACCCACATGCAGCCAATGAACATGTAGGAGATTCGCCTAAAATCAATGTGTTTTGTGCGATATCCCGATCATCTGTTTACGGCCCATTCTTCTTCGATGGAAACACGGTTAACGATCAGCAGTATCTCGCTATATTACAAAACTGGTTGTTTCCGAAGCTATACGCAAACAACTTCATTTTTCAACAAGACGGCACATCCCCTTACGGGAGTCGCCAAGTGCGTGAATATCTGAATGAAACTCTACCGAACCGTTGGATTAATCGTCAAGGAGCAGGCGACTTAGCATGTCTCAGCTGGGCTCCATGGTCACCGGATTTGGCACCCTATGACTTCTTCCTGTGGGGTTTCGTTAAAGACAACGTTTATGTACCACCACTTCCATAGAACCTGGAGGAGTTGAAGAACTGGATCCGTACTGCCATAACATCAGTGACGAAGGACATGCTTGCCCAAGTATGGGAGGAATTTGAGTATCGATGTGATATTGTTCGTGTCGCTGATGGAGGACATATTGAACATCCGTAACCTGAACTTGAGGGGTTCATAAATATGTGTGTAAAGCTTCATATTCATATGTCTTAAAGTTTAATATATATATGCATTCGAAATACGTATAGTCTTTTTGAAACACCCTGTATACTGTGCCCAATGATACCGTTTATGAAGATTGTCAGGTATTTTGTAAATTTCGTCTTGAAATAAAAAATTTTCTTAAAGAAAATTTGGTTGTTGAGGAAGAGTTCCTTTTCATGCTCCTGCAAGAATTATATATTTTACTTGTGATATAGTAAAAATAATAGTAGTTATAATAAAACAGGAAGCTGAAAAATCAAAATAATACAGGAAACTTATTAAATACTAAATATGAACACACATTGGCAAACATACAACCAACAAATAGATGAAAATCAGAAATATTTACATAGAAACCGAAGAAAGGCTTTATAATTAAATGCAAGATTGAGTTGCGAAATCCAAGAACTATAATAACTATATTACAATAATAGGGTAACAGCAATATAATTATATATAAAGCGATGTTTTCGACATATGCAAACAATGTGACAAAATGTCAAAGACAATTATTATCGAACATATCAGAGATCTATGCGAACATAGTATAGAGATAATGATTAACGCGGCATGATATGTACATATAAAGTAATACACAGTGATTTTGTAACAAAATACGAATTGGTAAACATAATTGACTTATGTAAAAATACAAATCACAAACAGATTTAAAAAATTAAAAGGTTAAATTATACTGTAACAGAAACATTCTCACAAAACACAATATACACGTACATTTAACTAACTCATAAAAATACTAAGAAAACATATCTAATTGACGTTTTTATACCTAAAATTCACAATTTTCAATAAAAATATACAGAAAAACATAATGCATATATTCCTCTAGCAGAAGAGATATAACTCGCCATCAGAAGTAAACTTAAAATTACGATTGATATTTGATGGAAACCATTAGACGTGTTTTTTAAATCTTACATAGGATGCACGTAAAGTAGTTTCGAATAAGTACTACTTTCTATATCAACATTTTTTCCACATACAATGTCCAATATTTATTTGTATCCGAATGCAGAATTGACTTCTACATCAACACGTAATAGCATTTCCTGTACCTATTTTCGATTCTTTTCGCTGTAAAGGGTTTCTTGTTGATTTTGACAAAATGAGCTACAAATTATTTATGTAAATAACAAATAATAATAATAACAATAATAATAGCCTTTATTGTCCAATAGACTACATCTATTGACAATGGACAATGCATATAAATATATAATATAAAACAAAAAGTAATTCAAAATGTGAAACGAATTAATATACAAAATTAAACATCACTAAAATGTTCGTTGAAGTTTTTGACCATAATGTTGGTTCTAGTTCTTGGAACGCGAAGTACATTCCCAGATCTGGTTCCGCAGGAGGGCACAAGAAAGTGAATTTGAGATAATAGTGATGGAGGGTCAATAGTATTATTTATTCAATTAAAAGTGAACTTGGCACTCGAAATGTCACGTCGCAAAGATAATGCTTGGAAACCTTGTCTCTCAAGCAAGGTATTATAATCTAAACAGCGAAAGATAAAAATATTAAATATCTTTTTTATACTCGCTCAATAAGAAGCCTCTGGTAAACATAGTACGGCGTTCAAACAACGGACCCATATTCCAGCTTGATTCGAACCAACGTATGGTATAAAGTTACTAATGGTTTCATATTATTAAAATCCCTTGAGGATCGTATGATAAAGCCAAGTACCCTTGAAGCGGAAAAGCATAAAGAGAGTATGTGACTAGTAATTGTATGTTTGGAATCGAAAAGTATTCCCAAATCAATATTTGTGATACTCTAGAGATAGCTGAGTCCTCAGAATAGTCCAACGCCACTACATCATTACAACGCATGTATGAGACAATTGCACACTTATTAACGTTTAAGTGGACCCCATTCGATCGACACTATTCACTAATTTTGGTAAGCTTTGATTGTAATGAAAGACAGTCTGCTTTTGTACCAATAGTGGTATAAATTTTTCAGTCACCCACACCCAAGACCCTCAAGCAAATTATTAGTATAAATACTGAAAAGCAAAAGTTCAAGGTTGGACCGTTGTGGCACACCAGAGGTAGGAAAAATATAATCAGAAGAAAATCCATTATAGAAGACAGCTTTTCCTGACCAACCAATATGATTTTATCAATTCAAACAATGAAGGAGAAAACCCTATAGCTTCGAGCTTGACATATGTAGAGTCTAGCATGATCAATCGTGTCAGACGCCCTAGTGAAGTCCGTATAAATAACGTTCACCTGATGACAATAATTAGACATAAACATATAATTACGTTTTTCCACGATGGGAAATTTAATGAAAATTATGTTATTTTCTGCTATTCCATCGTTAATTAAATACACAGAAATTAATTAAAAATTTTTGCGCTGGAGAAGGGCTCGAACCTCTACCTGCCGTTTACCAGACGACTGCTTTACCAATTAAACCACCATTCGTTCGAAATAATGTGCCGTTGCTGAATGAACAGCAAAAACAAGTATACGAAACATTAATGCAAGCGGTGGACAATAATACTGGTGGTCTATTCTTCCTGGACGCACCTGGAGGAACAGGGAAAACATTTGTCATTTCATTGATTTTGGCCACTATTCGATCAAGATGTGACCTAGCTTTGGCGTTAGCATCATCTGGAATTACGGCGACTCTTCTAGATGGCGGTCGTACTGCACATTCTGCGCTTAAGTTGCCACTCAATTTAAACACAATTGATACTCCAACATGCAATATTTCCCGATCCAGTGCAATGGGAAAATTGTTGATGCAATGCAAGCTCATTGTTTGGGATGAGTGCACAATGGCCCATAAGAAATCACTTGAAGCACTTAACTTCACACTGAAGGATCTTCGGCGAAATAACAACATCTTTGGCGGCTTGATGACATTGTTGGCAGGCGATTTCAGGCAGACGTTGCCAGTAATTCCCCGTGGAACGCCTGCAGATGAATTGAATGCTTGCCTGAAGGCATCACCTTTATGGAATAACGTAAAAACATTATCGCTAACCACTAATATGAGAGTTTAACTTCAAAATGATCAAAGTGCTGCACAATTTTCCAAACAATTGTTAGCTGTTGGAAATGGAAAAGTTCCAGTTGATGCGACATCTGGATTAATTACTCTTACCAACGACTTTTGCCGATTTGTAGACTCTCAATTAGCTCTTATTGAAAATGTTTTCCCAAACATTAGTGAGAATTATCAGAATTATGCTTGGTTAAGTCAACGAGCAATTCTGGCCGCAAAGAATAATGATGTACACGCACTGAATTTCACCATTCAATCAAAAATTGCTGGCGATTTGGTGACATACAAATCCGTTGATTCCATAACAAATCCCGATGATGTAGTAAATTATCCAACGGAGTTTTTGAACTCTCTGGAGTTACCAGGATTTCCACCACATAACTTGCAACTCAAAGTTGGTACAGTTATTATGATATTGCGTAATTTGAATCCACCGCGGCTTTGCAACTGTACTCGACTTTCGGTAAAAAGACTTATGCCGAATTTGATTGAGGCAACCATTATTAAGGGAAAGTACGCAGGTGAAAAAGTATGTATTCCTCGAATACCAATGATTCCGACTGATCTTCCGTTTGACTTCAAACGATTGCAATTTCCAGTTCGCCTTGCGTTCGCAATGACAATTAACAAGTCGCAAGGCCAATCGCTTAGTGTTTGCGGGATAAATTTAGAAAACCATTGTTTTTCACATGGGCAGTTATACGTTGCGTGTTCACGAGTTGGGAAACCATCCGCTTTGTTTGTGTTAACGTCAGACCAAAAAACAAAAAATGTGGTTTACCAAAGAGCACTTCAATGAAACGGATAATTTGCGGACACGTATAACGCTTCGATTCAGTATTTACTTTGGATTCACTTTCATTTACTTAGAGAAGTTCAACTTAATAACACTTCATTTTTGTAATAGAAATGAATTCATTACTGTTGTGAAATGAAATAAAATTTTTCCTTTTCAAATATAAAACAAAAAAAAAATTTTTCTTCATCTTTTAATCACCAAACGAAATGTTACATAAAACGAAGCCATCTGGTGGCGAAACGGAGTTCGCCGGGTTTGCTAGTTCACCATAAATTTCGCACGTTTCTATTTTGCGAATGTCAAAACCAAACTGACATTCGATGCCATTTGCAAAAATGGCAGCATTTCCCAATACGATATTATTGCCCCACTTGTTATTTAATTAAAAGTTATGAGTTTTTGACGAGTCAGTTAGTGTTGAAATTTGCAATTCTTTTCAAAAAACTTGCCACCGACAAATATTCATAATGAAATGAAGGATAATCTGAAGATCTCGGCTTCTTCATGTTCTACTGTCAATAAATGGGTTTGTAAATACAAACATGTTCGTAGAACGGTTAAGGATGCATCTCATAGTGGACGTCGAAAAGCTGCCCCTATACCGGAAATTGTTAAAAAATTGCATGCTTCGATATTAAAAGACTGTCGTTTGAAAACGTCTGAGATAGAAAAGGCTCTAAACATTTCTAAAAAACACTCATTCGTGAAGATACAAGGTGAGTGCCGCGATTGCTCAGTATTGATCAAAAATGTATTACAAATTAAATTTCTCGTGACCATGGATGAGGTTGGGTTTCATCATAATACGTCCAAAATAAAACAAGAATCTAAACAGAAGCTGCACATTGGTTCTCCTCTCCCTAAGCAGGCGATCGCTGTTACGTCTATAGGAAAGGTAATGGCTTCCATTTTAAACGGTAAACGGTTGTTTTGTTTATATCCTCCAAAAAACTAAAACGTCACTGACGCATATTACCTCTTTTATACAAACTAAATCAAAAAATTATCATTTCCCACCAAAACAATGCACAGGCTCACGTGAGTGTTGTTATAGTAAAAATTAACGAATTAGGTTTAGATTTATTGTCGTATCCGTTTTATTCATCAAATTACCAC
This sequence comes from Dermolepida albohirtum, assembly GCA_031893035.1. Taxonomy (NCBI): domain Eukaryota; kingdom Metazoa; phylum Arthropoda; class Insecta; order Coleoptera; family Scarabaeidae; genus Dermolepida; species Dermolepida albohirtum. The sequence goes on from JAVIWB010002640.1 coordinate 218,764, forward strand.
CTTCGGATTACTACCTCTTTCCGCGCCCAAAAAAATACTTCACAGACAAGTAACGATATTAAAGTTGCTGTAGATGCTGATTTTAATGAAGTTGAGAATTCTGAATTTATTCCAGGCATATGGACTTTAAATCATCACTGGTCCAAATGTAATGTGCTGGTAGGAGATGATGTTGAAGAATACACGCAATTTCAAACCTCAAAGCTCTTTTCATAATTTTCATTTCACGGACTACCTTTGTACGTAAATGTATAATATTATCATCGAAACTAAACTTTATATTTATGGATGCCATTCGCCTTTATAAATATTCAATATTCGGGTTTAATCACTAACTAGAGTACATTATTTAAGCTGAAATCGAAATATTTTTTTCCGCCGTAATTTTTGCTTATTTGCCCTATTCCAGTAAGAATTCTATTAAACATTTTGAGCACCAAATTCTTCGACATTTGTCACTGTGACTATAACATGATTATTTTTTATTTCATTTACACAACTAGGTTGACTGGATAAAAATATATCCTCTTATATTAATTTTTAAAAAGGTATTTTTTGCACGATAAATCCACAAATCACTAGATTTCGAACAAAAGTCAATAAAATAACAAAATAAAATCCTGGGAAAAGAAAATTCGAGTTATTTATTGGCTTTTGTCTACTCGTATAACGGTAGAAAGAGGATATAATTAAATGATTCGCCTTCAATCCAGTTAAATCGAAGTACGATCTGTAATAATTAAGTGCATTTTAAAGCAATTCCCTTGGGAAAAATACAAAGCATTTTTGTTTCCTTTTTACCGTTTTAGTAGTTAGCTAAATTACAAATTAATGTCAGAGTGAAAGAGATAAAATAGGGTTTCCATAAATTCTACAATCGCAAAAAAATACTCATTTTAGGTGAGCATAATATCATTTGAAATACATGTAATCCTTGGAACGAGGCCAGACAGTTGGACCCGCATTTACAAGTTTTTCGAGGAATAAACTTGCGTATGCATACAGATCATTGAAAATGTAAAACAATTGTTCTAATCGAAAATCAATGTTTTGCATTAACTGTTAATAATACTCGCCTTCGTGTTTAAAACAGAAAGTCGACGTTTGCAAATTGTATGTTATGAAGTGGCAATGCATAAGAATAATCGAATATTTATTTGAAGCATTAAATCATTACGTTCGTTACTGTAACGAACTCAACATTTTCAAGACACTTGTTAGCTTTGACTATTCAAGATTAGCGACAGAGCAACTTGAACAAAAAACAATTTGAACATAGTTATTGTTTACTGTACTATACTGCATGAGGTACTATAATATCAAATGCCAAAAAATTTTAATTATGCTTGCAAATTTGATGTAAATACATTTCAAAGAATAAAATTTAATCCTCTATAACTCAACTTCTTGAAATGAGCAATTACTAAGTGTTTTGATAGCTTACTGCAAATAATAAAAAGTGTGTTTCTTAGATTTTAAAATTTTAATAATTAAATGAAAAACAAATTGTGTCACATTGCGTTACAATGTTTTAAAATGTTCCACAATATCTAAGAAGTATAAAATACTTTGAAGCAATTGTTTTGTTTATTGTTTGTAAGATGCTCTCGCATCCTTGACGTTTGCAACGAATTCATTTTTCAACTCATGCTGGCCAATATCCTACTTGATTTTGTCTTACCACTATTGGAGAAACGTATTTATCAGGGCTCTTATATTTATTAGTCGAGATTTCTGGTTCAATACTTCAGCGTTTCATAATGAAACAACTCAACTTATACAACACTACAGCGACCTGCAGATGAAAATTGCTAGGTGTGTGTCCTGCCTTGTGAACTGTATTATACAACAGCTAGACATAAGAAATTACAAGGTCCACGACGTGATAGAACAAACGAAAACGCTATCATTTGCTTTGTAATATCTTATATTTACCCATGATGCTATTGACTCCGTCCATAGTGCTTGTACCACCTACTATGTGCGGTCGTTCACTGATAATGTCTCTTTTGTTCGCCTTATCATAGGGTCGTGCTTTTGATTTTGGTAGCTCACTAACGAAATTTAAAGCAAGAGTAGCAATTTTATTATTCTTCCAAGAGACGGTGGATGTCTTTGTATCTTCTACATTGTGCAAGTGTTGCATTGAGTATTCGCGTTTTCTTTTAGACAATTATTTATCTGTTGATAAATTGCAGCTAGGTATTGTGTTTGTTCGTATGGTTTCAAAACTGAGAATAACTTGCTTAACCAGAAGTTACAGGAGCGATAACGAAATAAAGTAGTTGTTAAAATAGATCTTATAGTTTTGGTTCCTTGGAATATCTTGTGATAGTCTATACCTAATGTTTATCTAGCAACTGATATATTTAGTATGTACATGTGTATTTCTTGTGTCTCAAGACAACATTTTCTGGCATAGTTTAGACCCACTACTAAAAAGTTATTAAGGCTGAAACGGTACTACTATACAAAATGAAAATTGACTTGAAACGATTGCTTTAAAGTTCAATTTCAGCGCTTCAGGTCGTCAAAGATGATATTTCCTAATACCAAAATTATATTGGAAGTGTACACAACTGACGAATGTATACACAATAGTTTAATAATTCTCGGTAGAATTTAAGATGGAAATGCCAAATTTAGCAAACCTGAGCCTTTGCTTCGGCGTACTCCATTCTATTCTTACCTAAAAATAATATTTTTACTATTCCCGATGTGCATGGCAATTTACCGTTATTACATATTCTTACAATTGACGAGAAAGAAATTTTAAATTGCTTGAGAAAATAAAAAATTGTATTTCATTTCTAGAATTAGAACTATAAACCTATAGCAATCTTATCAATTTCGCTAAACCTTTTGTCCAGCTGATGTGCAACGGTATTGTTATTTTTATGTTTAAGTGATCGACAGTCTTTAGCCTTGCTATACTGTCTCAGGAATCTACACTGATTTTTCGGTATATAGTATTCAAATTAACGAAAGAGATTGGATTCAACTGACGGATCTTGCTCTTAGTTGTTTTGAAGTCTCATGTTCTCTCAAAATCCAAACTTTACTTCCATAGCAGAACAGCGTTTCCACCAAGACCTATCTAATTCTATCTTTATTCTTTACATTTATATACTGTTATGGGTTCACCTTTGGTTCATTTTGGCGTTTAGCAGTGCGATTTTCAGTATAATTTATTATTTTGTCTATATTTTGTGTACACTACTGTATATTCCAGTGTTAAAATTTTTATTTAAACACCGGAAAATTTTTACGAGTATTATAATTAGATAATTCTTTCATTCTTGACTGTTTTTCACATAAAACGTATTCGTTTAATAACTACATTTGCTTCTGGGTTGCGTACAACTAAGTAAATATCATAATTTTGTTTTACAAATATCCAAATTGAATTATATACTGTTTTGGATTTATTTATTTCTTTAAATTATTTTGGTATTATTAATTATCTCCTTAGGATCATTCTATCGCCATCTAAGGTTTTCTAGTTTCAACTTGGTAATGTGCTATTGAAATGTTGTTTTCGTCCTTGCCAAAATCAATTTATTTCAATTAACTAAAATATGTATACATCTGTTTTCAAGTTACTTTAAGTAATTCCATAATTAGTCCTCTTTTACTAATAATCTCGTAGTTTGTTATTATTTTTTTCCCTCCATTTTCCTTTCAGAGAATAGGTTATAACTTAAGGGAAGATGTTAAGTTAACATCGTGAATAGATTAAAATATTTTTGGATGATGTGAGTTAGCAATTTTCGTGAAGAAACGATATTTCTTACAACATTAGTTATATTAATAAATGCTAAATAATAATCTATCTGAATGTAATGAGGTATTATAGAAGAAGTCCGATATACACGTCCGTGTAGCTTTGATCACCATATTTGTTTAAATTAAATCACCAGCTTGGAAAGTGAGGAAATTTTGCTCGACTTTGCATTATATAAAGAGTTTTGGCTTCTGGCGTCCTTTTCGTGTGTAAGTTAGTGAATTGGTCCTTCAACCATTCTACCAACTAATCTAAAACTAACTAAAATAAGACTTTTGTACAATATCCTTCAGCCTGATTATTTAGGATATGATCGGCAATTATCCTTAATAGAAATCTGTTCAGACAAGTGACGATTTTAAATATGTAAACAGCTATCAATAAGTAATAATTAATCTGAATATAATTGCTTAACTTAGTATAAAGTTCTTGATCTTAATTTTTATATCGCTAATCAATTTATTATACAGCTTGTATATTTTAATTGGAATATCTTTGATCAATTTAACACATAGTTTTTTATGTCTTAATTTGAATATTGTTGATGTAGTGGACTTTAAAAATAGAACTGTAATACAATTCCCTATATGTTTAGTACATTCTATATTATCATAAGAAATAGAACACTTGTAAGTTGAATACGTATTCAGTGTTCACTACATCTATATATATATATATATATATATATATATATATATATATATATTTATATAGCTATATTATATAACATCAATAAATCTATAGGTTGCTTACTTTTACGCGGTTATTTTAACTAGTCTTTCCCTTTTGAAAAGGATTGGCAGAATATTGGGTGATAGTTGTATGACCTGTACGTACTTCCTCGTTTTCGCTTCAGTATTAGTGGATGACTTCTAGGTAATTCAATACTGTGGCGTTCGTTGAAGATCATTTTGTACAGAGAATCCTCTTCAACTCTCCGAAACACTAGCTAGTTGGCACCCTAAAAGTAGGTCATACAATCCTACACAGGTGAGGAATACGGTCTCGGGATATAGTTATCAACCACAGTTGGTAGAGGTATGAGAATATTTATTCCACCAGATAGTATTAAGTGCCTTCTTGGCTTCCAAAAGTACTTCATGCCACTAGAAAGCTTACTGCTCCTAAATAAGAAAAGTTCTCCAAAGGCGCGTGATAACTTCCCGTAGATCAAACCCGCGGATTTACCTAATTTAACACAAATTTTCCGTCACGCCCTTCTATTTTCTGGAAAGCACTACAAAAACACAACTTCACATGTCACGCTCTCTACGGCTGCGCAAGTCCCACACGAGGTTAAACTTTAACTTAACTAACCGCCTACGAGTGACTGATTTACAAGCTATGTGTAGAGGAGGCTCACAATGTTGCTAGATCGCTCTCGGTACTGCCAATCTCATTTCTACATCTCAAATAACATTCGTTTGATATGTCTTTAAGCTTTACATTAATTATAAATAGAAAGATTATTAAAATTTTCACCTATTTCCATTTATTATATTGCCTATAATAATTATTTCGCCACACAGTTTAGTAAACTAAATTCAAACAGACGTTGTAAAATTCTAAGGTTATCATATTCTTACAATGTGTAATAAACTTATATTTCAAATAAACTAAAATAGTGAGGTAAAAAGTTCTTTATGGCTATAAAAATTTATATTACGCAGACTTAGTGAGGGTGAATACATTCATTAAGGTATTGATTTTTCAGGTCCATTAATTTCGAAAAATTCTAATAAATTTAGCTTATGTTTTATATTCTATATGCAATATCATATTTCATAATTTGGTACATGGTTTTTAATAATTTAATGATGAGCGTTTTTGATCATTCATATATAAATCATTATGATCTAATATGGGATTATCAAAAAATTTTCCTGTTCGTCCAACATAAACACTTGGTCATGTACCACAGATAACTTATGGATTTCCGATTTTCTATTATGAATTGTATAAACAAATCTCTTGATTGTTCAATAAACAAGGAATTTGAAGATTTTGTACATTATTATTGAAATAACGCATAGTATTGGAACGGTAATAACATAAAAAGAAAAGAATGAAATAGGGTGGCATATAATTACTTGTAAGTTTGATAAGTGTTCTTTAGTAATTAACAAATCGTTGATCTGTGTAATACAAGCACTATTCATTTACATTAGGAGTTATTTCTAAAATAAGTGCCTTGTTATGTAACTTTATTAAAGTAAATACGAGTAAATACTTTGCAGCAAGGCAAACTGACCATGTTCAAATACGGATCATAATTAGTTCACCCAACGAAGGTTGTTTATATATAATTTACAGATTCAAACATTGTCGTATATTTAACTGATAGTAATTCAATAGATTTTAGGAAATGTATCGAGCTATTCTAGTTTCGTGCATATACTTAAACATATATCAAATAAGTAGCTAATAAGCCAGAACTGCATAAAAATGTCGTGCAGACTTTTGTGTGTTAGTACATGTTCTAGACTTTTTTTGCTCTCAACTTCATATATCAATTATTTGTATTTTAAGCAATTTATTGATATTAACTCTGACGCTTTTAATTTTTACAGTGCAAATAAAAAATTCGTTTGCAGTTTTATCTCTGAAATAAAAATAATATGGCAAAAGACATCAGAAATATTACTATGATAAATTTATAACAGACCCATATTGCGCCGTCATTTTAAAAATGTTCTAGATTTAATGAAAGGCGATGCTCATTTTTGAGAGTGCACACAAATTTCGAAAAGTTAAATCGATAATAATTCTAACGATTAAGGAACTAGTTGGAGAAAATCAGGCAATTCCAGACATTATAAATCACGATTTCAGGGTCACCTACATCGATTTCAAAATTATTAAATTTTCTGCAGAGAAAAAGGTGTCGATGTTGCGGAATAGATGCTTTTTAACGTAAACTCTTATCTCACACTCATTCGACGTATTTTTACCGGTGGCAAAGTATTTTTCTATTCTATTTCTGCCAAATAACCAAATAGTTCAATAGTTCAATACCGTTCATTAATTCTATACCCTTAGCACACAGGAATCTAATCTATCGTCACCTTTTTACAATTTCTGAGTTCATCTGGAACGCGAATCCATTATCATAGAAGCTTATAATTCAATTATATTTATTTTATTGCCTTTAACATTTCCTCATGCAACACAGTTATTTTCCTTGAAATACCGTAACTTAGAACCACTTCTCATCATAGTCATTTTGTTTAGGTCCATAACTTCCGACCAAAACTCCTTATTCTGCCTTCGAACTATTTGTGTATCAGATAGATTCTGCCTGGACATATATGTAGATGTTTCCTTAATTCCTCACTACCTAACGTATCATCAATTCAATTATTAAATATTCACTTGCTTTGCGTCCTATGCATTCATACTTCCTTTTCATGTCACTCACTGACTATTCCCAAGACTATTATTCAATTACTTAATCATACTTTTAGACCAATAAACATGATAAAAATATTAGAAAAAGTTGTAAAAAATCAACTAGAAACGTATCTTGAAAAAATCTATTATTGTCCGAATACCAATTAGGATTTCGTAAATGTTATTCGTGTGAAACAACAGTTAATTATGTAATAAATGAATGAAAATATATCGGAAAAACAAAAAAATAACGGCTTTATACTACTTAAAAGAGCTTTTGAAACAATAGACAAAAATTTGATTATACGAAAACTTTATATGTACGGAATAAAAGATGTTGAATTGGAATGGTTTAAATCATTTTTAAAAAAACAGACAACAAATAACAAAAGTGAACGGTACCCTGGCGAACGTTTTGATAAATGACTTTGGTGTTCCTCAAGGATCAATATTAGGTGCACTGCTTTTTATAATATATATATATATATATATATATATATATATATATATATATATATATATATATAAAATGAAATGCCAAATATTGTTCAAAAATGTAAAATAGTATTATATGCGGATGATACTTTAATATACGCAGAAGGAGAATCTGAAAGTGAATCTAGAGACAAATTAGAATATGATGTAGAAAATATTAACGAATGGTTAAAAATCAACAAACTGAAACTAAACGAAAGTAAAACTTAATTAATAGAAGTTAATATGATTAGTGAAAGAGATTTTGAAATTAATAACAAAATAATAGAAAAAGTTGAAAAAATTAAATATCTCGGATTCATAATTGATAAAGAATTAAAGCTTAAAGATCATATTGATTATATCTGCAAACAAATTGGTAAAAAAATTGGGTTTTTTAAAAAGATAAAAAAAACTTTCAATAACAACCGCAATAAATATATATAACACTATTGTTAAACCCAACTTTGAATTTTGTTCAACTATATACGGGCTGCCTAGAATCACAAATTGAGAGAATGCAGAAACTACAAAACAAAGCCATGAGATGTATTTTAAAATGCAACCGTTATACACCTATATCAGCAATGCTTAATTCACTACAATAGTTAAATATTAAACAGAAGTCAGAAATGAATACCATATGCTTTGTGCAGAAAATGAAGATGGGAAATGCGCCAGAGTATCTTTGTGAAAACATCAGATATATGGGTGAGGTGCAACCGTATGGGCTTAGAAGCCCCGAAAACTTTAGGTTACAAAGAACAACGTCAACAGCAATGCAGCGTTCACTATTCCATAAGGGACTTAAATTATATAATGAAATCCCAAATGAGTTAAAAACTCAAAGAAATTATTATATTTTCAAAAGACGATGTGTTAATTTTGTTGAAGTCAACTTAAAGTTTTAATTTTAAATTCATAACATTCTACTTTGTTTGTAAAATAAATAAAACTTATTATAATGTAAATTGTAAAAGTATTTAAAATACTAATAAAGAATATCTATCTATCTATTTTTCTTGTGATTATACAACGTTTTTTTATTTATTTTTATGATTATGAAATTACTTAAATTAAAAGAAATTATTTTATTTAAAACAAACTATGATTTAGTTGCATATAAGAAAATTACTAAAAAAATAGAAACTCTTACCTAAGGTATCTAGTATTCTAATTTGTTGAAATTGAGAAAGAAAACATAGACTTACTCTAATAATGCAACAGTTAAATACCTTTCGTTAATACTTCTAAAGATATTTATATATACATATATGTATATACATATACATATATTAATCAATTACGAAAGATGAAATTTTAAATAAATCTATTTGTATATTTGAATTCAATAATTTTTGTATGTTATAATATTTGATTGATGCCTAATAATAAGATCAAGAATAGTACTCGCCTGCCGAAATTCGCCTCAAAATTAAATTAGAACTATCTAACTAATTTAACATAGTACTTCAAAGTTTATAATATAAAAGAATCTAAAATATATATTCAAGTTTTATTAAATACTAATAAACAACAATAATATTTATTTTTAATTTTTGTTAAGAACTTGATTTTACAAAATGCAAATAGTTAATACTGTAAGCCGTAAGTTATTACGATATTTCATGATAAGATCTGATAATTTAAATGTGAGTCCTATCCGATCTGACCTGAGATGGCATTTTGGATTTCTTTCGATCTCTCAAATCTAATCCAAATGAAATAATTTCAGACGTCCAACCGGTGTGAAGCGGTCCGAAATCCGAACTGTGGTCGGACTCCGTTCATATTTTAAACCCAATCGGTTCAAGTTTTTACCTTAGAATCCATTTGATTCCTCATTTATGTACATGAAATTTTGTAATGAAAGTACTGAAAATAGTATCACTTGCCTATTATTAATTAATATTTTTAAAACTATCGTTGCTCAATAAATAACGCAAATTGTTAAAATATAATGACAGAAATAATCAGACAACAGTCAAATGCACAAAAAATGTGATAACTAAAATCATGGGTAATTTACTTATATATATATATATATATATATATATATATATATTTTAATTACTTTGTAAGATGTTTAGAAGTAAAAAAGTTACATCTATGCCTATAAAGATGTACATTACACTATAGAAAAGACAAAGTTGGTTATCAAAGGGATACATATAATCATACGAGGACTGACCTCTTTGGTCCACCCCTGACCTATTTATAAATCAAAACAATTATTTATCTTCACGTCGTATTGTAACCCGCTAAGTATAGACTAACGCTAAAAACTTACAAGTACGAGCCTGTTAAAGTGTGTCTACAGTAGGCGCCCGAAATAGAGAGAATCACATATCAGTGTCAATCAACTCAAATACATCAAGATTTGGTAGATACATTAGGGGACATATGATCTAGTTAAAAGATGCTTATTATACTTAATTCCCAAATTACGTGATGCGATAAAAGAGAAACGTCGAGGTAAGTTGCGCAAAGGTGTTCTCTTGCATCAGAATAGTGCACCCAGTCACAGGTCCGCAATTGCAAAAGCTACAATAGCTCAGAAAGGCTACGAATTAGTTGAACATCCACCATATTCGCCGGTTTTGACCCCCAACGATTACCAACTGTTTCGAAAATTTAAAGAACACTTGCGTGACAAACGAGAAATGCTAGAACATCGATGACAAAAATTTGTTAACCATAATGGAGACTACGTAGAAAAATAAAAGTAAAATATTTGCACATTTTTTTTGTGTGTGGGTCAGGAGTGGCGTAAAGAGATCCACCCTCGTACATTATTATAATATTATATCTTTGAATACAAGCAATGACAAGTTTTCATATATCTCAAAACATGTAAGATGTTCTTTAATGTGTGGGGCTTGTATTCCATAACCTAAATAAAGATTAAAACATTGACCTAAACTTTTTAATTGTGATTTAGGATATAATTCCTTGGAATTTTAACAATTCACATCTTCTAATGCAAGTTTAATTAAAATATCAAATTATATCACTACATTTTAGCAATTTCATGATAGTTCGAATCCCTTAGAACCAATTTGAGTACGCTTCAATAATAGTTTTAAACAAATATGTATATACCTAAAATATAGCATTATGAAAGACGCAAACGAAATAGACAAAAATGAAAGAACGTGGTGTACCTAAATAATGCTGTATAACAATAATTGGAAATGTAAATCAATTAATATTGAAACATACCCATGTAGTTATATCTATAAATATTTTATTTATAAATAAAATGTCAACTATAATAGAGGCTCAATCATATTACAGGAACCTTCGATATTTCTTTGATACCAGTACACCAAACATGTCCGATACATGATATAAATAAACTAAGAATATTATTTAAGAGTATTAAAAAGTAAAAATCCGTCAAATCAAATCTTATTCTAGATAAATTAAATTAAATTTAAAAGAATTAAGAAAAAAAAGAAACATAATTATTAGATCAGTGATGTGGTCAAAATGGGCCACGCTTAGTCTTAAGCTGTGTTGCGTGCGTGCATATAATCCCGACCAGATGTGGTGCAGGATATATACATATAAGGCAGAGACACGGTTGTTTAAACAAGTATTAGCCTGCGTCTCAAAGCAATGACACGTACTGAAAATTGTAGACATTTGTTCTGGTAAAGATTTGGTTAATTAATTCAATTATATTTCATAATGAAATGTCTGAGGCTCTTATATGATACTTCATTTAAGGTACTAATAATGTTTTAAAAATATTTTAATTAATTTCGAAATTTAAGTTTTAAATTGATATCTTGTTTGTATTTTACCAAAATAGATTGTATAATTTTGATTAAAGATATATGGATCGGAGCACCAAGCTAAGTGGGGTGAATGGCGGTCATGCAGCTTGAGATGTTTTAGGTCTTGAATCCGTATCGAAAGAACAATTCGGATTTTAGACGCTCTAGAAATTTTTCTCGCGCTCGAAACATTTTGGTGAAATTCAAATTATTTATATGAATGCCGTGATATTTACCAGTCTTTCTATAATTGCAGAATGGTGAACCCATAATAAAAGTTTATCGAATGTCTCTAAATGCTGTGTTGTTTCTTATACACAATGTACTGCGCCTTCGGTATTTGATTATTCTGCCAAATCCGAGAGTTATTAGAAGATTTGAGGTGAATGATATGGGCATACTTTTTAATTCTCAACTCACTTTCTGTCAGCATGTTTGGTCAACTTGTGTATCGGCTTCAAAATCTCTGGATTTTTCTGATGTAGAGACAATAATATTTTAATTAAGACTTTATACTATGCTCTGGTACGGTGCAAGTTGGAGTATGCGTCCTTAATGTGATTTCCTTATTACACATGCTAACAATTGTCTTTAGAGAATACATAAGTGGTTCTTGAAATACCTTTCCTTCCGAGTGATTGGGACTGAACCTGAATGAGGGACGGACTACAATAAAATCAAATCGCCAGAATATGCAGTCTTTACCTTGTCACCGTGAAATGCTGATTCTTCTGATTTAAATCATTATTTATTTTATGGTACAGGTATAATTTTAGTCCCAGTCTTTGGTCTAAGACTCACGGAGGTTGCTGAAATATATGAGAGCAACGTATTATATTACTAAGAAAATAATGTACTTTGAATTTTATAATTCTTAAATTTTGCGTCTACATCCGCGCGACATGAATAGGACCACCCGACTTGTTGCAAGCTTTCGGTGGTTTGAAAAACAATTCATTTACTAAAAATACAATGCAAGTTTGTTTGTAATGGCAAATAATACGCACTATTGGCAATAGTGCCTAACGTTAATACGCATACATATAAAATGCATTGGCGACCAGTATTTAATAGTAAGCCGAGTTACAACGTGTATCCGGATAAACAAACATCTGTAATTAAGGGTATTGCTTAAGTATGGAAGAAATTGGAAAAATTAAAGCGTTCCATCAAGAAGGGTATTCCTCAAGGGCTACTGCAAAGAAAATAAGTCGATCACACCAGGTTGTGAACAATTTTATTAGGGATCCCAGGAATTATGGAAAACGTTTTAAAGGGCGAACAACATCCGTTACAAGTAAGAGAGAACGTCGAGCCATATTACGCGAAGCATCGAATTCGGCATTAACGGCAAGACAAATCGCGAATAACGTTGGAACGAATGCATCGGTAAGAACTGTACAGAAGTTACTGAAGACCTGTCCGCATTTAAAACGTTTGAAAATTAAACGACGGCCTCCTTTAAGGGAATTTCAGCGCACTGCACGTCTTCAGTTTGCTCGAGCAAAAATGGGGTGGACAAGAGAATGGCAAACTGTTATTTTCAGTGACGAGAAGAAGTTTAATTTAGATGGCCCGGATGGGTTTTCTTATTATTTCCACGATTTACGTAAAGATGAAGTGATTCAGTCACGAAGGCGAGCCGATGTTGGTTCAGTCATGGTATGGGGAGCTGTTTCCTATAACGGACCTGTTGATTTAGTAATAGTGAAGGGCAGACAGAATTCGGAAAAGTACGTCCAGCTGCTGCAACAGGTGAAAGACAAATTTTCCAACGTTATGGCAGGTGGGCCATTTATTTTCCAACAGGATAATGCCAGTATTCACACCGCGCGCATTGTTCGACGCTGGTTTCAAGAACAAGGCATGGAGGTTCTCGATTGGCCATCGCTCTCCCCCGACCCGAACATCATAGAAAATGTTTGGGGATGGTTGTCGCGTAAATTGTACTCCAATGCTACCCAATTCAGTTGCGCTGACGAACTAGAGCAGGCGCTGAAACGAAGTTGGGCGGAACTTCCCGTTGACTACTTGAGAACCCTGTATAATTCCATTCCATCCCGACTATTTGAGGTAATAAGAAATAATGGCAAAAGTACTCATTATTGAACAATAAAGTATTTTGTTATTGCAAACGAATCTTTTATTTTGTAGATTGGTCGTATTCAAGTGGCGTTTAATTACTCTACTTATTGTCATTAGTAACGTACATTTGCACTAACTTTTACAAAAATTATATTTGGTACCTACATACATCTTTATATCAACCCTCTTATTTTCGAAAATAACAATTCCAGCGCGCTACCATGTTTATACCAACTACAAATGTCATATATGCAGTTGGTCCTATTCATGTTGCGCGGAGTGTATTAGTTAAGTACCGACACATTATTCAAACATGTTTTCGAATCAGAATATATATCATAATTTTTTCAATAGCTTTTCGCATTATTAAAAATTTTAAAATTATACATTTGTTTATCATATTTAAATTTTATACTGCATTTTCAAAACTTCTTCAAAAGAAGAAATTAGAAAACGCTCGAGATCAGGCAATTTAAATGAATGAATGAACATCAGTGTTCATGTTGGAACGTATGTCAACTAATTAATGTACAAATATCAAGCTACTTATCGGGAAGATTATAAATATTTGCATGCCTATTTTATTATCAAAATTGACGATTGAAATTTAGAGTTGTGTTCTAATTAGCGAACAGAAACTATACTTTCTTTTAAATAGAAATATAAGTATTCAAACGAAGTAAAATAAAGCGGGAGACAATAGAAATGTTCTCTATTCAACTGTGTTCTAATGTTAAATTTCATTGCTCAAATTAACAAATACGCTTTTGAGTACCATAAGCGATTCAAAAATTGACGGGGAAGATTACAAACATATATATTACCCACTATATGAGATGAAATAAGGTCAGATAAACAATTAGATCTGACATTAATTGCTGAAGAATTAAAGGTTATTCAAGTAGCAAAAGAATTGAGTTTTAGAAAAATTTAATATATGGTATATAAACGTTTCTAAGAGAAATGAATTACAAAATTTGATGTTTCTAATATTAGACAGGAGCAAATTGTTACAATGGAAGTTTCAAGGTTTACCAGGTGACACTCACAGTTTAAAATCGTATTTATATGATTCTTCAATTCCATCGGAATTGTCCATCTAGCTAACCAACAATGCTATTTAGAATTCTGTTTAATGATGAAGACCCGACTTTAGGTCCAACAAGTGACTAATTTATCATTATAATGCGCCAAATGAAAAGCACAGTGACAGACTGCTTGACTAAAAACAAGTTAACTAATTATGAAAATTATTGATATATAATTAACCTAGAAAGTTTCTAGTAGACAAAGTTGAATATGGTTGTTATAGCTACGACTATGTTTTATAAATAAATTATCAAAGTTGGACATGCATAAGTTGAACATAAGTTAAAACAGTCAATTTCTGAAAACAGCATGCTTAAGAAGAAGATGGATTTCTAAAAGACGAGTTTTGGTCAGTTACTATTTATTTCACGAAGGGTAATTGAACAAAGAATTTTTTGTTGATATGACAGAAAAACACTTATCACTTAGGTTATTAGTGTTATTCATATGTCATTTTTAAAAACAGGATTGTGGTACTCTTTTGGAAGACGATGCTCTTACTCACAAGTCGTTGATTGCACTACAGAAAATTAATGAAACTAGTTTTTAATTAGTTAGCACCGACATTACGCCCGGAATTTAGCAAAGTTAAACTATTGTTTGTTTCTAAAACTCAAAAAACTTGAAGGGTAAAAGATTTTTGACAAGTAGGGAAGCTATTTGTGTCGTTAGAATGTGGTTTACAGACTAAAACCAAGAATTTTTGTCAAAGAGCTTAAAATTACTTCACGAACGTTCTGCTAAATGTTAATGTCTAAAAATTAATTATATGTTGAACAAATAATATTTTGTTTTGAAATATTTTAGCTATTTCATATGGTAGGTTAAATATTATTAATAGCCCTTTTTAAGTAGTTCTATTTATTCACCTGATTTAGCTCCATATATTCTCTGTCTATTTTTAAAATGAAAATTACTCAATTGCTATAAAGTATTTCAAAAAACGAGTACCGGGCCGGTTTCTAAAAATTACAGAGTAGCTTATGTCGGTGTATAGATGTACAAGGAAAGTACATATTTTGAAAGTGGATATAACCTCTGGAGTACTGTATTATGAATTAAATTTCCACAATTCGTATACCATTTTTCGAATAAAATTTATTAATAAAGTTTTACGCAAATATGTATGTATTTGTTAATTTAGCATTTATATTCACGCAGAGTACACATTTATATTCATAAAATGTGTAATTATAACATTTATTTAGTAATGGATTATTATTTATGGCATTCTAAGAACGCATACATAAACAAGGAGTATAATGTCCAACGGATCGATATCCAAGTAAATAACGAAGTCTGCAAATACTATTAAAACGTCTTTACATGTACTATTACTTCGTATATCCTCTTAGTTTTGTTTTGAAAATCTAATCCGTCCTTTGATTCACAAATAACTAGAGTGAATATCTCAAGAATGTATGTAAATAAAGGCCACATAAAGAAGAATTTATTTCTTTTTTTAGCTGTAAGCATATATCGATACCAGAGGAATTCACAAAGTAGAAAAATATTTTGAACACATGAAAATCGTTTAATGAGTATGCCATTAGTTATTATAATGTAAAACATTTATGTGATATTAATTCATTTATTAGAAAGTATTGCATTAAGGAAACAGAAACAATTGTATTCTTTCGAAGCGCGAATCCGCGATAAATAAAAACTTTAAATTCCGGTTTTTAAGAATCTTTAAAGCCCTTAGTAAAAATGCAGATTTTCAAAAAATACGATCGTAAGCATTTTGTAATAGTTGACTGATTATTATTGCTTTTTTATGCTAGTTTTCATTCTTTCTCAATTATAGTATAAAGACTCTTAATTAAACTGGTTTTGTAATTAGTACACAGTATTCTGAAGGCAATTTCTGATGGAGACTGCGGATGATTAAATTGATCAATTAAGGTTAATATAAGCCCTTTCCGCAATAATTTTCGTATTCTGTATACGTATTTCGACAACTAAATTGTCATTATCAGCAGATACTTAATCACAGTGTCGCAACTGGAACCACAGCAAAATACCCACAAACGCAAAATCCGTACCAGATTTACACCATCGAGAGCCAAACACAAGCTGATGATGGCAACTTAGTTAATACGTTTACAAAATACGAAAATTATTGTGGAAAGGGGTTATATTAACCTTAATTGATTAAAACACAGCATCCGTTAAATATTATAGCAGATAGAAAAATCACGCTACTTCTATTGATAGGTAATATTGAGAGATAATATCCTTGAAATAGTAAACAAAAGCAATATAGATAGGTGTTTATGTTAATTTATATATAATTATTGACGTCAAAATAACCTGACTGCGGGTTTTAAATAAATATCGGATCTGTTTCTATAATGCGATTTATGGCGTGTTAAGAGACTCGAAGTTATACTGGCCGGTATCCTAATTGGAAAGGCAGCCATCTAGAAAACGGCAGATAGAGGTTCAAGTCCATCTCCATCTCAGAAATGTTTAATTAATTTCTGTGATTCTAATTAACTATACTGTAGCAGAAAATAATAATTTTCATTAATTTTCCATCGTAAAACTTGAATTGGTAATACAAGACCGTCATATGATATGCCGTGAGATCGACGCATCTCTAGATATTAGTAACACCAGCGTGCATAAGATCCTGCATGAACATTTAGCCGTTATGAAGCTATGTTCATGTTGGGTACCACATAATTTGACAACCGCTCAAAAAAGGACTCGCATCGATTGGTGCCAAGAAATGCAGAAAAAATAGAATGGCGGTGCTTCAAGGAACATTTGTAAAGTCATTTTTCGATCTATACGTATGAGCCCGATAGTAAACAGGAGTCGACTGTGCGGGTATTCCAAGATGAGCCAAAACCAACAAAAGTTGTTCGCGCTCGAAACACATCAAAACAAATGGTCACCTGTTTTTTCGGAAAAACCGGTCACGTTGCAACCGTGCCTTTAGAGAGTTGTAGAACGATCAATTCCGAATGGTAGACAACTATTTGTTTGCCAAAGTTTTTGAAGAAATAAGGAAAACAAACCGAAAACGACAGATCATTCTCCATCATGACAATGCGAGCTCTCAAAGGTCGTTTCAAACAATTGAATATCTGACCCAGCAAAACATTGAATTTATGAGCCGTCCAACGTACAGCCCTAACCTAGCACCCTGTGATTTCTTTTTGTCCCCACACGTGAAGAATAAACTTCGTGGACATCGGTTTTCTACGCCGGAAGAGGCAGTTGAGGCATTAAAAACTCATATTTTGGAGATACCGCCTTCGCAGAGGCAGCAGTGCTTTTCGAATTCGTTTAAACGAATGCAAAAGTGCATTAGTTTTCAATGAGAATATTTTGAAAAGCAATAAAACTATTTTCGATAATAAAAACTTTTTTTTTGTTTGCTATTCCCGAAATATAAACAGTTGCCCTGGTACCAACTAGTCAAATAGTCAAAGCTATATATTATCATGGTGTTATGAAGCGTTTTTTGGCGCGTATTCGTCGTGTACGCCCTCAATATCGTGGAAATGGTAGTTGGCATTTGTTACATGACAATGTACCATCTCATCGCTGGACGCTTATCACTGATTTTCTAACTACAAATGGCATATTAGCCATCAACCATTCACTGTATTCACCCAATTTTTGCCCCTGTGGCTTCTGTCCATTCTCCAAAATAAATTTGCCGATGAAAGAACAGCGTTGTGCCGATGCTGAAGCCAATAAGAAAACAAAGACATCTCTAAAGATGAACTTAAAAACTCATTAGACATGTTAATTGACGTGCATTGTACTGAATCTGAAGGCGACTTCCTTGAATAAAATGAATTAATTTTACTAAAAGATTAAGCTTTTGTTTTTATTTGAAAAAGTTCGGTTTTATCTACGACAGAGTGTGTATATTTAAATACATACATAATTATTAACATCAAAATAATCTGACAGCGGGTTGTAAATAAATATTTGATGTTTCCATAATGCGATTTAGGGCGTGTTAAGGGGCTCGAAGTTATACTGCCTGGTGTCCTAATTTCTAAGGCAGACGTTTAGAAATTAATTAAGTTCTTATTTTTCAGAGACAATACAATCAATAACATCATTGAACTGAACTTGAATTTGTTTACGGAGCCAATTACATAACAAAAGTACATGATATGGTATTAGATCAAATAAAATTACATGGGGAAGCATAGGCCCAACACGTTTCAATGGTTTCGAGTTCGCATAAACAATTAAGTATGAAAAACCTATGCGGAAGATTGTTATCGCATTTGTTAACAATGGGCCACAAACACGAATAAAAACACATCTCAGCCATCGATTTAGCAAAGTTGACACGATTCGGAAGACTCTTGGCCGTTAATAAGAACGGTTGATTAGACATGGATACACCATTATATACCCGAAGAGAAGTAATAATCCAAACAAAGGACTGAGGCCCTCGCAAATGCTTTGAAAGAGATACTCGGGGAGAAAAATTATGGTTACCCTCCTTTGGGACTGCAATGGGATTCCTCTTTTTGATTATCTTCAGAAAGGTAAATACCATAAATATCTCTTAAATCAATTGGCTGATACCACATATTCCAAAGGACCCACTTAAAGAAGGAACGAGTGCCTTTTCTTCAGAAAAATTAAGTGTCTACACTTGAACGGCTTCGATGGCTAAAATTCTTGAACTACATTCTAAACTGCTTCTACATCCAACTTATTCACCAGATTTAATCCCTTCACACTTTTGTCAACATGAAAACTTGAGGGCTCAAGATTTAGGTCGAATTATTTCGAACAATTTGATAAAGCATACTTTTCTAAAGAAATAAAAGTACTCAAATATAAGTGCATTATACATATTGAAATTATTTTGTTTTTGAAATGTATTTTCCTTGTAACTCATTAGTAAGTAGTTTTAAGGAAAATACATTGAAGAATAAAAAAATTTTTGCCCAAAGGTTTGGGTTTTCTTGTCTGGGTGATCCGCCTTAGTATATTAGTATTAGTTTGAGGCATAGATAAGTGTACTTAAGGTATTTTATAAAATTAATCGCGAATACAATATTTTGAATATTGCATGTGCGTTTCTTTTTAATCATTTAGATTATACTTTTGTTAAATATGTGTTATAATTTGTGTACGAATAATTATCAAAATGCTAATTAAAATGGAACGCAATGTTATCCATGCATCCTCTAAACTTAAGTTTCCAGATGCCAGCAAAATATTACATAATCAAATAAAGAAGTTCATGAAAATTCTGAGCCATTTGTTTTACATATGATGTATAGGCTTATTATAAACACGAACTTCAAAGGAACGCATTTACAGCGTAAAAATGACTGACCTAAATTTTTTAGAATTATGAAAAGAATTCGCGGAATCTGATATCGAATCTTCTGAAGCAATTTATATTTTAAAAATGCATTGACACCGTATATTTTGAAAGGTTATATTTACCAGAAATTGCTATTACGAGGAACCTAAATCACCCTCAAACAACTTTCATTTAACTACATCATTCGAAGCAAGCGCTATGAACAACTATTCACATTAATCAAAAGCAATGATATTCTGAACCACATTGTGTATATATGAAACTGCATTAAACGTGGAACATTAAATCTGAAAATTTTTTTAGAAAGTCAATATTTTTAAACTTTATGGTCGCATTAGACGAATTTAAATTTAGAACTTAATCAATGCTGATGTTCGAGAAGTTTACTCATTCCAGAAAGTTTTGCGACTGGGTGGGCAGGAGAATTCGAGAGCATTAAACTCAATAAAAGAAATTTTGTACAATCACAAACGTTTTATTAAATAATATTTGAAGAAATCAAAGGACAAAATTAACTTTGAACTTTAATTTCGTTTAAGTTTGATGGAACAAATGAAGTAAATTAAACATATACTGATTTCTTCTTATATAATATCTTAAGTATTTAATAAGCCCTTTTAATTTGCCCGTTTTTTCTCACAATACTTCCAGTATTTATAATTAATTACTTTTTATAAATTCATTATTAATCCTATTAATGCTATTAAAACAAGATAAGTCATATAAAATAAAACTATAATATAAATTTTACTATTTGGATACTATAGAATATTAATAGAAAAGATGGAATGAGCGGCACACCAAAGGCGTACGCTTAATAATAAGTAAATAAAATAAAATAAATAGTAAGCTATAATTTATAAAACATGAAACATTTACTCTTTTAAGAAGTGTTTTCGATGTTATCACAAAGTGGCTAAAATCGGTTAAACATTTGAAGCATTGGATGTGTTTCCACATATGTTTCAGCAAACCATGTTCGCCGGGAGGAAGAAATTATCCTATATGTACAGAACAATTATTCGATATAGAATAATGCTATATTTTCTAAATTAACGAATATTTTGTTAATATTTAACGAGTTCGAAAATCCACTATTACCACAAAATTGGTTTAATGTGGTAAAATCGCAACTTTCCTTTAATATACTATCTACTTTGGCTGAAACACTAGTATTATAGTGTCCACAACTTGCAGTAACTCCACTAACGACAATCAAGTGTATTGAAATTTATCAGTTGCTTCATCTACTTCATTGTATGTAACGTGGGTATCTTCAAAATTCTTGCGACATGCTGGTAGTTGCTTCTTTATAATCTAATTTTAAACCACAGAATGCCGGCCTTAACCATGTCCTCAGTGTGTTTGAATTGACTGCGGAGATCAGAGATGTCGGTTATTGTCGGTGAAATTGTAATTGAGTAATATTTCCTTGAGATGCGCTATTAAATCTTCTTCCTCTGGATAACACCTTCAAATAGTTTCTGTCACAACACGTAAAGTATGTATTTTATACCTAACATGTAAGAAGTTACCACAGTATTCTTCAAAAGATCGACCCACAGAACGCATGCTTGCGGCACCAACAATCATTAACAGTAAGAATTGGTTTCAGTTAAAATTTTTTCATTGTATTCAGCACCATTCTTGTAATTACTTCAACAGTATATTTTTCTACCCTTATGCTAACTAATAAGATTGAAAGTAACTGCTTAAATGGTCCAATTCTACATACCATGATACAGTATCTTTCATAAATAACCACAGTTTTTTATTTTTTATTTCTGATTATCAATTCTCTTTTCAATTTGATCGCCCACAGATGGCACATAATTTCGTAACCTTGTCCGACTGTGTAATTTTCAATTCGAGTAGTTACCTAATAAATGAAACGATAGATACAACTATCATTGTTAAAACTAAATCGAACTGAAATTGACTATTCAGTTGTTCAGTATTCACGTGTCTAGTTACATTTGTTCCAGCACATTACAAGTCTACCGCAAACTAAACTTTTGCATGACGGTTAATGTACACAAAAGTTTAGTTTAGGTAATTAGTTAGATATGCTGGTTATTCATGCCCATATCTGAACAGAAATAAGAATCCTTACTTTATTTATTTAAAGAAAATATGTTTTATTATATTTTAACTGTATCATTTTAATACATCATACCAAATCATTAATCACTCAAATACGTCTTACTTGTGATTTCATTATAACGCTCTTTATTTTTATTCTTTAGTGAAAACTTTTGTTCATCTTCTGAATAAAATTTATAGTAATACAAATTTCCTAACTCTATTGAGATATTCTTCTAAACAAAATCAAATTGATATTTTAAACTGTATAGTGTATTAATATCAAATAACTTTGAAATGAATAACTGTAATGTTTTTATCAAACAAGATACATAATATTAATAATAAATTTACTATAACTAAAACATAATTATTAATTTATCTCGATGCATCAAAAAGTTCATCTTTTCCTTCATACCGTTTGTCCATTTTTCTAACAGGGGTCGTTTTAAAATAGTTTCCTTCTCTTTTGCTTCAATTACGTTTTCAACATAAAAATTAATACTTTATTTTTTTAGTTACTTTTCAGCTTGGTTATCTAACAAGCACTTATCAGAAAACTCATTAGATTTTCTTACAACTGCTACATATATCCTTGAATAAAACGAATCGGTTTAAATAAATCTGTCGTTCTAGCAAATTAAATTTTAAAACAATGATTTTTATTCGTTTTCAAATAAGAATTTAGAATTTAGATACACTATTTGAATTCTCCGAATTTTAATTAATTAGATACTCAAGTCTCATATTTTAAATCACTCAAATAAAGTATCTAAAATTTCATTTTCAAATTGTCTAAATTCAATTCAAATTCTTAAAATATTTTATAGTGAATCATTATATGCCTCATTCAAAATTCACTGTAAAATATATATACGAGGGCAGCCGTTTATATTTCGGAAATAGCAAACAAAAAAGAAATCTTTATTATCGAAAATAATTTTATTGCTTTTCAAAATATTGTCCTTGTTTGAGTTTCGAATGCCTTATTCTTCACGTGTGGGAACAAAATGGATTTACAAGGTGCTAGATCAGGGCTGTACGGCGGATAGCTCGTCAATTCAATGCTTTGCCCGGTCAAATATTCAATTGTTTGTGCCGACCTGTGAGAGCTCGCATTGTCATGGTGGAGAATGATCTGTCGTTTTCGGTTCGTTTTCCTTATATCTCCAAAAACTTTTGGCAAACAAATAGTTGTTTACCATTCGAAATTGACCGTTCTACAACTCTCTAAAGGCACTGTAACGTGACCGGTTTTTCCGAAAAAACAGGCGACCATTTGTTTTGATGTGCTTCGAGCAACTTTTATTGGTTTTGGCTCATCTTGGAATACCCACACAGTCGACTGCTGTTTACTATCGGGTTCGTACGTATAGATCCAAGACTTATCACCTATGATGACTTTATAAATGTTCTTTGAAGGACTTTCATTGTATTTTCTGTGCATTTCTTGGCACCAATCGATAGGAGTTTTGAGCAGTTGTCAAATTATGTGTAACCCAACATGAACATAGCTTCATAACGGCTAAATATTCATGCAGGATCTTATGCACGCTGATGTTACTAATGCCTAGAGATGCCTCGATCTCACTGTATGTCACATGACGGTCTCGCATTATAAATTCAGACATTGCATTAATGTTTTACGACACAACGATATTTGTGGAACGACCTTCACGAAATTCATAGTCCAAAGAACGCCGTTCATATTTGACTTCACTATACCAACGATATGCTGTAGTTTTCGATGGTGGTTCATCTCCATGTAAAGAATTCAGCTCGTCGATGCATTCTTGTTGAGATGATCTACGCCGAAGTTATGAAATATAATTGCACGAAAATGTTCGCGAGTTAATTCCATTTTTAAGCCGATGTAAAATTTTCAAGTTACTGTCAACAATAGAAATAGCTACCAGATAATAAAACTGTCAAGGTAAATATATTGTCAAAAATTACAAACTTCACGATGCAATCATTAGACGGAACTGGCAACACTGTTAGTGTTGCCAGTTCCCGAAATATAGACGGCTACCCTCGTATTACATATATATCCGATATTTTATTTGTTTAATTTGAGTTATGCCTTTTATTATCTTGATTTACTTCTTTAATATCAATTCATCTTAACAACAATACTTTCCTTAAATGATTTCAAAACTCACATTTGAATTCCTATATCAATATCATATTATCATATTATACTTTATTTTAATTAGTCGATAGATTTTACGATAGCCTTCTATTATTGTCAGTAACATACTATTATTGTATATATGAATAGATTATGAATATGATTTTTTTTAGGCTCATAGGTTCTATGTGTGTCTGTCTATACATAAGCATACAATATCTTAATTAAACAACAATTACAGATAATAAGAGTATTTTTGTGTTTAATAGTAAGTACTTACCTTTAATTTAATTCTTAATGTGATAAATGACTAATTATATACATTTCATATGGAATTTTCCTCCGATATTCACTATTCATACACAAAATTCGTTTAAAATTTCTATAAATGTTTATTGCTCTTTAGTGATTAAATAATATTTCTGCTGTTTTATATAATGACAATATACAATATTATAAAATAAACTCACTAGTAGACTTATTTACTTTGTTAGACAATGGTTGCTTTATTCGGCCTTTGTAATTTCAAGATAAGTACAAATAGCGCATAAAGTTCCGCAACACAATAGTAAATAACTAAATATAGGGTAACGCCTTAGGCGAGAGATTTTTGTAGTAATTCCAGTGAAAGTTATTCTGAACAAAACTTTCTGTAATCATAATCACACAATTTGTGAATAATTTATAAGCTATTAGTACTCAAAATCCCAATAATCTTCTAAAATAATAATAAATATAATAGAATTTCAAATGAATTTTGAAAATATATTCTCGAATGAGTGCACATTTAGCACAAATGGATATATATATCGTTCCAAAATTCGCAATATTGGTGCGACATAAATCGAGATTTTATTAATAATCGAAGTCGACAATATTATAAAAGTATAATTGAGTTGTGTACATAATATACGACTAAATTATTGATCCACATTTTTTTGCAAGTACAGTATTACAGTATCCTAAATCAACGTAATTATTTGGGTACCGTTAAAACCCCTCTGCTCAATAACAGTAATATTTTCAACCAAATGGAAGTCCAACTCATTCCACAAATCTAATAGGAGAATAGCTGACATTCCTGTTTCGGTCCAGGTGGATCGGGATGTATGAGTCAAATTTAAGGCTCCCTCTTTCACTTAAGTTAACAAATATGGATTTCTTGTCTTAGAGATACATCATGCAATACCCAATGGTAAAAATAAATCAAAAATTCGTGTAACACAAGAATTTCGAAAAAAAATTGAGTTATGTGTTGTGAAAGGCGGTGGAATCATAAAATAAGCAAAAGTAATTGTGTTTTGTTAGCTTTTTTTAATGTTTCTTTTGTTAAAGAATGATATTAGCATATTACAAAGACTATTGCAAAATTATGCACTATTAAAAGATTTGCTTCAAATAGTTTTAGAAAGAGTAATTATAGAAACTCTTTTGTAGTGAAATCTGGCCATTTAAAGAAGCAGATATAGGAAAAATAACAGTTTAGTTAAGAGCATTAAAAATAGAACGTTAGCCACAGAAACAATAATACAGAGGAGAGAAAAACGAAGTTCGAAGTAGTTCCGTCATCTTTTAAGAATGGAAGATGAAAGATGACCTAAATCTTTAAGAGGATTCGATCTCGGAAATTCTCAGAGAATTTGGTTTAGGACCGAGAGGCATTGAGATTAGTAGTGGGAAAACGGCTAGACACTGTATAATTATATTTTATTCTTTATTAAATAAAGTTATTGTATTTTCATAATTAACCCTAAATAAATATATATATATATATATATATATATATATATATATATATATATATATTGTTATAAATAAAATATGATAAGAAAAATATTATTAGTTTCAGTTTCAGTGCAGTAGTTCAGCCCTGAAGATGTCCCATACAAATGGGTACGAAACGTCGGCAGATGTACAAGTAACGCGGTTCCAGCCCGGAAACCTAGAAGCAGATATTATGCACCACGACCGCGGAAGTCTACGTACCAAATTATTATTACTTTACTTTGTTTTACTTAATAACTTGAGTACTTTAATATCGCTCCTTATTTTGATGATAAATCCATGTGTGATGGTAACCGAAGGATAGACTCGGCATTTGTAACTTTCATCCAATGAATTCTTTTTGTATTTAATTGTACTTCTCTTTCGTAAAATTGAATGTTGTAGTTAACTGACTTCGATGTAAATTCTGTTTAAATTGTCAATAAGTTATCTTATCAACTTATGTTCAAACGAAACTTTGTTTTATACTTTTTTAGACTTAATTCAAATTTCTAGTTTTATAGTTATAATTCATATTAATTTGTATACAAAAATTAAATAAATAAAAACAGTTAACTTTCAACAAAATAATTGCATAGAACAAAAATAAAACATTTTATACAAATTATTACAAACTGCAAACATTAATTACGCCTATTATCATTTTCTTTTACACTTAACAATCAATTGTCTTATTTATTGAATCTATTTTAACTTTAGAATTTCCCTTTAAAATTTGTACATTTTCTTAAATGATTCTTAATCTTATCTGCCCAACAAATTCTTAACTAAACAAAAAAAATTTAATATAACTAGTAACTCATGGATTTTCTAAAGTCTTCGTATCATTGTTTCTTATTCCACATACCTAACAGTTTTCTACATATATGTATGAAAACTATTAAAAATATGTGAAATTAAATTATCATCGATTATAAATATGAAGAGTATCATGAATATATTCACAAATACCATATATGAAATAAGTTTTTTGTTGATGTTTGTAATTAACAGTGACATGTAAGCAGCTGGATCGTCCGTGGATCTACTTCGTGTGTTCACATAGGAGTTGTGATTAATTTCTGTAATTATCTGTCGGTCGGTCAGGAATGGTTTCTGTTATGTAGCAGACGTTGGCCGTTATCTCGTTGCTTAGATTAACTGTTTTTTCTATCTCTACCGATTTTCTTATGAATCTTATTATCAAGTTTTTACTCCTAATTTTATTATCAAGTTTTTTCTCTTTGCAAAAATCTTAGTTTTGTCGAAATCGATAGTATACTTCGTTAAGGGCAGTGCTAAGGCTTCAAGTGTATATTTGTTTGCTGACATGGAATTACTCTTCTCAGAATTTAGTTGATTTTGTCTGTGGTGTCTTTTACATGTGGGAAAGAAACTTTAGGTATGAACTATTCCAGCCTAGTTCTATTTCTGTTATTTCTAGCTTTAGTTATTATTTTCTTGATCCAATCGAAACATCAACAACAACAACAGTCCTTCTCAACAATATATTATACGCGATAAAGAACCCGAGAATCTATAGTTATATACGAGGGGTGTTTCCAATATTCTGGAAATTGGTGCTATAATTAAATAACGCAGAACTTATACGCAATGTTATTGATGCCAGACAAGTCTTGACATGTTTATGCAACTATCTAGTGCAACATTGTTCAGTCTGATTCAGGTATTCGACTGACGTAGACGCGTTTTAGTAGCACTGTTTTTGTAACCATGGAACAGGCGGCAGAATCTCAAAGAGCGATAATTTTCTTTTTGTGGAAAGAAGATGTGAAAACGTCAGAAATTATTAGTCGTCTGCAAGGAGTATTTGGTGAATCTGCAGAATCCAAAAGTACTGTATATCGGTGGATCGATCGTTTAAAAGCCGGTAGAACATCACTAGAAGACGATCCACGCAGTGGGCGGCCAAGCACGTCGGTAAATGAAAGAAACATTACTGCCGTCAAAAACCTACTGAGAGACGATAGTCGAATGACTATTCGTCAAATAGTGTACACCTAGGGATAGGTACACGACAATTTCATGACATCATGCATGATTGTTTGGGCGTTAGCAAGGTTTCGACGCGCTGGGTACCAAGGCTGTTGGAACCAGAACAGAAACTTAATAAGTCCGATAGTTGCCGTCAACTTCAAGAGAGTTAGCCCGTTACGGTGATGAATTTTAGCAACGAATAATAACCACTGACGAAACGTGGATTCCTTATTTCAATCCTGAGACGAAAAGTCAATCCAAAGAATGGCGCAAACCTGAAGAAGGCGCGTGCAATTCCGTCTGTTGAAAAGGTAATGCTTACTGTATTCTGGGACTGCGAAGGGATTATTTTCATGGATTATCTGCCGAGAGGTACTACGATTAATGCAGAATATTATTCAAATTTATTATCCGGATCACTGCGACAGGCACTAGTCAAAAAACGTCCTGGAAAGTTGCATAAGCGTCCGTTATTGCAACAGAATAATGCAAGACCACACACCGTAAGAAAAACGATGAATGTTTTCAACGATTTACGATGAGAATTGCTGCCGCACCCACCTTATTCCCCGGATCTTGTACCCAGTGATTACCATGTGTTCCCAGATTTGAAAAAACCCATAGGGGTGTTCGATTTGAAAGTTTGACTGACGTAAAACTTTCCATAAATAGGTGGATCGACAAGACACCGAAAAACTTCTTTGAGGACGGCTTAAAAAAATTTGTTTATCGTTGGGATAAATGTATTCAGTTAAATGGAGATTAGGTTGAAAAACGATATTGTAATATTGACGAAAATTAACAAAATTATAAAAATTATATGTAATTCCCAGAACTTTGGCAACATCCCTCGTATATACATATATATCGGATATCTCGTTCCTGCCGTTTTCAAAATTATTATCTCTGTTTTGTCTTAGATAGTATGTTTTTATATATATTTTTTTAATTATTTGATCTTTGTCCAATTTCTATTGCTTCTCTAATGATTCTTGAATGAAAACATTGTTGATTTATTCCTTAAAAGTTATTATTTTAACGGGTATGTAATATGTGTACGAGCAACGTAAACTTTCGCTATCATCCCTGAATCTGTCAACTAATTCTCTTAGTCTTTTTCTACATTTCTACTGCTTCTCTAATTATTCTTGAATGAGAATGCTATTGATTTGTTCCTTAGAAATTAATGTTGTGGCCGGTATATAACGTGTGCAAGCAAAATTATTTTTACCTTTTATCGCGTTCTTATGTACTTCTCTGTAGGCATTTATTCTAGAGTTCAATTATGTTTGACTATGTATCTGGGATTACAATAGCAATACGGTATCCCTGGTAAAACCCTTGTTCTTCGAAGTATACTTCAGACAATACAGAATCTACGAAATTTTCTTGAATGTAGTGTATGATACATGCTATACTTACATCATTCGCTCATTAACAATAATGTATAAATTAATTTGAAATCAAATATACGCACACATGCCTTTAATATTAGTCAACGAATTGAGTACGAATTATTTTTAATTTAGTTTTCATTATATTTCAAAATGTTTAGTAAAAGGATCATTTTTCGCAGTAGTCCGCATTATGTTTATTTAAAAATATTCAATATATTTTAGTCAATGCAATCTTGAACAAGGAACCGCGGTATTATAAGAACAAACATTCCCGAAACATTTCATGATACGAAATACGTTTGAACGAAACGTACTTATTTCGAAAACAATCTGCTGCATTTCACGCATACTTTTAGAGTATGCGCAGTCGATTTGATTTGCGAAACCCGATATTTTCTGCATTCTGTTATGAAAAGTTATTTAATAAACATAATTTCGAAATACATTCACGCGTATTTCTTATTTTAAAATGATATTTCTGTAGAAGATTTATTGAATTAAGTAATTGCAAAATTCCAAATTTAAAATTTTTCAAACGAAATGGGAGTAACTTAAAAGAAAAGGATAGGTGGGAGTCGTGTAATACTTTTAATGAATTTAAAGTATATCTAGAGTACGAAATAATTTTTTGAAAAAAGTTTCTATATGCAGTAGAATTCAGTAGTACCGACATACTTATTATAAGTTCTAATTAATGCACATTTAATGCCTTTAAATTAAGTCACTTTAATATACGAATTTAATAAGTAATTTCATATTAACAATTATTGAACAAATTACGAAGTTTATTAAAAACTATTTTCATTTCATCTGCGTATATAATTAATTTTCGCTGAAAATTTGAAAAAAAGATTATCATTTGTTCCTTTCCTTGTTAAAAGGAATCATTCTATTATTAATAACACCCTATCTATTACATATGTTTCACGGATTCACCGATCATTAGGCAGATTTTTATTATTAATGAACGATTCCTTCATAGCGTTTATCATATCATTTCGATACAGAAAAATAATGAATAATATCATTGCCTCCTTCTTTCGTCCAATACGAAAATGTATTGACCGACAAAGCGAGAACGCGTCTATCTCACAAGTTGGTAACTAAGTTTCCAGCGTGTAATAGACAGACGCTTGCGTCACGGCTGTTTGCCAATTAAAGAATGTTAAAAGCAATCATTCTATTATTAATAACACCCTATCTACTACATACGTTTCACGGATTCACCGATCATCAGGCAGATTTGTGTTATTAATGAAAGATTCCTTCATAGCGTTTATCATATCATTTCGATACAGAAAAATAATGAATAATATCATTCATTAATAACACAAATCTGCCTGATGATCGGTGAATCCGTGAAACATATGTAGTAGATAGGGTGTTATTAATAATAGAATGATTCCTTTTAACATTCTTTAATTGGCAAAAAGCCGTGACGTAAGCGTCTGTCTATTCCACACTGGAAACTTAGTTACCGATTTGTGAGATAGACGCATTCTCGCTTTGTCGGTCAATACATTTTTGTATTGGACGAAAGAGGGAGGCAATGATATTATTGATTTGTTTCTTTATAGATATTTTATCGCACTTGACAATCTTCCTCTTTTGTGAATTACTCCGTGCTAGTATCATAAATTATAAATATAACAAAAATGTTCATACTTTTGTTTCTTTTTTTTATTTGCTTATGCAACCCTGAAAATATTATTCTGTACTCCTTCACTATTTCCGAAGACCCATCTTTTTCTACTTTCACTTCTTTGTGATTCTATTACAATGTAACTATAACCTTTTCTCGGTCTAATCTCTCCTAAGCTTTATTAACTGTGCTTAGGGTAGTAACTTCTAGTTAGTTAATGTTATCCGTCTTAAGTACGAGCGCCAGTATTCCCAAAATGCGTTCTTAAATTGTTTTCTGTTTTCAAAGTTTTTTAGGTTATATCACTCGAGATAGTCATGCAACTTATTCCACCTGCGGGCTATCCAGGTCTATTGTAGCCTTCATATCCAACTGAACTACGTTTTCGAGCTTTATTATTTTAATTAGACCTAGTAAGCTTAGAGATTTCTTTTTTTTATGGAGTTCCGCTTGAGGATAATCATTTCTGGTTAGCAAGAACTACGTTCTTGAAGCTTCATATTGGCATAATACGTGCATTTTGCGTTTTCTCTACTTGCGAAAATCTATACGCGATTTCTTCTGCGAAACTTATTTACATGTTTACTGTGCTTATTAGATCCTATTAGTAGACCCACTGTTATCCCAACGAACTTTCTGAATCTACTTGGCAGATCCATTGTAAATTCAGACGACTATTTTCAAAGGAGCTGTTTTGCAGGTCTTTGACTTCTTCCAGCTTCCCAGAGATCTCTTTTCAAGACACTGTTTTAATGCTCGCTTTGGTAGTGTCGCTAGAATGCCCTAGCCCAATGAAAGCCAAAGATAATACTTTTTATGTAGACCTATAGAAGCTTAGAATTTACTTGTACTCAATTTGTATGAGATAAATTGACTGTCACAGAAAAGAACCACCGAGGGACTTCCCACCTTGGCTATGGATTATTCTCAAGATAGTGATGTAACGAAGCGACTTTCGCATAAATGCCGTAGCATCTTTACGTAGACTCGCCTGGATTATAAAACTTCGAGCTTGTAAGTTCTGGCCACGCCTATTCGTTGTCTCATAGAACCATCTTTATTAGTTAGATTTTTCATGTAGATATAAACCTTCTTTTCATTTTCACCTATCCGTTATTTATATTATTCTACAGTTCTTAAGAAAGTTGAATTTCTGAACCATAAATTCATTCAACTTTCTCAATTGAGAGACCACTTTAAGTTCTTCTATCAATCCCATGAACTTGGTTTTTAGTAAATCGGAGTCCGTAGGGTACTACCCTTGCTTCTCCTTATATATGGATATCTAGGGATGGTAAGTTCTGTTCTCTTTCAGGAAACTATATAATTTCTACCTTTTGATCTTAATCTCTGATTTCATTCCTTTAATTCGGCGTTTTCGGCTGATCACCATCAGATTAGATCAAATAACACTACTGATTGCGTTTAATATTAAACTCATCAAAATTTTTGATATTGTCAACAGTACTTAATGATGAAAAACATTTAATTATATTAACTCTACATTAGATTAAGATAAATGGGGAAAGTATATTTTGTATTATTTTAGTTGTTTCTAAATGGATTAAATGCGTAATACATTCTTTGTTGCAATAATACCGAAGCTTGAATCTGTTTTATTTAACTTGTATAGAATTTCCACCATAATCTGTAGATAAATTAAATTTTGAAACAGCATTTTAATCTTTTTAACCAAAAGTTTTGAAAAGTTTATAGATATGGATGATGAAAAAGTAAATATCAAATGCACAAAAAAGTCGCCTGCTATATTATCAAGGTTTGCATCATTTACGTGCTGGTAGAGTAAAAAATTTAATTTGATAACTCTTTGCAAAGAATAAAATAGTATGGCTATTTACCTTCAATTTGAATTTTGGAATAAAATTTTCATAGAACACCTAATACATCTATAAAAATAAAATAAAAATATTTTCATTCAACGTATATGTAAAAATTCTCCTGAGTAGCTTACAATAAAATAGCTCATAATAAATTATAGCATGCACTATCTATTTAGGGTGAACAATAGTACGGCAATTGGCAACAGAATACTTGCATTGGCATCAATGTAAGATTGACTCTATTACTCAGTTTCGAAATTTATTATTGACACCCATGATCTAATTACTTAAAATATTCATTCACGCTGTACATGTTGTGTACACAAAATACACTAGAGATCAAAGTGCTCCAATCTGGAGAATTTTTTAACAACTACAGATCAAACTACCCAGGTGTATATTACAAACAGATGCACCAATATAGTCTGTGTAATAGAAAGTTTTGAACATATATTTATTAATCTTTAATAGAAACATACATACGTGTTTTTAGCAATATATGTTCGTAAATATAAGAAGAGATTTTATTCTGCTCGTTTATATGCTGTCACAAGAGGACGTTTATGTACAGGATGTGGTAACAATTACTCCCGAATGTTAAACGTAACCAAAAAGCCACCCTAAAAACTATTCAAAAATTTTATTCACATGAGAAAGAAATGACAATGTTTACCATTACAGACACCATTACTTGGTTTCGAAAATGCTATGCTCAAATGCCCAGCATTCCTTTCTATAAAATATTGTAATTTCTCCCTGAGTTTCCGCACTACTCTCTTAGTCACATCTAATGAAATTGCCTCGATTTCTTAACGAATGGTGGCTTTCGGTGAAAACGTAACCAAATATGATCACATAAAATCACTTAGAGATTGCAGCACATGCGTAAAATATAAAAGGATTACCGCCAAGTGAAAAAGAGCAAATAATAACAATGAAAATGCAGAATAAGTATTCCAATTACAAGATCATTTAAATATACATGACATAAGCAACTGTATGTAAAATAAGTATTTCAATCCAAAAAAAATCAAAAAAGTATATGTATAGAATTCTATATAAAGTTTTTAATTTTTGCCATTATAATCCTAGTAACTCAAAATTTAATTAGAGTTCACCGTTTTCAGTTTGCAAGTACTTTAAAAGTAAACGGCGTCAGAAATTACTTCCATGACAAGTAAAACAAACACAATTTCTATATTATATTTGACATTGGAAACTGTTGAAGGATTAGATATTTTTAGCCAGTTTTTTACCACTTATATTTTAATAGTTTTGAAGAAATAATTAGGTCATTTTTTAAATGCAAAAATACAAGAAATGAACTGTTTGCTATTTAAAAGATTTCTAAAAGTTTCTGAAACTTCAAATAAAATTCAATTTTTCAAGCTTTTATACAAAGCTATTATTTAATGTAATTTCCATGAGTTTAATGAAAATTCGAGATTGTATTTGTTAAAAATTTAAATATACTTTAAATATCTTCAATTCAAAATATTTGAAAATTCCTATTCAGGTCTTCAAGCGCTGTCTACTAACGTAATTTGCGAGGTACAGAACAGTATGTAAAGCAAATGGTAAACATTGCGCTTTTAAACTGTGAAATAAATTATTAATAGATTCTAGGATTGCTTGTTGCTTATATTTAATATTCGGGAATTCCGCACTCCGCGTATATGTTTAGGTGCGAAAAGATTGATACTTGATTGCATAAAAATTGTACATGTGTACTTAACATGCTTTTTATGCAAGTACGTATTACTACGCAAACGTTTGATTTGTGAGAATTCTTTCTACTCATTTGAAGATGTGTTCTTTTGCATAGGTTTTTCAAGTGATGTTTTTGTATATATTTGGCAGCATGAGCATCAAATTTAGGGTGATTACAGCAAAATAAAAGTCGATCACTATTGCTAATTATTGCAAAGTAATTCACGGCTCCCGAGATTCTTGATCTTTAATATATACGTTTTGTTCCTTGACTTTTCATTACTCCAAACTGCAGTCCACTCTTATGTGTGCAACTACCCCTCATCGCGTATCATGTGAATGTAATATACCGAACGGAAAGATTACAAACTCAGCGGTCCGAGAACAGTAAATGCTGACGTTAACAATTACTGTAACAACTGCTCTGCATCAATAATACCTATTAATGACATACGTGTGTATATAACGATGCAAACTATTGCATTACGCAGACTCTGCAGACTATATGGTTGGCAATAGATAATTTTTAAATATGTACATGCAAATAAAGTTAATAATATGATTAATTTGTACATTAATGATAAGTAATATATAAAAAAAGTAGATATAAAACTATATATAATATAAAACACAAAATGAGTGGACTAAATACAAAGGGTACTATGAAAGCTTTGCAAAACAGCTTTGTTTATTTAATTTTTTCAAAGTAATTTCCTTTACACTCAATACACCTCTCCATCCTCCGAAACCAATCTTTAAACCAGTTCTGCCAAGTTTCACTAGGGAGTAAAGCACACTCGTTATCCCAAGCCCGCAGAAGGTCCTCTTCACTGGAAAACCGCCTCCCTTTTAGCTTCATTTTCACATGCGGGAACAGTGTAAAGTCGCAGGGAGCAAGATCTGGACTCTAGAAAGGGTGCTCAAGAAGTTTCAATCCTGTCGTGGCCAAATATTCGGTGCAGGCTTTGGCGCGGTGAGCTGGAGCATTATCGTGATGGAGGAACCAGGTGTCCATTCTTGACTTTGGTCGCAGGTTCTTCATAGATCCAATGACTTTAGGCAGGCACTGTTCAGTGTGTGTTCAAAACGACAGGTTCCACAATTCCACTCGATTTGAAAAAGTCAGCTATAATTTTCTTCTTTACAAATCGAAATTTTCTGACAACTATGTGTGTGTCCTCATCATCAAAGACCCAAACTTAGTTTTGAGCTTTGGTCGGCACATCGTAATATTACAGCCACACATACCGAGATGGTCTCTTTTTAAACTTTTTAGAATCTCCCAGCACCAAGTCAAACATCGTGTCATCTGCTTTTCAGTCAGTCGATGCGGCAGAGAGAACAAAGTTGGTTAACGTACAAATGATCATGCAGAATGGAACAAATTGCTGGTGTATTTAGGCCTAAAGTACCCTCTATCTGTTGGTAGGTCACTCGCCTGTTCTCGCCAAGCATTTTCCTCACAGTAGTAACGTTTTCCTCCATAACTAACGTTCGCACCCTTCCCGATCTCTCAGCATCCTCCACAGTTAAATTTCGCCTTTGAAATTCTTTATACCACCTAAATATCGTTGTGCGATATGGACAAATATCACCTAGTGCAAGAGTCATTTCTTCGAAGCACTGGTCTATGCTTAAACCACTCACGAACCCCTATCTCTTTTCGTGACCACGATGCCATCGCAAGCACTTTACACTCTCACTTCTAATAAATAACTGAGCCCATCGACATGGCGCGGCGGCTACTATGCACGTATGAACATGTCTCAACATGCAGCAACAAGCAGCTTCCTACGATTCATTGTTCCGTTATATTGCAAAACTTTCCTAGTACCCTTTGTATAATTTGTAAGTAATAAGTAAAAAATTAAATACTTGAAGTCCTTAATAACAAAGATTATTCAAATTTTGTACAAGATAGTATTTACTTAAGTTTAAACGATTTATGAAGAATACAAGGAAAATAGACAATATTTTTAAATATAGATAATACTCCATTCTATAATTTTGTTTAATCTAATCTCATTAATGAGTAATATTATTCCATCTTCAAATATGAAACGGAAACATCTAAAAAATAACCATTATATAAGTATATATACATGATTTTTTACAAACCTAATTTTTTGTATGTGTATTTGAAGTCCCTCTAGTCAATTGTATGTATGTAACGAAATCAGGAAGGGAAACAAAATTTCGATATCTGTTGACGATTGAAAGTTTGGCACTTTATAGTTACGTATATTTTTGCATAACTTGCACTTCTCCATTAGCTTTACAAAAGCTCAGTAATGCTCTCGTACAATAATAGGAAAGGAACTACTGAAACTCTTTTGAAAACTTATCGAATCCTAAATGTGCTATATTAAATTTGTATTGTGGATCATATTTAAATGTATATTCGATAACAAAATGATACCAATACAGTAATGTGTATCGATTGTTTAAACAATACCTAATTCACAGAATATTAAACTTAAGAGCTGTAATAATTTTCATAAATAACAGCACGCAGCAGTGAATAAAGTATTTTCTAAACCTTGTAATGTACGAGTATATCTTAATTATATAACTATTAGTTAACACTTTATTTTCTCAAAGGAAGCCCGTACTATTTACGACCGAATTGAAACCGTAACAACTACCCGAATCGATAGTAGTTTAGAACCTAGAACATGTCATGGGTATTGATTTCATATAATGCTCTGGGGTAAGTTCAATTTTAAAGATACCACTGAAGAGAATTTCTCA
This sequence comes from Dermolepida albohirtum, assembly GCA_031893035.1. Classification (NCBI taxonomy): domain Eukaryota; kingdom Metazoa; phylum Arthropoda; class Insecta; order Coleoptera; family Scarabaeidae; genus Dermolepida; species Dermolepida albohirtum. Next base: position 256,004 of record JAVIWB010002640.1, read on the forward strand.
CTTCCTTTTAAATTATATTACATTTGAATCGATTATATTATGAATTTCTAAAATAAACTTACACACTTACGAATTCATAGGATCGATGACATAAGCGTAAACATGCTCAATTCATAAGTTGAATATGAAATGAGCTTAACATTGGAAAGTAATTGAATATGCTGTTATAAATATATATATATATTGTATATACATATATGTAATCATAGCTTTCGCTATAAAGATAACGAGTAAAAAAGTAAAATGTGTATGGATATAGGTCGAAAGCTTTCCCGTTATCCATAACATATTAATTTTCTGAGAATTTTTGTTAAATTTTTAAATACGAATTGACTATTAAATTACATATTGAAGTTCACAATACAAAATAGGTTTCATATTATATAAATAAAATTAACTTTACAAATTTAGTCACCGAAGCTTGATTTATAACCCCTTTCCACATTAATTTTTGTATTCTGTATACGTATTTCGACAACTAAGTTGTCGTCATCAACAGTGTCGTACCTGGAAAACTTCGGCAAAATACATGTACGAAAACAAATTCCACATACTAACCGTACCGCCGAAAGCCAAAACGCACAATGTGTAGTTTGCCAGGTGCGACGCTTTTTAATTATCTTCTGATGATGACAACTTAGTTGCCGAAATACGTATACAGAATACAAAAATTAATGTGGAAAGGGATTATATATCAACATTCAGTGATTAAGTTAATCAACCATATGGTCCATCAAAATTACCAACTTTACAAATACCCAACTACTTTAGCTATTAGCAATATTACTTTAACTTAGAAATAAAGTCGTCGTTTTATTATGCAATTTCATTAACAATTCAAATATAACTTGCAAATTAACATATTTTTCAATATAATATCTTTGCATTTGAATACTATATTCTTATCTTAGCAAGCATATTTATTCACCGGGAATGCAAAACCGACTCTCATAAAATAGTATATAGATATACTCACTAATTTTAGGAAAGAATTGAGCAAAATTACTTATAACTTTCTGTAAGAAACAACGGTTTCATTATAAGTTGAAAGATGTATGTGTCAGTTCTAATCCGTACCTAGAAGTTTGTTTTCCCCTCAAGACAATATTTCGAAAAGACAAATCTACGTACAGTGAATACGACTCCACGCAAAAAATCAGGGATGACGATGGAATATAGACATAAGACATGTCATAGGACTGGCTAAACTGAAAAGTGAAGCCTATTGGAAGCGGTACAAAGAACATGATGCTCAAGTACTAGAATTTTTTGGAAACTAATCTGTATCATGACGATAATGCCACCACGCCACAGTTCTACTTTCTAAAAGCAAAATCGAAGAACATCCTTTTTAAATATTCTTGGTACACATATTTAATAAACTTTGGTATTTAATCTGGAGAATTCCTTCAAAAAAGACTTCAGTGCATGTTTTAATATTGGCCGACTTATGACAAATCGCTATTTATTGAACGAAGTGTACTTATAAAAACTCAATATACTTATATTTTTTTAAATTTCCCATACATTAACAAACTTGAGATGAAATAATACTACTTCAAGCAGATAGAATTAGGGAAGGAGATGACAACGCAATTTCGGGGTAGATAGACATAATAATTAATAAATAGAGTATTTCTACATACATAGGTGATATAAATTTTAGTTTTCAAAACACTTTTACTTAAAAAATTATGTTTCGAATTGGATACCAAAAATATTAATAATATATTATTTAATGAATATAATAAAATTAGTAAACATTTTTTAATCATTAATATTAGTATCTTCGTACTTCATTTAGATGCAGAAATACGTACACAATATCTAGATGTTTCAATTTACAATTTCATTAAGAAAATAATTTTAGAGGTTTGGAGTGCTTCTCTGGATCATTGCGTATACATCCATCAGTTTCTGTAATTGAAACTGAAACTCTAATCAATACGCTTGCCAACACCATGCCTGCAGGCACCGATGATATTCCACTTAAAATGTTTAAATTAGTTATTAATCACGTCAAATATCCATTGGAGAAGATTATTAGTAGTTGCATTCGGGTGGGTAAATGTAACTGTATAAAAACATAATTTAAAATGATGTATAGTGTATTCATTCTTAAGATATTCACGAAAATATTTAAAAACATCCTAAACTACTTTATTTTCTAAGGCATTAAATCGTATCCAAATGCGAAATCAATATAAATCAAACTAATTAGTATCGCAAAATTGATTTAATTTGAGGAAGCTAGAACAATATTACAGTATTAATACGAGGGCAGTTTGACAAGTAGTGAGAATGGAAAAGAAAAACGAATTTTTTAAATACAAAATAGTTTTTATTTTTCAATATATTCTCCTAAAAGAGCAATACATTTATTCCAACGGTGCTCCAATGCCCTAAAGGCATCTCTAAAATGCGATTCCGGAAGGCTTGCAAAATACTCATTTACGAAGATGATAAGCTCGTCATTAGACGAAAATTTCTTTCCACCTAGTGCCGTTTTCAATTTTGGAAAAAGGTGGAAGTCTGAAGGGGCTAGATCCGGCGAATAAGGCGCAAGCGGTACTAATTGGAAACTCGTGGATTTTGGATTTCGCAACTGTGCCGGTATGCGAGGGAGCGTTGTCTTGTTGAAACAGAATCTTTTTCTTTGCCATTCCTGGCCGTTTAGCACGAATCTCAACATTTAATTTTTGTAGAAATTCTGCATAATATTGTCTGTTTCTTGTGGCATCTTTTTAAAGGTAATCAATGAGCAAAATGCCCTTTGAATCCCTAAAAATTCGCCTTGTTTGCCGATAAAGTGGTTTTCGCCTTCTTTCGAGGTGTAGAACTACGTTCTAACCATTGTTTCGAGTGTTGTTAAGTTTCAGGTGTGCTGTAGTGTATCCAAGTTTCATCGCAAGTAACAAATCGCCTACCAAAATTAACCGGATTCCGCTCATAAATGTCCAAACACTCATTGGAAATGCGCAAACCAGTGAACTTTTGATCAGTCGTAAGCAATAGCGGCACCCATCTTGCCGAAAGCTTGGAAAGGCCCAATTCTTTCGTTAAAATGTGGTGTATGGGTTCTGTTGAAATCCTGACCATGTCTGCTACCTCTCTCACTTTAAGTCGTCGATCTTGCGTAATACTATTATGGATTTTTATAATCATTTCCTTAGAAGTCACGATTTTTGGGGCTCCAGAGCGCGCTTCATCAACACAGCTTGTTCTACCCCGTTTAAATTCATTTACCCATCTACTTATTGTGGCGGATGATGGAGCAGATTCACCTAATGTTTCCCGTAACTCATCTTTTATTTCGGTAGCTTTCATACCCTTAATTACGAAGTATTTAATCACCGCACGATACTCTGCTTCTTCCATTTTAACAAAACGACGTGTTGCTTCTTTTCAATCAGCTGTCAAAAATAAACTAATCAACCGATTTATCTAAATATTGGAATGTAAAGATATAAATGGGCAACCTAAATTACAGTGCATTTGTTTTACCAATTAGAGCGCCATCTATGTGTCATTCTCACTACTGGTCAAACTATCCTCGTATTTAGGTGGTTTATGATTGCAATGTTGTTCACAAATCGTACATTTTGCTATTACAGACACTGTCAGCGTTACTCAGGGCTTAGCTAAGAATTAATTATTCTTTCGTGATCATAGATTTTTATAATTTTCTTACATTTTATACTAATGTTAGATTTACAGATACCGATACAAATGACAAAGACCCAATACCGATCCCATTTTAAACACGAGGATGGACTGAATGTAAATAGGGAAAAGAGCTTTGCTTGTCAACATAATCCCCTAGAATTTTGTTCTTCGTTCTTTGACATTTATAAAAAAAATCTTTATTTATTTTCTTCATACAAAATTAAAATTACGAAACGCGATTATTACGAATGTTACTTAACTATAAAAATGGCAAACATAATAATAATCGGTAAACATTCTTCTGCCTTTAACTTTTCTTATCTGTTTACTTCTTAATAAAGTCAATAAAGTTTGATATATTGACAAAGAAATTAAATCGGTATGGTATTCAAGATGTAGTCTTAAAATGGATTGAATCCTATTTAACAGAACGAAAGTAAGTCGTAAAAGTTAAAAATGTAGCTAATGGTTTCGATATCGTATCTAAAGAGCTATTGGTGACCATGGGTATACCGCAGGGCAGTGTCCTGGGTCCTCTACTTTTTATTATATTTATAAACGATCTCATATCTAATACTGATAATTGTTTTGTTATTAATCGTACAGATGATATCACTTTACTATTTAAAACTGAAACTTAACCTGAATTGATAAAAAAAGGAAATTTTATAATGGAAAAACTAGAAAAGTGATTAAACGATATTAATCTCATATTAAATATAACAAATATACCATACTCATACTTCACAAAACATAACATTACATAATAAAACTTATAATTTTGTAAATAGTATCTCATTCCCAGGTATAACGATCAATGACTCGCTAGCTTTTACTGAACACGTCTTCAAACTAACCAAGAAACTAAGTAACACTAATTACGGTTTAAAAACACTGGTCAAGAATACAAACAGGGGTATAGCTAAGCTATTTTATTATTCAAATTTTTATAGTCAACTTAGATTTGGGATCATTTCTTTGGGGAGCTCTTATCAGTAATTTAAAATCTGTCTTTATAGTTCAAAAGCAAGCAGTACGAATACTGAATAATATGAGACACAGAGATAGCTGCAAGGGTGCTTTCAAACGAGAAAATATAACAACTGTAGCAGTGTATATATATATATATGAATGTATTAAATTTGTCTGGGCTCATCCAGAAATTTTTTAGTATAGAACTTTAACATTAACTTACAATACCAGACACGGCCTAAAATATGTATATCCTTGCCATAAACTGTCGTTATATCAACATGGAGCATACTACTCTTGCATGAAATTATTTAACGAATTGCCCAGAGAAATAAAATCTTTGGAAAATTACAGTGCAATGAAAGGTAAATTGTATAAATTACTTTACAGTATAGAGCCATACTCATTAAAGGAATATTACAACTATTTAATGGTACAGTAGATCTAGAAATGCTTTGTTACTTTTTTTGACTTATTTTCGTGTACAGACTTTAAAATTTAAAAGATTGTATTGTCAGTCCACTGAAAATTAAATAAATGACTATGACTATGACTATGACTATAGTTATATATTACAGTTTATTCTACGACATAACTCCTGGAACATTTAGACCAGCTATAATCCAAAGCTTCTATGACTTGATAAAATTCTGAACTCTGACGTTAGGTAATTCGTTAATTTTTGTCATAGCAGCGGATATAAACGGCCGTGCATTGTCCTGGTGAAAAATCATTTTTTCTTTGTAACACAAACGTTCTTCATTTTCTTTTTACTTTAATTTGTCCAAAAGACTCACGTAATATGCATATATAATACAAAAACAACAAAAAAAAGAACAAGATGGAACAAAAAACAAAAAAAATGGAAGCTTTCCTACAAATGGAACAGCTTATTTTGTGGGCAATCATTGCTTAGATTATTGTTTTGTATCGGTCGTATAATAATGAACCAAAGTCTCCATCAATGGTGACAAATTGGTGCATAAATCTACATCGTTTTTTCGAAAACATTTCAGACAGTCACGAAAAATTATGTTCACACCAATTTTTGATCAACACTAAGCAGTCGCAATATCCAACTCGCGAACAGCTTCTTTATAGCCCACTTTTCATTCTAAATGTATGTTACGCGTTATTTAAAGATGTTTACAACTTCCAATATTTCAAACATTTTAAAACGACGCCCTTTTAACACATGCACTTAACATGCACTTTTCAACAATTAGTAGTATAATGACAGATTAACTACGTGATGCATATTTAATGTTTATACGACCACATTTGAACTCACATACCCATCTATCAACAGCTTAAAATGAAATCGAGTTCTTCAGGCAGTCCTTGGAATAATTTGAATGAATTTTTAAATTTCCACCAAAATTTAAAAAGCGGGCTCAGAAACTTAATTGCAATATTTCAAATCATTTTCAAATAAATACATGTTTCAAACGTTCACTCTCCTTCCATAGAGTTACCAGTGTTATGTAGTGCCCGTTGAAAAGGTTATATCTTCCCTGGTCAATGCTACATATCAACATTAGCTATGCTTACATATTCGAGAGCGGAGATGTACAGATTTACCTCAGAAAGTAGTATTGATATTTAACCGTGACCAGAGAAAAATACTAATTTTTTCACAGACTACAAGCCTTTAGCAGTACTGGAAGTTTTATGGCTAAGGACACGAAGTGGTTCTCTTATAGAAAATACAAAAACTTAATTCAAGGAATATGATGGAAGATAGAACTTTTTAGCATCTTTAGCGCTGTAGCAGCCTAACCGAGATACGTCTACCAAATTTATCAACCTTTATTGAATATTATTATCCAAATTGTAAGTGTTCTATTAAAAACTTTCATGACAATGTTGTAGCGTACTATCCGTTCGTCTTATAAAAAGGAAAGGTCCTTTTCTCTAAGGTAAGGTAGACATAACAAGCAACATTATCTACCTCCCTTCCCTGTTGCTTCTACATTAGTGTTAAAATTATTAAAATTCATCACGCGTATATTAATTAACTTTATTATGCATTTAAAAAAACGGAAAAGCTTTAAAATTGTTATAATCAGACTCGTTAGAGTCAAGTGGTTTGTTTATAATTCAAGCGAAACATCTGACATCTCCTCATCCACCATCCTCTATTTTCATTTCGCCAATGTTCTTGACACTTTAGTCGACTGAGCGCTTTAGCTCCTACCTTCGCTTGTTTTTCTGCAACATCTTCTCGGATCTTGTAGACCTTCTACCTTTCTAGGCTAGTAGATCGAAATGGGTTGCTCCCGCAAGCACCACTGATTCAGAAACCGTGCGATACGAGCTTGCAGTTCTGAGAGTTATCCGCTTTTCTACTGAAGCCATCTGCTTCCTATACTTCTCCTGTCGCTAGGCATCGACCCAAATCTCGCATCGATACAGTAGTATGGATTGGATGACGTTCATCAGAATCCCGCGCTTAGTCTCTGTTGATCCTTCTACATTGGCTATAAGTTGGCTTAGTATCGTATTTACTCTAGCGGCTTCATCTCTCGATGACCGAATTTGTGTGTGAAAATCATCTTGCTGTCCAGGCGCAATCAAAGGTACATTGCGGAGTCTTTAGTCGTTACTGAATTCATTGTATTCATCCCCACAATTATATCTACTTCTCTGGGGATTCTCCTCCTAATCAGTAAGACGGCATCCTTTAGCCTTTAGAGCTATATTAATAATAGGGACTAAACTACTTATATTAAAAATAATATATTTTATAACAGTCAATTAAACCCAGGAGAGATTATATAAATGTTACAGAAAGTGGATGCGGATTTGAATCCCACAGCACACTTGACTTAACATAGTATTATAAGTCGATGATTTGTAGCCGTTGTAATTTATGGTGGTTAAATTCGAATAGATCTAAGTTTCAAAGAAGAATCGCATGGTCAAAAACCCTCTACATATCAATGTAAATAAGATCCACTGGACCTCTGGTGTCAAAAGTGTAGGAAACGATTTGGATGAAACAGATCAAGTTTGAAATGGTGAAACGTCTCTTCAAGAAACTATACTATAAGAAAGATAGTTCCCTTGTTAGGTTGAATTGTTTATTTGCTTGCCTGAATATATTTGAGGACACTTTGTAAAAAGTATTTCGTAGGCGCCTTCGTCTTCTAATTCTTATCCTTGGAAAATTTTCTCTTTGTGGTGAAAAGTGCTGTTGTATTGCCTTTCTTGATTGTTCTGCTTATTTTGTTTGTTATTTATGATGTATATATCTTCAATACGTGATGTGTATCTGTTTTATGTTATGTTTCGTTTTTATTTCGTTTGCTGAAGCTACTGGCAATATTAAAACACTTCAAATGATGATCATTTCTGTATTCTTTACCCATTAATCTTTATGAGAGTGAGATTAACGCCTTTATTACTAAGCTGATTTGTATCACATAATTAAATAAGTGGGATAAGTTGTGTATTTAATGAAATGTATTTGTTGGTTTGCAAAATACCGTATATACGGAATGTAGCTGAGGTTTTACCTCTTTTGTTATAGTTTATCCTTTGAATACGAATCAGAAAATTATTTATAACATGTTAATAACCCTACCTGTATATTCAATCATAGTATTGATAAAATAAAACATTTAACTTTTATTACAATAATTAAATTATTAAAATAATTCAAACTAGATCATAAATAAATTAGTATGTTATCAACACGCCATTAGAAGGTTAAAGAGAAACGGCAAAGTGAGTCTTTACATGAAACGTGCAGTATTTATTAATTACCTTCCTAATTTGCATGAGAAGTGCAAAAACAGGAGAACGGGTTAAAGCATTGTTAAAAGATTTCAGAGTTTCCAAATACTTGTGCGTTATATGGAAACTTCGATAAAACAGATTACAAGAAATACTAAAGTACAACGGAACGTGCATAGGTAATTCGGAAATTTCGGTAGTAAAATTTAAGTGGTACAATTTACAGTAATAGAGAACATCCGCTTAGAAAATAACTACATGGAATGAGATACAAGTGAAAAATAAAAAAACGAAAAGAACTATTTACAATCAAGTAAAATGATTTGTACAAAATTAATATTATACACACACACACACACACATGTATACACATATGTATATTAATAATAGCGAAATATAATTACTTCTATAACTGATAGGCAATAAAACTAAAGGAATATAAATTTCAATTAGGATAAAGTAAATTAGCATTGGATAGAAGTAGATATCGGAGAAAATTTCAGAAGATTTTAAATAATAAAAATAAATTTCGAATTTATCGTAGTAAAAATAAATAAAACTTTTCAATTTAATAGAAAAGAATATTTAGAGTTTAATAATAATAATAATAAGTTCATTTATTAGAGAATAAGATATAGAACATTTATGACTACATATAGATAAAACATACAAATTAAAAAAGTTATTAAAAGGATAATATGATAATAAATAACATTATATAATACGTTAAGTAGGAAATAGTGAAGAACATGATAATGCAAAGAAATCAAAAAATATTATTGTTATTAATAACAATACGAAAAGTAAGATTTATGCGGGGAAAAAGTGAGGTTATATTGAGACTTCAATTTCGAATATTTAATTGTGAGATTGTATATTTTATGAATACAAAAGAAATAGTGAATTAAAATATAAATAGAATTCATTGATTTATAATTAATTCAAATTACTAACCATTTGTAAGAAAAAAAGAAGAAATTATGAAGGGCTTTTTATTTATTGTTAAAATTCTATTGGGCAGAAGAAAAATATAGCCAAATGTGATTCAGAGATTGGATTATAGTCAATTGCCCAGTAAGTAAGCACGTATTGAGTATCTAAAATAAAAAACAATTGACATACGTTATAAGTAAACAGTTATGTAAAAAGATATAAAAATACTCATAACGTTCATAAAAATAACAATAATGATGATACTATTTATTTTGACAATTATATTAATAAATAAATGTGGTTAAAGTTAATAAAAGTGAGTAAACAATTATTTTATAGCTATTATTATGTGTGAGAAAATACTAAAACTAATTGTGAGCACATAAACATTAGATGTTTACGCACTCAAAAATTAAAGCGCATGTACATCTTGGACAAGAAATTGGAAAAATTGTACTGACAGCGACATCTAGAAAGGATAAACAGGGTTAAAGAACCTGGGTTAAAGAAGAGGTTAATTGAAAATGGAATTTGAACATTTGTTATATGCCAGGAATAAGGTACCTGAAAATTTACTTATTTAAATAAGATAATATAAAACTGACTAAAGTTAAAAGCTAGATAAAATCGATTTGAAATGTTTAAAGCATTAAAAGGAATTAATTGTTAAGATTGATATTTTTAAGTGAGAGTTTATTCTTTATATTATCAAAGTTTGGTAGTAAATAATAAGGACTGTGTTAATTGTTAAGTATATAGAGTTTTAATTTTCGATATACAGTTCATTTAAAAATTGAAAATCCCTTATTTAAACGAGTTCAGTAATTCTAAGATTAAGATAACAGTCTGTAAAAATATAAAAGATCCAAAGTATCATAAAAATAATTTTATTCTTTTGGATAGGAAATTAACATCTTCTTTAAACCATTTTGATAATAGTTATAAAACAACCTTAAATAAAGTCAATGTATTACATTCAAGAACAGATATAAAGTTTGAATACATAAATAATCAAAGTGGTGCACGATACAAACCCTCGAGAAAGAGTAAAGAAAACTAAATAAGCTAAAAAAAATATACGAATAAAGTATCAATTCAATTCAATAGTAATACATGATAATTTAATAAACGTTACATTCATATATATATATATATATATATATATATATATATATATACTTGTGTTATATGCTATGTGTTATTATTATTGATGAGATTAATATTCTTGCACAGTCGAATATTTAATTAATATTGACTCTTTTTATTGTATATTTTTATAAAGTGTTGAGCGCGAGATCTTTTAAATTAACCATCCCTAGCCTTCAATTAACATAACATTCAAATAAATAAAACGATAAATTGCTTTCAAATTATGATTTTATTAACTTTATCAAAATTTAAGGCATTTAAACAATACTAATGGATAAGTTAAATAACGATGTTTAAAAATAATGTATACAGTTATGGAGAAAGATTAGTAACATTTAAAACATTTTCAAATATACAATTCACAGTAAATCGGGTATTTTATTTATATACAGAATTGATATTAAATAGTAATTAATAAAGTTTTAAAAGAATTTAGATTTGAACTTACTCTGAAGATGAAAATCTCAGTTTTCAAAAATTTAAAAACAAGATTTATAATCTCGTCTCTAAATATAAAATGAAACTTAAATAACTGAAGATATCTCGTCTGGCTTATCATAACTATGCCCATGTACGACGTATTCATGTGACTCGTCATTTCATGTATTTTTCACTATACAAAATTGAAATATCCAAAACAATTATAATCCAAGGTAAACGAATGATTTCTTGTTTGTCTTTTAAAATCAAAATAACAAATAACTTTAAATATATTCGTCATTCAGCGAACACTTGGCTATCTGTCGCCTAATAGAGCACGTCCACAACTAGATATTTGGTAAAAATACAGCTTAGCCATCCACGACTTAATCAACTTCTTAAGATCCGATTTATATATACCTTAAATCAAAATAATTTAATTTAACCATGACCAATCAAGTAACCTAAATAAAAATTCAAAATTTTAATGAAATTAAATTATGTTAAATATTTCATCCAAAATATCACTGAAATGACTGAACAAGTCTAATATAGGATTATTTACAAAATTTCTATACGCCTGAACACCTAGAACTGCAGAGGAATTATCTTTTCTTTGACCGTTTCTCCATCTTTTATATCCACTCAGGAAGACCAATCTGATACCTTTCTTACCATTTTCAAAATGCCTTGAATCTTATTTCTAATTTCATTCTAGGTTAAACTTCTTTGTTTTACTTTCCTTGACTTTTTCATTAAATTCTCATTTTCATATGCTATCTGCTTCTGGGTTTCTGGAACCGCGTCACTAGTTAAACCCATTTGTATGGGACATCTTCAGGGCTGAACTACTGCACTGAAACTGAAGTGAAACTGAACTGAGTTTCAGTGCAGTAGTTCAGCCCTGAAGATGTCCCATACAAATGGGTACGAAACGTCGGCAGATATACTAGTGACGCGGTTCCAGCCCGGAAACCCAGAAGCAGATAGCATGGACCACGACCGCGGAAGTCTACGTACCAACTCATTTTCGTATTTTAAAATAAAATTTCTAAAATTAATAATGCCATCTATAGGACATTTTCTTACTATGTATAACGATTCCAACATAACCTTGATCTTGATTATACCGTATTGTTTACTATATACAATTTCGTCTACATTATACGTAACCTTACGCTATGTTGTTTTTAGTAATACATATATCTACTTACAACCTGTAATTACAACATTTAAATTGGTTTGAAGTCCCAACAAACTCTTCCAAGAAATTATGTCGAACCTATCAATCGTGTACAATAGAAGTGTTTTCGACAATGTTTCTATCGCTTATTGAGGACTATGTATCGTCACATATAATCTGCAGATTCAAATGTTGTGGCAAAATACATGTTTACGTTCACATAAATACCTAGTTTAATTTTAATTAATTTGTTTAAAATTTCCACTTTATTGTTTACTTAGGATATACGAAAAGCTTGATGTTAAACTACACAAGGTGATTGATTGAAACTATTCATTAAACGTATTATAGGTACTGCTATATTTTTTTCTGCAAATTTATGACAATCATAAGAGCTTATGTTCTGTTTAAGGAAAATATTTTAGTAATAACTACACTTCCGGTTAAACCGGAAATCACTGCCAACTATTTTAAATGGATGTACTTTTTATTGCATACTTGGATTTTTCAAAATATTTTGAGAAGATTCTCTTCTCCTATATCTAAATTAAACAATTTTACATCACCAGAACAACAACAGAAGTGATGATATTTTGCAGCATATGTAAAAGAACACTCAAATTTTATTTTAATGTTTTTATTTTTGACAAATCGTATGCAGGATGTTTATTAAATAGTTTCGAATAGGTGCAACTTAAAAACATTACATTTTGTTTTATTGTTCGTGTTCGAACGCAGAATTTACGTCTACATCAATACGTATTCCCTATAGCTATATAGTATTAAATCCCTTTAATGTTATAAATAATTTTGTTTAGTTTTATAAAATGAGCCACAAATTGTGATTATTGTTGATAGATAACTATGAAAATGCTCGGTAAAAATCATTTATTCGGATGCATACAATCTTATCATGAAGTTATAAACAAGTAAATAATATAAGTGAACATGCCCTATTAAAACTTGGTTTATTTAAAAAGAAATGTTACAAAATTATTGACAAAAATTTATGTGTGGTAAATGAGACAAATTCTCATCAATCACTATTAAGCATCTATCATTACAAGCAAAAAATTTTATAGAACGAAATCAAACATTATATGATTCAGTAGTGTACGATATATATTATTACCTGTGAAGAAGTAACAGAAGAGGAGAAAATTTAAGGAAAGGGACGCGAAAATAATCTAGAAAGCTTAAAAAGTAACAATTCACTAATAATATGACCTTCATTTCACTGTAAACACCTTGAAATTCTCGAGCGAAGTCGTCTTGTTCATGCATCTTCCGTCGTTCCCAGGATGAAGTGTTTAGTTATGAATTAATAATCATAAATCTTATATTTGCTTAGTGTTTTATGCATTCGACTAGAAAATTCGGATACTACCTATCAACAATAATTGCAATTTCATGCTCATTTTACCAAAATAAACAAAAAATTGCTTAAAACGCGAAAACGATTGAAGACAGATATGCGATATACTATTATGTGTAAATGTAAATTTTGTATTCGAATACGCACCATTGTATTCGAAAGAAAAACTTTTGGTGCCCTGAAGTTGCACCGACTCGAAACTATTTTATGAACACTCCACTTAAGATTTTTCAAAAATAAAAACACTACGGTAAAACTGAAGGGGTTTTCTACTTACCAGATGCACCGGAAAATGATTACTAATTTTTTCGTAAAAAAACTACATAATTTTCAAGAAAATGGAAAAATGTATTTATTCAAAGTAATGGCCATTGAACTCTATATATATTGCCCATCTTTCAGGCAATTTATGGATGCCGTCCCAAAAAACTGTTTGTCTTTGAAGAAAACCATTCATCGAGTCATTTTCTAGCCTCTTCGAAATTGGCGAAATACTGCTCTGCAAGCACGTATCCCATTGATGCGAAAAGAAAAGGTGATAGTCGGACGGGGCAAGATCTAGCTGGAGAGTACGGGGGGGGGGACGTTTATCTATCAATGCATGGTTCAAATTGATAATTTATTGATTAGTATTAACTGTTTCACCAGGTTTTAACAGTTCGTAATATACCGCGCTACTCTGATTCTATCAAACATAAAGCATCGTCTTGCGATCAAAACGATTTGGCCTTGGAATCGACGGGTCGACTTCGTCAAGTGATAACCATGATTTCTTGCCCCTAGGATTTGATAAATTCATTTTTCATCAGCCGCCACTGTTCGGTGCAGAAGTGACTTCTGATCATACCTTTGAAGCAGCATTTCACAGACGATTTTTTGATTTTCCATTTGCCTGTCATTCAATTGATGTGGTACCCATTTTCCCATCTTTTGGATTTCTCTCGTTGCTCGTAATCGGTCGCTAATCGTTTCTTGGATCACATTTAATGCTTCTGGCAATTGTTTTTGCGTTTGGGTTGGTCTCCTTCCAATAACTCCTGCAGTTTCGCATCTTCGAACTTTTTCGGCCTACCAGAACGTTCTTTGTTTTGCACATCGAAATTACCACTTTTGAATTGTCGAAACCACGCCTGAGTTTCTACCAGCAAATAATTACTTTCAACGACTCTTTTCTTTTCATTAAATAAGAAAGTAGTGCGTGCCGCAAATGCACTTTTTCAGGCACGAAACTCGACATTTTCAAAGAGGTATAAATCGTAAAATATTACGTGTATGGCTTTGAAGCTTGATATTAGTAGAATAAAACAACATATGTGTCAAATCATAACAATGCATACCTAAGTCTAGCAACATCTGCTAGAAAAACCGGTAACGACTTTCCGGTACACCTGGTATACTGCAAATATCATTATTTCCGGTGTCAAAGTAACTACAGCAAATAATAATAATGATGAAAATATTTCTAAAAATTCAAATATCTCTAAAATTGTTAAAATCAGCTACTGGCGAAATTTAGGAAAGTCTTTGTAGAACATGCAATAAAAATACATATTTCTGTTCAAGGCAAACGAGTTGGTGGCGACTTTCAGGTTAACCGGAAATGTAGCCGTCATAAAAATATTTTACTTGAATAAAATAAAAGTCCTTGTACTTGCCCTAAAATTTTCAGAAAAAAAGATGATAAAAGTAACACGAACTGTTTCAATCAATTACTTTTTATAACAGATTAACGTATCACACTAGCTAAAAAACACTTATAAAGCTAGAGTTGTGAATTAGCGTTTGCTGAAACATTATTAAAATTTCGATTTTATATACGAGTATTATATTAAAGTTACACTTTTTATATAAACACCGTTTTTAAGTCATATTCAAAAACATATATGTAAAAATTATTTTAAAACAAGTAAAATCACTAAATTGAATCAAGAAAACGTTAAAATTTAAAACATACAAAAAGGAAACTAAAACGACAGTGTTATAAATATTGGGTTGGCAACTAAGTACTTTCGGTTTTGTAGTATAAAATAAAACACCTTTTTTTTAAACAAAGAATAGTTTTTAATCAATTATATATTTTCCATTTTGCTTAATGACCTTTTGCCATCTTTCTTTCAGCTGCATGATTCCACGCTCATAAAATTTCTGGTCCTTATCAGCAAAAAACTGAACCAGGAGTGAAGGTCATCGCCATTTGTGAAAGTTTTACCATTCAAGAAATTCTGTAAACTTCGAAATAAATGGTAATCAGATGGTGCTAGATCAGGGCTATATGGGGGATTTGGCATCACTTCCCAGCCAAACTCCAATAGTTTCCCACGAGTTGCCGAAGATGTGTGGGGCCTTGCATTATATTGGTGGAAAACTACACCTTTCCGATTTGACAATTGTGGCCGTTTTTCTTTGATTACATCATCCAGTTTTAATAATTGTTGACAGTAAACATCAGAATTGACCTTTGGTTCCTTGGAAGCAGCTCAAAAAACACAACACTTTTGTAATCCCACCAAACTGACAGCATGATCTTTTTTGGATGCAATTCAGTTTTCGATGTGGTTTGAGCTAGTTTATCGTGTTTGCTCCATGATCGTTTAACTATGTTACTGTAGAGGACCCATTTTTCATCACCAGTGATGATTCTTTTTAAGAAAGGGTCGGTTTCATTTTGTCTAAGGTGCATATCGCAAAAGTTGATTTTTTGTGTTAAATGAATTTCTTTCGATTCGTGAGGTACCCAAATATCAAGCTTCTTAACTAGCCCAAGACATTTTAAATGTTTTTCAATTGTTGTGTGCGAATGTGACTAGTATCACGCGACAAACGGTAAAGTACAGCACTAACATACGTTATACAAAAAATACGTAGTTATCAACCCAATATATCAAAAAACAACAAGTACAATCCATTACCTAAGATACGAGCAGTGGTCAAAAAGCAAATCATTTAACAGTTAACATGGACCAATATTAATTGACTACACAGTTTGTGTTCTTACTGATATGAACCATTTCTAAACAAAACCTTTTTTTGTCGTTGTTTTCAATGTCCAAGATCTTAATATTGTCGAATTTAATTTGTGGTCAAGACTAAGTGAATGCTCAAGAACTTTCTCCAATACAGAAATCACTTTTAGGCTGTGTAACGCGCTCTTTTATATGACATATTATAAAACAATATGACTATTTAAAAGATACCATTACTTTCAAATATACTTTATTTTATAAATTAAATTGAATGATCAACACAAACAAATCCCTCGTTAAATCAAAAAATGTAGCATTAGTAAAAAGCCTATTCTTAAAATAGTCTAATATCAAATTGATTAATTTACTTACAGCGTATGTCCTTGAATGATTACTTCGAATAATAGCACGCACTAAACAAAGTATTTTCAAATTTGTTATTTGAGAATTTAGACATTTTCGAAGGCGTAATACAAATTGGACAGTAGTTACTATCATCAATACCATTTCTTTTTGCTTTTGGCAAAAATACATTTTCACTGGATTGATTTACTACATGTAAGTCAAAACTTACTGCGGATCTAAACTATCCAGATCTGCGTATAAATACCGTAAAGAAATCAGAAATAAATTTATTGATTTTTCTATTAATATTTACTTTATACGTGTAATGCAAGTATACATTACCCAGAAACAGAAAATAGAGAATTTAATGTCAATGTATAATACCCGTTCAAAAAGAAACCAAAATTAAAGGTCATATTATATATTTACACTGTGTTTTCACGGGAATACCTATGAAGTTTGATTGTCCTAATTGGAAACAGTTTAATCATTGAAGTTTAAAGATAACTTGTTTCAACGATGTATTTACTAGCACACGTTAATGTGAAAACGGAGAAATTCACGAGAAAATTTTGTTTTAGTTCCATTTACTATCTCAATATCTGTTATTCCTATTCAATATTTGTCATCTTCATAATAAGGTAGTTTCAATATTTCGATTTCGGTATAAAAAATGTGGCGTATTAAGTCTATACTAATTAGTATAATGAGAAAAAATGTAAATACAGGCGTACCTCATAAAAGAATGGTATAAAATACGGTGTTTACATGCATGAATGAACAATATTATTAAATAAATAACATATTTGCGTGACTGTTTATATTTCGAATATTTAGATAACCAAGTGTATTTGCTTATATTTAAACATGAATTTGAAATGAATAATAATAAGTTTGTTATTATTGTTAGTCCCGATAGAGCAATTATTATTAAGAGCGACCAAGAGTGTTTGTATTTAACCACAGAAAAACAACTTTTTGTAACAGCAATGTAAATATGTTACGGTAAATAGTCATCACTAGAATTGCGCCCTTTATCTGTAATGCAGAAACGTATTGTAACCGCCCGATGCAAATAGCAACAGTGAGAATAGTTAGTGCCGAGCTATAGTACTATGTGGATGTACATTTTACAGACCAATAACTGTTGAACGGTAAATATAATAATTTCTAATAATAATTGAATTGTAATATAATAGTTACAAAGCCCGCATACTGTAGTAAATTAAGTAATAGACACTTACCCGCTTAAGATTCGTTATCTCATAGTGGATGACATCGAAGAAAGCAGCAGGGATTTGTTTAAGTGAAGCGTGTTCTCCGCGATGAAAATATGTTCTTATATGCAGAAAACGAACGTTCCATATGATGTAATCTTTGCATAATTGAAATAATATTCGAAATTATTTGACGGATCTATACACACGCTATCGCATCTATCTTAAAGTGCTAAAATCTGAACCTTTCTCTAACACACTTTTTAACTTTGCCACAACACCATCTTTTTTGCGTCACTGGCAGTACATATCAGTAAAAGGATAATAAACAAATAATAGACGATTTATTTGCAGTAAGTCCTCTGACGATGCCAAAGAATTTTGGAAATTCCCCATTGCATCAACTTGTTTAGTTTTAACGTGACTCTCTTAACAATTAATCTGACTTATCGTGAGAGCTTCAGCTTCTCTAGGATTAAAGTGTGAAACAAAGGTCTTTATTTCTTGAAAATATTTCCAACAGTAAAGCGTTGCCTATAACCAGGTTCTCCAAGCGTATATTTTTTTTACATATCGTACACAACATTTTAGTACCATTATATTTTAATTCAGGATATTTCCCGATAAACTTCTTTACTTCTTCCGGCTAGTGACCATTTTCTACCACATCGTTTGTACAGCATTACTACGCTGACTTGAATACATCGAGTCAGACTGTTGTTCACGCCTGTCATTGATTTCGGCTGGCTGTCCCTTAACACAAAACCTCCTCGCCTTATTAGTCATAACGTAGTTTTAATAGTTAATATACCTTGAGCATAAGTTATCGATCTGTGAAATGTACGAAAGTAGCCGTTTATATTTCGGAAATAGCAAACGAAGGAATTTTTTACTATCGAAAATAGTTTTATTGCTTTTTAAAATATTCTCCTAGAAAATCAATGCAATTTTGCATTCGTTTAAACCAATCTGAAAAGCATTGCTGCCATTGTGAAGCGCTATCTCCAAAATATGAGTTTTGAATGCCTCAACTGCCTCTTCCTGCGTAGAAAACAAAGAGTAGAAAATAAAAAGATATCACGGGGTGTTAGATCAGGGCTATACGATGGATGGCATATCAATTCACTGTTTTACTCGGTCAAATATTCAATTGTTTTAACCGACCTGTGAGAGCTCGCATTGTCATTGTGGAGAGTGATCTGTCGTTTTCGATTTGTTTTCCTTATTTCTTCAAAAACTTTTGGCTTTTCACGAAATTCGTTGTCCAAAGAACGCCGTCCAAGTTTGAATTCACTATACCAACGATGTACTGTAGTTTTCAATGGTGCTTCATCACCATATGAAGAATTCAGCTCGCCAATGTATTTTTGTTGAGATAATCCACGTCGAAGGTATTGAAAAATAATTGCAGGAAAATGTTTCGCTGACATAAAATTTTGAAGTTTCTGTCAACAATAGTAATAGCGACCGGATAATAAAACTGTCAAGGTAAATATATTGTCAAAAATGATAAATTTCACGATGCAATCACCAGATCGGGGGCAACACTAACAGTGTTGCTAGTTCCCGAAATATAAGCGGCTACCCTCGTATATACATCCACATAGTTCTATAGATTAAGCGATTAAGACGTACAGTGAAGAGTCAGATCAAAATCGCATACAGTGTATATGTAACTAGAGTTAGGTAGTCAGTATGTTCGGATCTCTAAATGTTTCGTAGTTTCATCAATAAGAAGCAAGGCCAATCGCGGATACCCACTTCAATGTATTATAATACGAATGAACTGGAGGGCGCGCAAGTTTGTCAATGGATTCGCTGATTACTTTGCAAGCGTTTATATTTCCTGACAAAATAGCAACAGCACTCTACACACTTAACAAACCTACTGTGAGAATCTGCTCCCTATCAGAAAAAGAAGTCGACAAGGCAATAAGGAAACTTTTGTTTTGAAGTTTTCTTTTGCTTTTTGTTGTAGCATTCTTTTAACTCATCCGCTACCAATTCTTTTCAACTTGACCTTGAAAACTAATACCTTTCCCGAAATATGGAAAACTTCTAAAATATGTCCAATTCCAAAGAAGGATTCCGCAACCAATATTACTAATTATTGCCAGATGTCTATTCTCAGTAATTTTGCTAAAGTTTTCGAAATGGCTTTATACTCACACATACATACATATATATCCTAAAATAAAGTGTTATATCTCACCATTTCAGCATAAATTTATGGACGGACTATCTACTGTCTGCAACTTAGTGTGTCTGTGTCCTTGGCTTTCGGCAATCAGGGCCAAGTAGATGTTGTTTACACGGATTTGGCAAAAGCATTTGATTGTATTGGCTATGACGTTCTCTGTCATAAATTACAATCTTTTGGTTTTGTTGATTCCCTTTTATCATTTTTTGTATCATATATATATATATATATAATAGGTCCCAAACCCAAAGTGTTATTTACCACGGCCACAGGTCCTACACCGGCTATACTACTCCCGGAGTGCCTCAGGGCTCGAATCTAGGACCAATGCTATTTAGTTTTTTTTAGGTTTTTTAATGATTTGCTCAATGTTTTGAAGTGCGAAAGAAGCGCCTTTGCTGATAAATATATTGCTCTCTATGCACGACAGCTGACTGTTTTCGCCTGCATAGATAGGATAAGATCTCCGAATGGTGCTCAAACAACAAGCTATGAATGTCTCTAAATGTAGAATTGTGACTTACTCGAATAAAACTACACCTATAGTTTACAACTATACTCTGGAGAACTCAGTGTTCACTCGAGGTAATGAAATTAAAGACCTTGGTGTTTATTTCGACAGCAGTTTCAGTTTTGCTAAACATATCGATCAATTACGTGGGTCTGCATTATAAGCTATAGGATTTATTGTATGAACTTCTCATGCTTTCGCAGGCGCTCACATTATCATGATTTTATATCATACATACGATTTTATATCATACATACAAAGCTAAAATACGCCTCTTTGGTGTGGTGCCCTTACTAAGAAGTGCATAAATTCAGTGTTGAAAAAGTACAGCTAAAGTTCCTGAAATATCTGTATTACTTCGTGGACGGGATATATCCTCCCATATCGATTATAATGCATTACTTTCTAGAGCTGAAACAGTTTTCCTCTAGTGCCGGCGTGGGTTGGCTTCGATAAAATTTGTGTACAATTTGATGCACAAAAAGATTGACTATTGACAACTTCTCTCTCAACTTAACGTCCTGGTACCCACACCATATACTCGCTCAAGTCGCACTTTTTACTTACCAACTGAGAGGACTAATATCTGTGTCTGAATGTGTGACATCTTACTTTCGTTATAATAATTTTTAAGTGGCACTTGACTGCATGTTTGATAGATGTACATGAACTTTACCCATCGCTCATTATTGCCAGGTTAAGCAGGAAATATTTGCCGTTCCGCGTGTGACATTTCAATATATTCCCTACTAAAGCCTTAGACTTCTCCATTCGAATGTAATAGAACAAGCAAATGTTTGTTCTATTACATTCATTACAGGAATTTACACAACAACACATAACACAATACAACACACGCACTATGCTAATTCTTCTATTTAGAAGGATAAGCATAGTACACCTCAACTAGGTATCAGTTTCTGCAATATATTTGTAATAAACTAAATTATTCTGTTGTCTTATTTTAAATACGCATATATAGTGCAGTTGAGAATATTCGAGGGAAATTTGTTTAAACATTGTATTTTCGCAAATATGGCACTTATCTGTCTAACAAATTATACGTATGATGACGATTTGCGTGTAAATAACCATATTTGTGATTCAAATTGTTAATCCAATTCTCATAAACTGGACTCCCGTTGCACTGGAATTTTCTATCTCCATTTAAACAGTACTCGTCATCATTTGTGATTGCAAATTTTGTTTATGTGTTGTAGTGTAAATACCTGTTGTATGGATATTGGCTCAGCTTTAGTTTGCTAGTTCAGAAAATATTTTTTTTCTTTAATCTTGATTAATTCTTTTTAAATGTGTAAAATAATTTACTTTATAATTAAGTTTACCTTTTAATTCTCTATTTTGTAGTATATGTTATCTGTTTTTTTTTTTATTGATTCGCTTTTTTTAGCATTTTAGCATTGAGATTATTCTGTAAATAGCTTACGCTGTTGGATAATAAATTAATATTATTATCACTGTATTCGCATTCGGCGGCTGTGGCTACACACATTCTTACTTTCTGGGAAAATTGCGCAACTCTAGTCATCACAATTTCTCTAATAAAAAGTAGGAAATATTAGAAAATTTATCAAATTAGAAATATAAAAATATAAAACAGAAGGAGAAGTCTGCGAACACGATGCCATAGAAATAGTTTTAAAGATTAACATCTTCATCTAAATCTAAAGATTTGTAATTTTGACAGAATACATTCTAATAAAATTGGGAAATGGAGCGCCAGTATGTACTGTATATATACATATATATATATATATATATATATATATATATATATATATATATATATATATATATATATGTATGTATGTATATTCATAGCAATACTATAAGTAAGACAATAACCAAATATGGTTACAGACCGTCTCAATGTTAAATTCCAGTACTTGTAGGAATTGATATAGCTACAACAGAGTAACATTTTAAAATAACACTAATGCACACTGTTCAAAACAATTTACGAATACTCTATATCATTGATAATGAAAAATAGTGCCAGATAATATAATGTGTACAAATATTTCTGAAAGCTCCGTTTAACATTTTTAAATAAGAAAGCGAATAACTGGACGTGGTTTAACATGTTTGCCTATGCGTTAAAGCGTCACAAATGTATATAAAAGTTCATTCCTATGATTAATAGTGAAAATTTGCAATTGTAGGCGTCGTTCAAAATCAATACACATCATGATCTGTCAAAGTTAAGTTCTCGGAGGCGGGAGGTCAATTGGAAAGTGGTAAGACACAACGAGATGTTGCTGCACTGTTTTGGAGTGAGCCGAATCCTAATTTTAAACATTGAAAACGCTTTTTGGAAACTGCAGATAATGGACGATGTCAAAACTAAGGTCATTCAATAACAACACCAAGATATAATGGATACCTGTTGTAATTGGTACGTAAACATCAAGCTCTAAACGCAATCCAGATACGCATTGAAGCTGCTGCTCCCACTGGAAAGTTACTATCAACGCAAATGATTTCTTATCGTTTGCGTTGATAAAATTAAGTAGAATAAGCTTGGGATGTCGTGTGAAGACGTGTTTCAAAGCGAAATAAGCAATCGAATATTACAAATCACTCTTAGTGGAGAATGGGATATAATTCCCTAAAAAAGGTTCGGTGTATTAATCCGGTCCATGTCAAGGTATCAAACATTTTCAGATGTTTCTGTGGATTGTATACATTAGTAATCTCTATTTTTTGTAACAATTATTTCAATGAAACTTCTATAAAATTGAATATTTCTAAATTTTTCCTACACAAAAAATATAACATTTTTAATACTTTCGTAACAAGTTCACATTAAAACTTATCCAAAACAAGTTAAAATACAATTATGTATTTAAGTTCTTGTTTATGAATGTACTGAAACCAAACATTTAGTTAAACATTTATTTAATTTTTTCTCATTTTTATGAAATATTCGGTCATTGTTTTGAGTAATGTATATGCCAGGGATGTTAAAAAGAGGGGAGTCTAGGTCACCAAAACCGATGGTCGTTTGTAGTATTTTACCTGAGCAAGAGATGCGCAAATCCATTGAGAAACGTATTTTCAATAAATTTGACGTGTGAAGGTGTACAGCCTCCGAAATTTTACGATGCCTGACTGAAAAGACAATTCAAGGGGTTGAATATCCGACAACACGAAAATTTTCAAGTGATCCAAAATCAGTGGAAAACGACATACCCATCTTTAGACAAGTATCATAGAAGCGAACATTCATATGATTCTTGAACTTGGAGGCGGAAGCATATTTTAATACAAGAAATAATTGTAAAGGCCGGGATATCGTAGAGAGTGCTGAATCAATCATATTAAATGACATCTCAGCGAGGTGGCTGCTTTACGTCCTAATAAAAGATCAGAAATCAAGTCATTTTTGCATATGTGGATCGCGTTACTTTATCAAGCCATGTTATCGCCTATGATGTGACATTATTGGCGCATCATTACACTTCAGAATCAAAGTTGACAGAATCGAGACAATTCGGAGAAATGCCACTTTTAGGAGTCATCTTTCTGTAAAAAAATGTCCTTGCGACTGTTTTTTAGAATTGCAAAGAAGTATTGTATTCTTGGTTTCCTTCGTGAACACCGTGCATTTAATACTGTCTACTATGTATTAATGTTTCCTTGGTGAAACAAAACCGTCAACGAAAATATTGGAAAATGCCTATTTAACGTGTGACTTTTCATCATGAAATATTTAAACCACACCCAACTGCTTTGATCCGCAAAAAAAAATGAAAACAAAGTTAGTTATTAAGGCAAAATAAATAAGTGAGCGTCGGTTCGTGTCCCGTACCTATCTGTTGCCACGTTTGAGAATTCTACCCAGCCTGCTTTTTTAATGATGGGAAAATAATGAAGATGTTTGGGAGGCACCATAGTATTAAAGAATTCTCAAATACCGTCTAATACTGAAAATGGGTCGGTGTTCGGCAAAATAAAAAATAATAATTTTTGGGTGGCAAAGGAGCGTACAGGCGTGAATAATGATACAAACAAAAAGAAAAAAAATTACTAGTTTGGATCGGTTTATTGAAAAACCAGAAACATTCACTGGTAAAGCCATTGAGTTAATAGAAATATAATCAATGGTGCATTCAATGCGCTAATAATTGTCGATACATATCAAGCTAATCTTTGTCGATTAATTACAGTGTCATTATTGATAACAGACAAGAAAGAAAAAAAAGAATTTGAAAATATATAAATGTAATCGTAAACATAAAAGTTAAATATCACAAATAACCACATATATATGTATATTAAGTTCACAACAAAAATAACAATCAATTAAATGTAAAACTTCAAAATTCAAAATTGTGATACGTTTTCGCATTTCTTTCATCATACGATTTTTTTATAAATATTTGAACATTTATAAAAAATCGTACGATGAAAGAAATGCGAACGTGAGATGTGCATCACATACGCAATTTGAATATATGTAAACACGTCCGGCCAAATACGTCTTTTACAGACTTAGAAATAACCATACAAACGAGAAATTTATTAGAAGATTATAAAAATATTAGTAATAACAAAAAGAAAGCTAAGACCGAGATCAATGTTAATCAAAATGAACGATTCTATAAAGAAAATGTGATCAGATAAAACTATATTTGATTGAGGTGTTACGGGTACGTAACAATTATTAGAAGAATTTCATAGGAAAATACTTGAACACCCGTTCCATAGACCAAATTCGTCTCCGTGTAACTACCACATATTTGAAGAAAAATTAAGCAACAATTATTTCGACGATAACTAAGGTGTGTAATCGTTCCTAGGTAATTGGTTAGAGATACAACCAACTCCATTCTTCAAAGACGGATAAAAATGTGTAAATAAATGTTGTGATTTATATATGATCTATTATCGTACTTGTCTGTAATTGTACTCCTTTTTAAAACGCTGTTTTATTTAAAGAATAATAAAGCATTGAATATTACTACATATTAACAACGTAATTTATAATTTCTTCAGTTTCTATTAACCTAGCCCAACTATTAAAGATAGATATTTAGATCACATTTAACACATTCGAAATTTTTAACTTTACTTTAATAAGACTTTTAAGTTATTACAGAAGCTAATTTAATTCTCAGTTTCGTCTCTTCCAAATTAATAAAATAAGCACGCAATCTTATTATATCCACAACAATTTACATATATTCTGAAGTCACCCTTGAACGAGTTTTCGTAGACAGAAACATACTTACATTGACAAATCTATACTTCGCGTGACTCTCAAAATATATCAATATTATTTCTTATTTAAAGCTGATACACATACAATTTCAAAGACGGTTTCAAAAGTAGCTTTAAATAATATTGCATTCGTAGTTTATCTACTAGGTATGAAAATGGGCTGAAAAGTGCATAGAAGTAAAATAAAGAAGGATCCGGCACCAATCGATGCCTAATTTTAACTTTTTTTTACATTTATGTGGGGCCGTGCATTACCTTGGTTGAAAATGATTTTCTTTTTGGCTAAACAACCAGGACGCTTTCCATTAATTTTTTGCTTTAGTTTGTCAGACTCCCGTATTACGCGCTTGTGATGGTTTGACCTTTCGGAAGCTCATCAACAGCCATTATCTTTCCTACAGATGGAACAGGCATTGCCTGCTTTCAGAGAGTAGACCCATTGTGCCGCCATTGTTTGGATTGTTATTATACACAAGTCTTATTTGAAATTTTCATTTGGGATAGTAGTCGACGAAGCTAATAAACATAGCCATCTGAAATTTGACAATTGATGTCGTTAAGTAGACTTTTCAGCCTACTTTCGTAATAATATATACTCCGCCATTTGATTGTTAAAGATATTATACAACAATATCTTACGTTGAATGTAAAAATGAAACTAGGAACATATTTAAAATAAATACAATTTAAAATTAAAATTTTTCGTCTACTGAATTACAGTCACGTTATGTCAGTCTACTGATTTGGGAAAATTGATATAACGTAGCTATTTACATAGTTTATTAAATTTAATTGATGGAAAATTCAATTAATATGTATATTAATACTAAAAAATTATTTTCATCTATAGCTCCAGAAACTAACACTACTAGTTGTAAGCAAGCATTTATGTCCGAAAAATTTGTGCTTTGAAACTTCAATTTGCGTTATAATTTTGAAAGAATAAATTCCTTGCTTTCTTTTCAAATCCTTTCTAGTTATTGCTTGGATTTTTTACACTGCAACTAACTGATAAATCTTACTTCGTCAACGAGCTGTTCGTGTTTTTTATTTACATTTTTCAGTAGAAACATTCACGAAATATTGTTTTTGTAAATAATTATACAAAACAGTCGTACTAGTCTAAGAAATAATAATTACATAACATAGACATAAATGTATGTGTGTACATTCTGAGACATACTACAAAATGATAGCATAAGACAAATTAAAAAAATGTAAATCAAAAAATAACTGCGCAAAATATGCACAATATCTCGATATCAAAAGTGACTATAATTAACTCTCACAAACAGATAATGGGTGTCCCAAAATTAACGCAAGATTTGAATTTGTCGCCATTTGTGCAGTAAAGTGTTGGCAACCCTAAAAAGAACAATTCGACAGCTGACAATTTAGGGTTAGTAAAAATGAAGCGTTACACAATAGAATAACGTGTCTTCATTATTGAACAATATTTCAAAATTAATGAAAGCTTGGCGGCCGCAGTTCGAAAATTTCATACAAAATATGGTCGGAATAGTGTTTTAACTGAAAAATTCAGGGAGACTGGATCCGTTGGAGATGCCAAACGCACTGGTCGTCCAAACACAAGCCGTTCAAATGTCAATATTGAAGCAGTGCGTGAGAGTGGACAATAATTGCAAATTTCAAGAAGCTCTCTACAGCGTATGCTCACTAATGATCTGTGTATCCATGCTTAAAAAATTCAGTTAACACAACAACTGAAGCCTAATGACCATGCGCAGCGAATGGATGCTGATTTTTCGAGCAAAATCATCCTAAGCGATGAAGCACATTTTCACCTCGATGGCTTTGTTAATCGCCAAAATTGCCGTTTTTGGGGTTCTGAGAACCTATGTACATGTGATTGTCAAAAAACAAATGCATCCACGACGTGTCACTGTTAGGTGTGGATTTTGGGCTGGAGGCATAATTGAACTATACTTTTTTGAAAATGAGGCTGGTCAAGCAGTGACTGTTACTGGTGCTCAATGTCGCGACATGATAACACAGTTCCTTCTGCCGAAATTGGATGATATTGATGTGGCCAATATGTGGTTTCAACAAGACGGTGCCACATACCATAGAGCCCGTGAAACAATTCAATTACTGCATAAGACATTTCCAGGTTGTGTACTCTCTCGTTTCGGTGATCAGAATTGGCCCCCTAGATCGTGTGGTTTAACACCATTAGATTTCTTTTTATGGGGTTATTTAAAATCACAGGTCTATGTCAATAAGTCCACGCGTGCATTAAAGGAGGAGATTCAACGCTGCATCAACGAAATTCAGCCACATTTATACATAATGATCATGGAAAATTTCGACAAACGAGTGCGTATGTGCATGCAAAGCCGTGGAGACCATTTGCCCGATGTGTTATTCCATAAATAACCCTATCCTATGTACTTTATGATTCAATAAAGAACAATCAAAAGACTAAAAACTGTGTTTTCTATTTATTAAAATCTTGCGTTAATTTTGGGACACCTTTTATAAGAAAGCAGTATAATGACAAATGAATTATCCATCGTTAAATAATTTAGCATTTACAGTTAGTAATTACTAGACTTAGTGTTCCACTTGGCAAATTTAATAATTTTTTAATTAGAAATTCATTTTAACTATGAAAATTACTATTATTCAAGTGGGAAACCTTTTTATTTCGTCAAGTATGGTTAGGATACTATAATAAACCAAAGGTCGTTATTTCCCAGAACGAATGTACTTGTATATCTAAACTAATTCCTGGAATATTCTGGTTAATATTCCGCTTTCATTCAATATTACCTCTATTATATCCAATTTCTAAGTGCAATTATAAATTCAAACAATTTTTTTCGCACAAAATACGTATTTATTATCCTGCACAACTACCTACCTACATACCTGGTAATTGAACACTATAGGTAAGATATGCATGGATTAAAATAATTCAGCATGTCACACCCTAATTCTAATTTATCGTCCCGTCTATTTTTTCAAAGAGCCCAATCATCTTCTTCTAGCAACGACCGATGCTAGTAATCATTTTTCAGAGGTAAATCATGTGCTTGTTTTGTAAGTGAAGTTTTTACCATAACCCATATATGTAGTGATCCACATATTTATTTTTCAATCACAAAATATACACTACCGCTCACGGAAATATGGACAGCAAGTACATCAAGCATCAACTACAATTCATTAAACTTATTCATAATATACTTATGTATTATATTAATTATACTTTCTTCTCATTGAAGAAACCACCGTTCGCGGCGATTACAGCTTTTGTTATTCGAGGCATTCTTTCTATTAATTTTCTTATTACATCTGGTGTAATGTTAGTCCATTCTTTTTGTAAAATATTCCAAAGATTTTCTTTCGATGTTGGACGTGCCTTTCTAACTCTTCTATCGAGTTCATCCCATAATAATTCAATGGGGTTGAGGTCCGGATTATGAGGCGGCCATGTCATTACTTTCAAAATATTTTCATTTTTCTCCACCTCAAGGTAATTTTTACACATAAACGACGTATACGTGGGGTCATTATCATGCATAAATTCAAAATTATTACCGATTAATCGCAGGCGTGACGGTAAAACGTGATTTTCCAAAATTTCTCGGTAATTCTCCTTTCTCATAATACCATTTGTTTTTATCAAATTTCCCATTCCGGCTAATGAAAAACAGCCCCAGACTACAACAGAACCATCCCCACGTTTCACCGTTGGAGCTATGCAATCTTGCAACATTTTTTCTCGCGCCGATCGTCTAACGAAAATTCTTCTCTTTTGCCCGAATACTTCAAATTTCGATTCGTCATTCCACACTACGTTCTTCCACTCATCGATTGTCCAATTACGGTGTAATCTTGCCCATTGAAGTCGTTTGTGCTTATTTCCACGTCGTAATAATAGTTTCCGTGAGGCAAGACGACCGTGTAAATTTGCTTCCACTAATCGTCGTTTCGCTGTGCTCACAGAAATTTTTTTAGCACGGCCCTGATTAATTTCGGCTGATATTTCAGGTGCCGTTATTTTTCTATTCCTTTTGCTAATTTATTTAATTCTTTTGTTGTCAGCTTTGGAAGTATCTCTCGATGGTCCTGGCCGATTACGGTCATCCAGACTGCCAGTTTCTTGAAACCGACGAATTGTGAGATGCTCTGTCGATTTTTTCACTTTTAATTTTTCGCCAATACCGCGAACTGAATACTCCTCACGATGCAAATCACTGATCTTATTTCACTATCAAGCGGCTTTCCCCATGGCATTTTGTTAACAGAAATTACACTATTCGCTTACAAAATGGACAACTTCACACAAGCACGTTCACTGATCTACTCATGTGCACAAGGAGGTAGTAATAGGGTAACTGACTCATTTCAGGTAAATTTCTAGATTTTAGTCCCTTCTTAATGACAGTACCACTAATCCTAATTATATATAGTTGGAATGATTGTAGAATGCTATTGAGGTGCAATATCAGGTAATTATAGTTATTGTTAGATAAAATTGTTTCTATCATATTATTTGGAGAATATATACAAATACAATACCTATTTGAATTATCCATGCTTTCATGAGCGGGAGTATATATATATATATATATATATATATATATATATATATATATATATAAATATAATATCCCGATCAAAGATATAAACACAGAAGTAAGTGTACCACGTATCGTGCCATACTTACTTTTATTTTTATCCTTCTATATTTTACTCTACAGCTTTGAATACTCTAATTATTTTATTACAGTATTTACAATTGCTTATATTTTTGCTTTTACCTATTAGTCTCGCTTATTAATTTTTTTTATTAATATATTCAAGCTTTAAAAATTCGTTTTATTTACATTATTAAACTTACTTTATTTCCACTAATAGTCTTTCGTTCAGCTTGGTATACAGCCTGGACCTCTAATGCATCATCATAAATCAAACTGTTATCAATTAACTCTTTTTTTACTAGACAGGAATCAGTATACGGTAGCGCACCTAATAAATTTGGTATCCACCACGCGTTAATATAATTAATAATCTAACGTAAGACGATATTGGAAACATGGAGCACAGTATAACCTTACATTTAAACATTTGAAATTGTCACGGCTGAATATCAATATTACTTTCTAGTGCACTCATTTCTTATTTTAAATGTGTAAACACTATTAATGTGAAGTGAAGAAGCGGGAATAGCTTAAAAGATAGTGTTGATATCACTGGTCAACAAAGTTTTTACCTTAAGTAAGTAACTGACAAAATTAAATAGTGTAAGCTTAGTACAAATTACTCGAAAGGCGCTAGTATTGGTTTAGCTTTAGTTACGCAGGAAATGCAAGTAGAAACTTGTTCAGATATGATGTAACTCATTCACGCAAAGGGTAACAAGTTTGCATTGTTATTCTATTCTGGTCGGTTGCTACCTTTACTTTTTGCTTTTAGGGTTTTATCTAAATTGTAAAGGGAAGGGGAAACTATTTTGCTCTCTAAAAGAACAACAATTCTTCTTGTCAATGGACGTTCCCTTCTCTCTGTGACCGAATACGAAGGTATTTTTCCTGCTATTTTCTCTTAAGTAGATATTTACCACATTTTACTGTACTTCGCTTTTTCTAAATTACTATCTTAAGTTTTGACCAGTTCCTTTTTCCAAATGATTCAAGGTATTCCTTCAACTTTTTATCTGCAACGTTTCCATTTTTAATACCATACTTTACAGTTTATCTCCGTTCATTTTTACCATATTGGAGCTATAGCAGTTAGTTCTTATTTTATTCACTGCTTAATTTTTAATTCTTCACTTATTACATAATTCTTTATTTTATCTCGTATTTTTACGCCTAGAATTATTCATGAATTTTCTATATCTGTTTCTTTAATTTTTTTTGGTTATATTTTTTTTATTTATAATAGTTAGTACCTTAACTTATAATTTCTGCCTTCGTTTTAATTTATAGATTCTTATTAGTTGCTATAACTTTTGATTTTTATTTGTGTATAGATTGCCCTTAATTAGTGTTCTATTAAAGATTTATAAACTCTGTTGTAGTATGTGTGTATTACTAACTATAAGAACATAGTCATCCACATATATCAATTACTTCCCTATAACAACGAAAGAAAAACAGTACTATTCAAAATGATTTCATTTTGTTACACTTCTAGCACTATACGCTATATTTGAAAATCGTCAATTACATTTGAAAGCGAATGCTGTAAAGTTTCGAATACCACAACTAGAGCACTCCAGAACCACGGAACGACATCAGTTGTAAACAATATGGCTTCTATGCAATACAAGAGTTATTGCATTCGTGAGTTCAGTAAAAGTGAGACTACGACTGCGATACAGCATACACTTCGTTGTCGGTTTAACATAAAGTCTCTAGAAAGGAAAACGTTGAAATAAGCAACAAAGGTTCACTGACCTCCCTTATTTGATGAAACACGATTACTGGAGTAACGTATCTTAGAACGTTGCAAACCTAACTTTTTCTCAAAGAATGAAGATTCAGAAGATTAAATTTTCCAACAGGATAGAGCTCTACCCTACTGATATCTGAATGTTCAACGTTTCCTGAATCAATCTCTATCTCAAAAATGGATTGGTCGCATGGAAAATGTAAACCCATCACTTCAGGTTTGTCTACCGAGGTCTTCTGATCTCACACCCTACGACTTTTTACTGTGAGGATTCATATTTATCGATGAGAAAATGTTCTTATATAAGAAAAACGACAATTCCAAAACTATTGACGTAATATTTACATATTTAAAATAATCTTCCAAGTTACAGAGGCGTGTAGAAGCACTATCATCATTATCTATATTTAAAACACTATTGAACTTTTCTGTAATTAGATGATTTTTAAAATGTTCAAGTGTAAATACACATCGTCCAGTATTTGCAATGATTTCATTGCAGCGGCAATGGAAGATTCTGTTGCCTCAATTATTCATTTGTAATTGTCATGGAGAGTTTGTAAAAGCTTCAATATCGTTAGTATTGTCAACTGAATTTCTTTAATACCCTTTATTTCTTTGCATCAAAATGAAAAATTAAATTGTTTGTTGAAAATGTTCAAAATAATAAGACGTGGCCTGTAACCATATTCCCCAAGGCGTGAGAATTGGTTGAGGTGATTGAGGGATGCCGGGATAATCTGTAATTGACTGTAATTCGTTTAAAAGATTTACGACACACGGCCTCTATTTGCGTTAGTAATTTATTTACCTCCGAAAAACAATTTCTAAATGTTTCTGTTACAAAATATACATGTCGAAACATGAAATTGTACTAGCAACCTAAATTATTACACGTATTTTTAAGAGAACAGCCCATACAAATCAAATCATCGTTGCGGCACTATTAGGCATTAACATGAACAATTCTTCTGTTGAGAGCTGAAACTTTCTTAATGTATTTAGCAGAACTAAAATTGCTGGCCAGCACATTTTCTTAATATTTTACTCAACAACAATAAGAGTGACAGTTGAAAACGTTCCAGTATTCGTACTACAACAGCTTTTTATTATGTAATTAGGATTTAATATTGTTCGCAATTTCATTGCACACAGAAGTTATATAGTTTTGTAATATTGATGGAATGCTGATTTCCATTTAAGATTATATGTTCTCTAAAATTAACAAATTTTTTTAGCAAGTAAAGCAAAGGTTAAATGAATTAATTTTAAACTTTACTTAAAAATTATATTAAATGGAAAGTTATTGTAAGCATATAAATATATACATTTTCACGATGTAAAACTGAAAAATTCTAATATTTTATAGCCTTTTACATAGTACATATATTACAAAAATTTTTTAAAAAATTTACCGCTCTTTAGTGAGGTACCAGATAGCGATCTCATGTATCTAAACTTGACAATCACAGAGAACGGTGATATTCGAATCTACTAAGATGCTACAAATATTAAATGGAAACCACAGTAGGTTTTAATTGCATATAATTATGAGGTTGAATTTCACCATACTCTTTGGTGAGATGTAAAAAGCGGTAAAATTTTTCATTATAGTATTTGCATATACATTTATGCCACTTAAATAAGTATATTACATTATTATATACGTACATAACAATACTTAAAATATAAATCTGTATTTTACAAGTTTTGAAGCCTTTCAGTATTTCTTGTTAATATCCATAAGCCAGATACATATTTCTTTTCATTCCTTTAAAGTAATTATGATCAAATATAAGACTTACTTTTTTGGGATTGACACCACTTTGCGTTATATTACGGTGCCTGGAACTAATTCTTGAACTGTCGAGTAAAAGGTAAGCTAAGACCATACGAGGTGTAGCTGAGAAATAATCAGATCAATGGTTACCTATCAGGCATATTGTCGCCTTCAATATATTTTCCTCCATGAACCACACAAGAGCTCCATTCGAATTTTCTGCTGCTCGAAACAGCTCTACAAGTCTATGTTTGTTAGTCCTTACATAATGACCTCCACCGCTTTTGCCTTAACGATATCTACTGACTCAAACCTCGTTCCCTTTAGCCCAGTCTTGACCAGGGGAAATAGGAAAAAGTCATAAGTCATATCAGTGTCGCGTTGTGCTTCGTTAGAAACATTGTAACGGGCAATGCATTGTATGATGACGCGTTGTCTTTTTGATGTATAAACGATTGTTTCTCCATATCTCTGGTCTTTTTTCTAACTTGTTCACAAAGAGTTTACAAATCCTTCTTGTAGTAAAATTGGTTAATCGTCTCCAATTTCAATCGACATGAATAGAGCCCTTGCTGTCGAAAAAAAAACAATCATCACTACCTTGAATTTGGATTTGTCCTGTCGTGACTTTTGGATCTTGGTAAACTGAAGCTCTTCCATTATCGACTGTCGATTTGTTACCTGATCGTGTTGAAATTCCATCACTCATTACAGAATTGAATGAGCATTTGTATTGCTAATCCCAGAGCAGAAGAAGAATTGAATGAACATTTGTGCTGACATCCTTAAAAACACCGAAAATGACCCAAATATTTTAGATATATGTTAATGTTCATTCAATTCTTCTGCTGCTCAGGGGTTAGCAACCCGTCAAATTCAATGTTTGTCTATGTTGAGCAGCTCAGCAATAACTCGACTGCTCTAATGATTTCACCAATTTTCGCAATGTTTGCGTTCGATTTCTACACTACTTACTGGCCAGGCCGCTCATTGGCATCAACTTCTTCCCTTCTTTCTCTGTGATACAAACACTATTCTGTGGTTGTTTTGTTGAGTTTAATAGAACTACACGTTAACATCACGATTCTAGCAAGGAGCAAAAAGACGATGAGCTTATGTGACTCGCTGAGAAATCCAGACAACTTTTCTAACAGACTCAATACGTAACAATGAACAATGACGGGCATCTCTTCGTCCGCACCTGGTATATACAAAAGCTAAGATATTTTATGCTAGCTGAGCTGTGCTAATAGGCTATGCGAGTCCTTTGCAAGACGTTCCGTAATAGATACTACGAATAAATATTAATCCTCAAGGTTGCTTGCAGAGTACGATGCAGAACAATAGAATATCGTCAAGCGTCGATCCTCATACGAACAAGAGCCTAAAATAACCCATAAAGTAAAAAAAATAATCGAACAATATTTGTATGAAAAGGTAGGAGGCAATACTATATGGATCTGGAGTTACCAAGTGAAATGTAATTTTTTGTAAAATGTAAAATTTCGCTTAGAAACTCTACTCGTTTATGGAATATATGCTTTTCTAATGAATGAACTACGACGAAGTAGATAGTTCTGATACTTCTTTTAATCAAAAGTTGACTCAAAATTTTTGCATTTCTTAATTTTAGTTTTTGTTTTAGTTTATCTAATGCTGTCTCATAAAAAGTGTATTTTCTTTTATTTTTGAATTTTAGACAAATCTATGGCTTTGAATCCCTTCCCTAAGACAAAACTGTTTACTTTGTAGGCGATATTTTTTTCTAACAAAAAATAGTATTTATATGAAAACTATATTTATTTGTTTCTCAATAAAAAACATTCATGGAACAGAATACTGTTTTTACATTAACCAGGAAGAATACTCCGTTAAGCTCAACATATAAAATTGTTTAAAAACAAGTATTTAATATTGAACATTTGTATATGGTGCAGAAAAAAATAATTTATGTAATTACAACTCCTCTTGAATAAATTTATACAATTATGAATCACATATCGCGTCTAGACGGTAAACGGTACTTTCTAAAGAAAGACTTGTTTGTAAATAAAACGGAAGCTCTACTATCCTTTTACATTTTTATAAAGAAGCACGTGCCTTTGGCTGATTCAAAATTCAACATTAAGGTCAGGACGCAAACAATAAAGGGTACATATTTGAGTATGCGAGTTACCTTATTTTCTCAAATTAGATAATACATTTCTAGAAAAGAAACATATTTTTATATGTAAAGGAAGAGTACAACATATAACCTAGATATATAATATTCAATTTACATACATAGAAGAAAATATGTATCTTTCTAGTATGAAAATTAAATCCAATAAAGTAGAGTTCCAAACGTCCATCTTATATGATTAGTAGCGCGTTTCTCTACCTTTTTATGTTATCCAATAAATTTGTGTGTATTGGGTTGGCAACTAAGTACTTTCGGTTTTATAGTATAAAATAAAACACTTTTTTAAACAAAGAATAGTTTTTAACAATTATATATTTTCCATTTTGCTCAATGACCTTTTGCCATCTTTCTTTCAGCTGCATGATACCGCGCTCATAAAATTTCTGGTCCTTATCAGCAAAAAACTGAACCAGGTGCGAGTGAAGGTCATCGTCATTTGTGAAAGTTTTACCATTCAAAGAATTCTGCAAACTTCGAAATAAATGGTAATCAGATGGTGCTAGATCAGGGCTGTATGGGGGGTGTGGCATCACTTCCCAGCCAAGCTCCAATAGTTTTCCCACGAGTTGCCAAAGATGTGTGAGGCCTTGCATTATCTTGGTGGAAAACTACACCTTTCCGATGTGACGATTCTGGCCGTTTTTCTTTGATTGCTTCATCCAGTTTTATTAATTGTTGACAGTAAACATCAGAATTGATCGTTTGGTTCCT
Source organism: Dermolepida albohirtum (assembly GCA_031893035.1). Taxonomy (NCBI): domain Eukaryota; kingdom Metazoa; phylum Arthropoda; class Insecta; order Coleoptera; family Scarabaeidae; genus Dermolepida; species Dermolepida albohirtum. The sequence continues at coordinate 293,019 of JAVIWB010002640.1, forward strand.
TGGAAGCAGCTCAAAAAACACAACACCTTTGTAATCCCACCAAACTGACAGCATGATCTTTTTTGGATGCAATTCAGCTTTCGATGTGGTTTGAGCTAGTTTATTGTGTTTGCTCCATGATCGTTTTCGAACTATGTTACTGTACAGGACCCATTTTTCATCACCAGTGATGATTCTTACCCAAATATCAAGCTTCTTATCTAGCCCAAGACATTTTAAATGTTTTTCAATTGTTGTGTGCGATACATGTAGCCTCTCCGCAACCTCTCGAACAGTTATATGACGATCATCTTCAATTATGACTTTGATTTGGTCATCATCAACTTCAGTAGGCCGACCAGAACGTTGCTCATCTTTAAGGGAAAAATCTCCAGAACGGAATTTTTTATACCAATTCTGACACGTGCGCTCTGTTAAGCAATTAGCACCATAAACTTCACATATCTTTTTGTGAGCCGCAGCAGCATTTTTTCCTTTACGGAAATAAAACAGTAAAATATGTCGAAAATGTTCGTTTCTGCACTCCATTTAAAATTAACCTACAACTAATAGCTTTAATAAAAATCACGCACTACTTGCTTCTCAAGTTACGTCAATGTGACTAGTATCACGCGACAAACGGTAAAGTACAGCACTAACATACGTTATACAAAAAATAAAGCAACGCTCTCTATCAGTAAAAACCGAAAGTACTTAGTTGTCAACCCAATACCTGCAGTGCGACCAAATATATATATATATATATATATATATATATATATATATGTATTTATTTCGCGACTTAACAAAGTAACGTACTAGTGTTAGTACAAATCAAATAATTTCTCCATCATTTCGCGATTCATAAAAATTTCGGCACGATCCAATATTAGGTCGCAACCCAAAAGTTGAGAAATGCTGAGTTAGTTTAAACCAAAAAGTGAAATTTCTGTACAAATGTTTGTTAAACCATTTGGTTGATCGTATCAAAAGTTTCTGTCGCATTTTTAAAACGTATATTTATTATAAGAAACTAAAAAAATATAAAACAAAAAGTAAATGTCATCGGTTTTGATGATCATACGCCATATTTCTGCGAGTTTTCGTATTTGATGAGAATAAATATAACAAATCTTCATTGTCTCAGGACAATGAAAGTAGTAACGAACTATACACAAATAAAACTAAATAATATAAAATACAACAACAATAGAACATACAACAGAAATATGTAAACAACCTTCAAAGAAAAACTACAGAGAAAGATATAATATTCAAACAAAAATTATACACCAGGAGCTTCCACTCAAATATCAACTAACAAAAACCAACACAGAATATTACAAATACGTATCAAAAAGTAGACTTGAAAATAATGATTATGAGCTGTATTGAATAGAACAATATACACAGACAGGCAAATTACGAGTAACGCCAATATTTCAATTATCAGCACAAAAAAACAAAAGAGAACTTACGCCATACCAAACGATGGAAAGAAATAAGATGTACACCACTTGCAATCGAATAAAAGAGTTTCGAAATCAAGAAACAGTTACAATAATACTAATTATGTTGTCAGTAATAGGTATTAGAAGTAAAGAATTTCTCAATCGCCCACAAACTATGAAAATAAGGTCATATACACATACAAATAAAGAAAAGAAGAAGCAGTCATTATAGAAGTAACAGCAATAGTCCCAACATTTGTCCTAACCTAACCAATATCGATCATTCTATCAACACATTCGCTATTATGATAATCACCTTTAAATGGATACACAAAGCATCATAAAACTTGTAATAAATATCGTTTCTCGATGGATTATAAAACCGTACAATATCAGCCGCGTAGAGTCCGAGCTCAAGCCCATGGATATATAGGTCAAGTGAAGCGTTTTCCGGCGTTAGGCTGAGTAAGTGAGTGAAAAATTTACATCATAATAATCCACGCCTTAACAACTCCCGACAGGCAACTTAAATTACAAGAGGCACCTCATAAGTTAATACGACGACCGTGCTCGTTCCACTCCCCGACGCAATAAGCCAGTAACTTACCACTCAACTATCAATCAACATATATAGTCTTAGTAGAGTTATGTATAGGTATGAAAGAAAAAGAGAAATTTGAAAAATATAAATCAATATAAAATATTGTTGTAGCATCGAAAAGTATTCTTTTTACTATTAAAAAGAATACTTTTGGATCAGTAAACAAATTTATTAAATATTGGTATCGAAATAATTAAAAGAACTGCACAGCGATTGAGGTGTAATATTAAATCATTAATAAGAATAGATTCATCTTCAAAGTTATTGTTATACTAAATAAACTCACACATTAATATAAAAATATTTCGATACTAGGTAAGTCCTGACCAATTATGCTGTTGATGAATTAGCAATAGGTGGTTTTAATAAGATTCTTTAATTCAATGAAACCAAATATTCTGTAAAAGCGTCTTTTAAAATATTAAATTAAATTCTTCTTCATTAATTCATTATGATACAATTAAGCATCCCTTTGACGTTTTTCATTATTACAGATGCCAATTTCGAGGTACACTCCACACTTCCGATTTGCAGTTTCCACAATTTCCTCTCGTATTAGTAATGTATATATTGATAGCGACGTACATTTGTCTCGTAACAAACTGTTATAATAAAGATAATGTCACCTTTAGGTGCATCGAGAAAAGGAGCTTTGTCTGACCAAGCAAATTAATAAGTGAATATTCGTATTTAATTTACAACGGCTTCTAGAAATGTGTTCGAGAATTTCATAGATGTGTTCCAGTATCCCTGCACTACCATAACCCATTCTTACACGTTGGAGAACATGGTTACAGGCAGCTGTATCTATCAACCGCAGCCAGTCAAAATTTTAAGATAAGTTAAAACAGATTTGAAAGCTATTTAGAAGAATTACTTTGTACTAGTGGAAGCAATAGAAAAATAAAAAGTCCTTCCCTGTTATTAGTGGATTCTGTCAAATAGCGAAAGAGCTAAGCGTGGTAGAAGATGCAAGAAATGCTTGTGTTATATAGAAGTTTGAAAGCATTTTAGACAAAGACAGCTTTTGCTACATTCAAACAAATTTGTGAAGGTGCGTCAACAGATCCGTTAAGTTAGTTTAAAGATTATTTTAGTTATGCATATATAACATCACTAAATATAGAACGCTTGCGTTCTGCACATTAACACGTTTTCCCCACACTGCACCCGGTTTGCTGAAACAGCTGTAGAAAACACATCTAAATTTGCAAATATTTAACCGATATTATCCAGTCTGTGACTTCACGGAAGACGTTTAAAACGGTAACTGTTCCACCATGTTTTACGAATTTACAATTTATTATTTCTTTTATGTATGTATGTACTACAAAGAACACGCCTATAACGTGCGTCTCAATTTGGCGTCTTTAAACATTATATCGTATGTATACGTGTATTTTTAGAATAATATGCCGTTATTATCTATGCATCTATATAACTGAACTTTTGTTTATCAATAACAGTATGTAGTTGCTGAAGTATACATAGTTATATAAAATACTTAAAAAGTAGTTTTTGAAAATCAATAAAAATAAATCGTAATCTACAGAGAAAATAATGTAATGAACACAGAAAGTAATCTATACATTATAATGTAATGAAATATACTCATATACGAGGGAGCGTTTTTATATTCGCGGAATGAGCGGGTTGTAGAGGGGTGAGTAGGCGCATTGGGGGCGTGGCCTGTGCAGCGACTCATGATTAGTATAAATACGAAGTTTCATTGTTGTTATTGACAGTTAGTCTTTGAGCTATCGTCAACCAAGTAACATAATCAGGAGTGAAAAGTGAAATATGGAAAAAATCGAATATCGTGCCGTTATAAAGTTCCTTACCAGGCAAGGACAATCAGTCGCGACCATAATGAATGAGATGTCATTGGTTTACGGCGACTCTTGTCCAGGAAAAACCATGGTGTACAAGTGGCATAGTTTATTTAAACAAGGAAGGGAATCCCTTGAAGACGACCCGAGGCCGGGCAGGAGCATTGAGGTGACTACGCCAGCACTTATCCAAAAAGTTGAACAAATTGTACTCGAAGATGCTCGACTAAAGAAGAAACAACTCGCAGAAATGGTTGGAGTATCCGATACAACAATTTTTAAAATCCTACACGATCATCTCGGCATGTCTAAGGTCAACGCAAGATGGGTGCCGAGAATGCTCACGCCGCCGCAAAAACAACAGCGCGTAGAGTGTTCGCGTGCATTTTTGGACCTCTGTAATGAAGACAAGGATGGTGTATTGAGTGGAATTGTTACTGGAGACGAAACTTGGGTTCATCATTATGAACCTGAGTCCAAACAAGACTCCATGCAGTGGCATAAAAAGGGCGCAGCACCTCCCAAGAAATTTACAGTGTCACAATCAGCTGGGAAACTCATGGCAACGGTATTTTGGGACTCGGAAGGAATATTGTTGATTGATTATAAAGATAAAGGTGTTTCTATAACCGAAGAATATTACGCTTTAATATTAGAGTGACTAAAAGAAGCCCTTAAAGAGAAAAGACGGGGAAAATTGACAAATGGTGTTCTGCTTTTGCACGACAACGCGCCCGTCCGCAAGAGCCGCGTTGCGTTAGCTGCCCTGCATAAGGTGGGCTTCGAAATTGTCGAAATTACCTGTATAAATAAATTAATTGAAAGATGTGAAAAATGTATCCGTCTTGCAGGTGAATATATTGAAAAAGAAAAATAATTTGTTTTTTTTTATTTCCACCCCTTGTCCCCCATTCCGCGAATATAAAAACGCTCCCTCGTATGTATATGCTACATCTACACACAAGACTTGATTATTGTTTATGAAATTGATATGAAAAAAAAAATTAATTCATAATTTCAATTTCTTCACATTCATCAGAATTGACATTGTTAATACAGTAATAATTGGCAATAAGATGTTTCTCAAAATTTCAAGGTAAAAATTACTGTAATCTATAACTTTAAATGTGCTTATAAATCGTAAAGCTTATCTCGACATCTAACGAAATTAAAAGAAAATTTTTTTAATACGGTAATTATTTTATGTAAATCTTATTCCATAGTGAAATACGCTTTAAATCTCGCTAGCTTTTAGGATAATATTTAAACCTGATTTTTCTTTTAGAATGTCATCAAAATTAGTTTTAATTAAATTCTGCATGGAACTACTTATTTTACTGTTTTTTAACAATTCGTTTATAGTGCCCTAATAATAACTGTTGACCTCTTACAAACTACAAACTTCTACGTTAGAAGTAGAAGAGGAATTTGTTAAAGAATATACTAACATATCGACAGCGCTTTCTTTTGTAAAAATATTTTGTCAGGTTTAGGTAGTACTATAGCTTGAAACGTCAAATTCTAAAATGAAATCTGTAAACAAAACGAAATCGAATTAATCCTTGTTCCTCATCATATTACTGTAGAATGAAAAAATAGTGGAATTTGAGGTGAGTTTTCTCTATAGGATTGTAATCTAAAATAAGCTTTAGAGTTATTTTTTTAACTCATTTTTCAAACTGATTGCATATTTTTTCTAAAACTCGACGAGCAACTATCAAACGCGCGTCGTGTGAATCGAAGCGTTGTGTTGGCGAAGCAACAAGGCGGAGGTTAGTTTACATCGCCTTTTTCCTTTAGTTGCTTCACTTAATTAGGTGATTGCGTAAGATACTGCGTTTATGGTTTCAACTTTTTCATGTACTCAATCAATAAAAAATCTTTTGGGTCTGCTGCTCTGAATTTCTTTGGAGTGTCGATGTCTTATGCAACGACATTGATTCTTGCTTACTTTCCGAGTAATACTGATAAACTTACATCTCCAGTAACAATTTGGTTGCAAATACTTGATGAATCTTCACCACAGAGCTCTAAAAATTTTCTACAGCACTCGGCAGTAACCTGGCCACCCAAGCGAAGATGACCCTCTCTGCCCCTTTTAAATTCACTTGAGCACACAAAATAATCTCTTTCAGGTCTTCTGCGATTCTCGTATCATGGTATAGTACCTTCTCCAGCCTCGTCTCTTTTAATTAGACGTAGAAGCTTAGAGAATGGTTTCTTTTGTATATATTTTCGTTTCGAAAGATTCATCTCTCATTTTTAAAAACCACATTCCTGTCAAGTTCTTGCATTGGTATAATACATGAATTACTGTTTTGCCTGTCTTTGACCTGGAGAGTTCTCCCATGTGAATATATAAAACTAAATTGATTTAAATAAGAAAAAGATTCCTAAAACAGTCTACTTGCATGTCTCCACGAACTCCTGCGAATAGATAAAATAAATACTTTACTTTTTCGTAGATTCCAGGAAATTTTAAATCCTCAAACTTTTAACAGTTTAATTTTTTTGCAAAATGTACAAATTATAAACCTGCGGTCTATACAACAAAAAATTCAAATGTATTTAAAATAAAATACTTGTCCTTATTCATCTGAATGTGATTTTTGTGTTCAACAACATTATATCTAGGTTTTGCCCATTTTCAAAAATAAGATAAATTTATTGTTAAATGTTTTACAACGTCTAGATTCAAAGTCAACTGGAATTACTCTTTAAAATATTACAAAAATAGTTTTAACTCCTTTAAAGCTTGATAATAGTCAAGTCTGGTTGATCAGTTTCTTTAACGCTCACAAAATATTTAAAATATACTAGTACACAATATCTTTACCAACCGTGCGGCGAAAATTCAGGGAGTTATTCTTCGAAAATATGGAGTGATAATGGTTTGGTTATGAGGCATTAAAAGATCATCGTCAAGATTCATTTAATTGGAATAATGGGTGACTGGCTTATTTAACCAGTATTTTTATCATAAAAACGTACCGGTAAGGTAAATAGAATTTTTTTGACAGAATGACTACCTGGGTTTCTACAGAATTTACTAATAGCTATGAAAATAGTAATGTGGTCTGTGACGATAGTGCACCAACACATTTTAATGTGGCTGTTCGTGAGTTTTTAAACGCCCCATAAAGATCACAAGATTGGTTAAGGTATAGTCTGCTTGGTGTCAAAACCTAAATCCTTTGGATATTTTTACCCATGACCCTATTTGTATATTACTCTAGTGGAATTATAGATGATTTGAGGAATCAGAAAATCAGTGAGTATAATGAAATAAGAAATATGTGGCGTTTTACAAATAATTTGGCAACGAATATGGAAAAGATTGGATGCAAGCATCCTAGCTGGTGGTAATTATTTCAGCAATTATAGATTAAGATGCTTTATATATGTAACAGTAAGTGATTAAATTTTATTTTCTTTTCGAAAACTTGTATCGCTATGTATCTTCAAAACAAATCGTATTTCTGAGAATCGTTTAAGAAAAAAAAACTTACAACAGCCCAAGAAATAATCCCTCGAATTCACTAGCTAGAATAATTTTTAATAACAAAGTGCATGTTTGTCATTTATAGCAAATAAGTATTTACAAATACACATTTGCATAGAATTCTTGTTCTAGTGTAAAACATTTTTATCTAAAATGTACCTTCTAACTTTTTTAGTGTTAAAATTAGTTCACTTTTCTCTGTAAATATAGGATATAAAATATTTACTGAGAAAAATGAACTAATGACATTTTTTAGACATTTATCCTATGCCCTACAGTGATATTCTATACATATAATAACTGACCTATTATTATAATGGTTGTACGAAAATTACTGTGTATGGCGCGTTCACATTATGTTCCAACATATTTGCCAAATTTGTTAAAAATTATTCTTAGACGTAGTACATATTTCATTACTCGATTTGATTTCATGGATATTAATAGCGTTCGCCGAGGAGCAAAACACAATGACGAACTTTCGTAATAGAACATAGACTGCAAATGTGATACGAAATTATACTCTTCAATCTTGCTTCGATCAATTTAGTTAAGGAATTTCCTGATGTAAATGTTGATTACAAAACGTTTGAACGCCGTAATGTATTATTATGAAACAGTTTGAGAATAAACACCATATTTGTAGGCAAAATCCACCAACCGACTTATAATCTAATTGAAAAGAGTTCTTAATGATATTCAGAAACGTATTGAGCAAAATCCAAAAGAAGTTTACTTGTAGGTTTATCTGTGAAAGCCTGAATTACAAAATTTCTGCTGTTCCCAAATTATACTCCTATGAAACTGTTCAGAGAATAGCATATTGCATGTAGTTCATTGATCATTTAAGTAGTGATACGTTTCACCTCTCTAGATAAGTAAACAACCTAAATTGTCGAACTTTGGCAACACAAAACCCCCATACCTTTCTTAAAAGACATACAGTCAAGAAAAGTTGTGTGCTATACCTCGAAGAATATTTATATGACCAATATTCTTTCATCGTATAATTAAAGCAGAGAGATATCGTACAGATATAAGTATTATTTCAGCAGGTGCAAGAAGGTGAAGTCATCCAAGGTTATTTCCGAGGAGATAATCTTCTAGCCCATTTCTCTAATATAACATTTATTTAAAAGTCAAGTAATATGGCTCCTTCTATTACCAGATCTAACACCATTAGATTACTACTTATTTGCATATTAATAATTTGCATAATCCTGATGAATTTTTGAAGCAATTGAATATTCAAAGGGTCACAGTGGAAGAACTACATAATGTGTTTGGAAGCCTGCGAAAAACAATTAATTTATGTTTAGAACATAATGGTGGACATTCTCAGCACTTGTGATACTATAAACTCATAAAACAATAATGTTCGAATTTTCCAATAATTAGCTTATAATCTATTATAAACGCCTACTTTTTAATAAATAAGTTTTATTAAGATATTACTATGAAATATATTGGTTATGTTTACATTATGAAATTACTTTAGCAAGCACGCCAATGAATCCTCCAAATTGCCGAATTCTATATAAAATTTTCTACATGATGTTTCGTTCATTTATGTACATACGATGACACCTTAGTGTTTACAAATTTGTATTAAAATAAAATCGTATTTTGAAAAAATACTGAATAACTCTAATGTAAATTTTTTCATATTAGTTCCGGCAATAATTTAAAATAAATAATGCCCCAATTCGTATAAGGATTTCTAACTAATATTTTAACGCCCACATAGGGTTTTCTAGTGTTCGAAAATTTCTTCAAGCATATTTCAATAAACTAGTCTATATGAAACATTGTAGTCCACTTATTTCGTTCCTGCAAATACCACTGAAATATATTTCGGAAAAACGGAAACCGCATTTATTTATTTAATTTCCTTTCTTATATATACCAACAGGAATACATGTGTATATACATAGCAAATTCGAGGACCGACTATAATGCTTTTTGTATAGCTAACCCACTTAATATCAGAAAACGTTTTCAATACTTCATAGACAATTAAATTTCACAGACAATCAATTATAGAATGGGACGATCGCATCGGAAATTGGTCATCCTTATAACCCTAGTAATTCTAACAATTTTCAACCTTATTTAGAATCTGTCGCTAATACGCAGGAAGTGTCTAGGGCTAGAGTGTAATTACGCTTACTCGTGAAGCTTTAAATTTTGACAATTGAAGTAAATACGTTCCAATTACCATGATAAAACTCTTCAAATATGAAAATGTTTCTAATGTAACGACTTTATTGTCACACTAAAACAAATCAACAATTTAAACACACAAATTAATAGAGAATTCTAAAAAAATTATCTTTACAAATATTTTATCATTACTTGGTGATGCCAAGCTTTTCTTTAATTAAATTTTTATTTTTTTTTTGATACACTGTCGACACAAACCTCTACAGTTGCTTTGATTTTCTGGTTGTTTTGTCCACATCCTCAATAATCGGTAGTAATTCTAGTTTAGTTTTTCTCCGTCTTTAGATATTTTCGTAGCAACTAAATCCAGAAAATTTCCTGGAAGTTATAGCTTAGCAAAATTACAACTATCAAACAATCTTAACTCATTTAATCATGTTTCAAGGAGCAATGTCGTGCATAAATGTATAGGATTCCTTAGAATCTGGTTATAAAGAGAGCTATCGTGCATAAATATATAGAATTCATTAGGATCCAAATCATAACTATCATTAGCTTATGCATTAAAAGATATATACACAATACATATTGACATTTTTTCGTCTATCGTTTTTTCGGAAAAAATATAGAATCCCAAAGCCTTCTGACATTATACACAACCAGATTATCACAGGTGTTGGCCGTTTGATTGAAGTTAGTATACGATCTTCATTAAAACGGTCTGAGGGATATCTTATGAAGTAAACCCTTTCAGTCACTGCATCTCTACTCTTCTTTTGCTGATGAACGTACAAATTATGAAGTTAAGAAAAAGTATCCCAAATTAATATAAAAATTGTTTGTGTGGCTCGAATAGAAATTCATGTTCAATTTACTTTATTTTTCTCCAATTTTCGATTGTGTAATTTTCCTAAAGTTTTATTTATCGATAATGCACTTTCTTCATTGAAACTGTCAATTTTGATTAGCTATGTTCACAAAGACATCTAAGAATTATTTTTTATGATATTTGACATATTCCTACAGACAGCTTCGCGCGTCTACTGGGCAACATTTTTCTGATGCTTCTAAAAGATTTTTGTGGAGTAGAGGTTTAAAACTATATCATCGCGTAGTGCCTTTATTTTCCAAATGGAGAGAACTGTTGTATTTATTTCTTTGACTTTCGTAGTTTTGAAGGTATTTTAAATACTTAAATGTAATTAAAAGTAATTAAATGCTTAAGATTTAACACTAACTGAAACAAAAGCTCAAAATCGACCGCAACTAACAATATAATTGAAAAAGTTAAAAACATAATGCCTAATCGTTAGAGCTAGTGGTTATTGTAAAAATCTTAGATGAATAGGTACAATAAGTTTCACATGATCATTTACCTATTAACATCATGTCACATTTACTAACAATCGGCTAAGAACGTCAAAGCTCTAGATTTTCAAAAGAGAAGCTTCATAATTCTTGATGAAATTTGGATTTACTACTACACCCCAGAGACAAAATAACAATCTAAACTATATGTAGAAGTTGGTTCTAGTGCTTCAGAGAACGCAAAAGCAGTTACTTTTGCTGGGAAAGTTATGGAAGATCCTTCATAAGAGGCTATAATGGAGAATAACTGTACATGTTAAATACCCAAATCAACAACAAATTACTACATTTAGCAAAGGAAAGTTTTTTTACTAACGATCTTACCCTTCATGAATTCTCTAATTTGAAGACATGATTTTGCTCCAATGCTAAGACAATGTCTAAAACTTATACATATTTAAGAGCTACGAATTGTATATATGAGAGAAATAAATACTTATTCTACAAGTAAGATTGTAAAGGGTAGAACATTTCACTACATCTCCGTAACATTACATAACGACATAAAATTTCGATATTAATACTAGAAGGTTCTTGAAAATGTGCTATTATACAAAAGCTTCGATTGTTGCAATAATTATGCAGGGAAACATGTTAACACAGAGAAACCTTATATTATAATTAGTGAAATCAGTCATGAAAGTCTATAAAATTAATGGAGTTGTTTGATGGAACATTTCAATCATTTAATAAATAATCGTCCAGGATAGTATCAATAATCAATAATCGGTGAATATCTGTTAAAATTACCTGATATTCAAACTTTAGTCTAATAAGTTGTATATCGTGTAGGCGGTCTTTTAATGAATGGTATTTCCAAAGTTCGCTAATGAACAAAGGATTAGCTAAAGGTAAATTTCGTAATTTTATTTTATTTTTTACTTGTACGAGAATACAAAATTATAAATCTGCTAAAAAAGCTTTTTCAGCAAAAACTTAGGTTATAGTAATTTAATACAAAATTCTGATACATTTGTTAATTTGTGCAATAAATGTAATTACCAATTTTAACTAGCAATTTTTTCATATTCGATTTAGCAAAATATATAACAAATAAAATGGGAAAATTTTAAAGAAATATTTTTACTGTGATTTAAAGTGCTTTTGATATTAATATTTAACTTTTGTTATTTTCAGGTACATAAATTCGGTTGAATTATCATTAATATTTTATTATCACTCCAAGCTATCTATTTTTGGTATGTAACTAAAGGTAAATTTGACGGAGCCTGTGATTCATTAACTTACTCACTTGGTATATAATCTTTTTGTATCAGACCATCTGTAGCATCGAAGGCCAAATTGTGCGTTTCTTGCTGTTTAATTATCTGCTGATGATGACAACTTAGTTATCGAAATACGTATATATAATACGAAAATTAATATGAAAATGGGTTATATGTGTATATCAACCTTAAGTGATTATGTAACTAAAGTTATTATAATATTAATTATCTCTACTATGATTTAAGAGAATGTGTAAATGAAAGTATATTGTTATTGTTATTAGTTTTCAGTGCGACAGACAGTAGCAGTAATTGAGCCCTGAAGATCTCCCATACGAGTGGGTATGAAACGTCGGCAGTTATATCAATGACGCGGTTCCAGCCCGGAAGCCCAGAAGCAGATAGTATGGACCACGACCGCGGAAGTCTACGTACCAGATTGTTATAATTATGTTTATATACATAAATTTGACTCAAAATTAAATACAGTTTGAATGAAAAATATTTCGGAATTACATTAAAATTAATATCAAGTTAAATATATAAATAATTAGTATAAAATAAAAACGCAATTTTAGAAAACTTAATTATAACAGAAATACACAAGCAGATAATTTAAAAACCATTGCTGCGATTGCTAACTCAAGCACAGAGAGCTAACTTGTTATATAATAGAAGAAAAGTTCAAGAAAGGCATAAAATATTAACTTTGTAAGAAGAATTATGAGGAAGAAAAAGAGAATTATAAACTTATACATAATTAAAAATAATTTTAGTTTTATATTTATTTACACTTACTTTATGAATATTTGAATACGAACGATCAATATTTCTTTTTGGCTATAAATATTAAAATGGAAAAGGGAGAAGGGAAAAGTGAAAAGTGAGTTATTTTAACAGCTTTTCTCTCGCTTAATAAATATGAACCAAAGCATTACCTAAGATATTTAGTAGAGCATTGTTTTCTTCATATAGAAAATGCTTTTTACATTTTATATGCGAAATAAGTAATTTTATAGAGAAGTCAGTGGTGAATGCTAAGAATTCAAATTTAGGGTGCGATCACAACCAAAATGGATAAAGAACTCACTTCTGTTACTAACGTGTTGACGTATTAAATTGACATAAAGAACTGGCAAAGAATCGTATCGTAAGCATTCCTTCCGTTCTCGATTCACTGAAACATCGGAAATTTTGAAATGTATACTTGGAGAATTAACGTTCCGCATCCGTCAAAGTAATATTCGTGAATTTAAAATATAAAATGCGTTGAGGTATACTGCAATATTGACAATATAATTGTCGCATTTACTTGACGGCGTTTGGCTATTTGTAATTGAATACACTGCATTATTCAATGCTTTGCAAACAATATACCTAATATTACTGCTAGTATATCCATAGTAAAATAAGAAATTTTTATCTATCACAAAAAGAATAATGTTTCGTTTACGTGACATTATTTTATACGACCACATCCAACTATGTTTGAAAACAAGTTGCTTGAAAAGCGGGTAATCAATATTGACATTTTCTCGAACGTCTGCCTACCGGCTCTCATATGATGTAAAAGCTTGATATATAAAAATCATCCACTTTAGGAGAGCACAAAATAGTCAATAAATCAAGAAATCGCATCATCTTCGTATTTTATAATTAAATGATTGCAATATTCAACAAACTTTTTGTCGTATATAATAATATACAATTTGTTAATTAATTAGGATTTTAAAAAATCATTTACAAACCATCTTAAGTTATGCATGTAGATATTAATCATTGCCACTATCTTGCAACGGTTTCTATAGATTTAGTTTTTGTGACACCGCATTAAACGTGTCGAAAGTATTTAAAATTTTGCCAAAAAATTAGTTAAACTCGCAAATATTGTGTATTTTTGAAATTATCTGTTAGAAGGAGATAATATTTTCCTCTAGATATTACTATGTTCTTCATACACTATTGAGTTAAATATTGGTGATATCAATATTGATATCGTGAAATGTGTTTAATTTATTTTTAGTAGTTAAGTTAACAAGAAATTATTAATCGTTATTTAAACTTACTGTTCCACCATTACATTAATTAAAACTAAAGTATATTTTTGACATGTTAAAGTTTTTCATTAATTTCATCGACACACATTAATTCATTTTATTTTTAATATTCTCTTGAGAACTTTGAATTTAATTAATATGAATTACAGTAACATATGGACACATTCATGAGGAAAGTGGAATGAAAGTAGAACAAAATTTTTTCAATTAAAACTATTTATGGTCGCTACTGATATGTTCAATTCATTGAAATCAATTGTAGCATTTGATCATGACGGACACTAAAAGAGCGATTAATTGAAAGAATAAATGAATGAACAGCACTATTTTTGGTTTATTGAAATGATGAATTACATTATCTCATTCAATGAAAAAGTAAAAAGTGTCCAATTACAATAGGGATTTTATGTAACAATAGTCATACACGTTTAAATGCTTTTGTCTTTATTTATATATGATTTATGGGAACATATACTGCATGTTTTCATTATTTCTTTTTTTTATAAAATACACTTAAAAAAGAGTAAAAACTGTTATGGTATATTTCGAGCGAAATTACTTGAATTAGTTCATAGATTCCTGTGAAATATTACCGTAATACAATATTACATGTAATTAGTTTCATAAGAAATGTCACCCTTCTGTGTATTTTCTTTGTTATATATATGTATGTAGTATAACTTTCGTAAACATTAAACTAGCTAAACAATTTTTAAGAGTTTGGTACTGGTTACGAATTAGAGATAACTTTTCTAATTTTGGTTAATATTAGCCTACAAATTTTAATTGTAAAACTAACTTACCGAACTTATTTGCAGTGAAATTTGCTGTTTACCGGTAAACTGAAAACAAAACAAACAAATATAAAAGTTCGAATTTTAAATGGATTTATCGTGCGAAATGAAATAAGAATTCACAAAGTTTTATTATATTGCCAAAAAGTTCGTCAATATTTTTACCTACTTGACGAATTTAGTTTTGTCACTGGCCAATATCTACTGCACATGATGGTGTAAAAAGCACAACTGACGCTATCGGCGCCAAAGGAAAACCGACGTCTATAAAAGACGCGCGCAACTTCCAATCAACCACCAAATATTCGATGCAATAATGAGTACTGAACTTTTGATTGTTATTGTTAACTTACGGATGCACGCGTTCGAATTGATTAAAATATTGTATTGTACATACATATTATGTATGAATAATAAATATCAGAGACGACAATAGTTTAAAATTGTTCTAGTATTAGTATACAATTAAATTACTCAACGATTATTTTTCAAATTATTATATACTAAATCCAGCTCATATTTATATAGTATTAAAAAAGTTGTAAATATTTATTTTGATTAAAATTATTTAAATAAAGCTTGTAAATACTTATAACTAGATTTTCTTTTTCAATACCTTCGGACCGCATATCTATTAAATACATACTGTTACAATTCCTGTCATTCTATATACAGGTTAGTCTGAAAGAATGAACCCATTTCATGACCAATGTTTGAGTTCTCGAACTGACCATTTAAAGGAGGCGAATGACAACCACATAGACACGGTTCTTATAGCACTACTCAGTTGTTTGTTTTCATTCGAAATGATAAGTGGACAGCAAAGAATTTGCTGCGATCTTGAATTCGCGAAAACAAATTTGATCGACGCGGTGGAGTGTGCTTCTCTAAAGTGATTCGACATACAGTGTCTACAAACAAGGTTCATAGCCACTTTCTTCGAGGGGAGTACCGTAATAGATCATATTGAACAAATTGAACAGATTTAGATCAATTTGTTTTTCAAGATGGAACACCATCCCATTGGCATCCGATAGTTTAAACTTTTATGAATGAGAAGTGCCCCAACGATGGATTGATCGGAAGACAACCCAGGATCTTGCTCTTCGTACTTGGTCTGCGAGTTCCCCAGATCTCAGTTAATCTTCCCCTACTACTCGAAGACCTAGACGACCTTAAACATCGAATAACAACAGTTAACTCAATTAACCGCGATATGCTACTATGGAGAATTTCTCATATCCTCTTGGTGTTGCCTGAGTCTTTTATGAATGAGAAGGGCCCCAGCGATGGACTGATCGGAAGACAACCCAGGATCTTTGTCTTCGTACTTGATCTGCGAGTTCCTCAGATCTCTCCGTAGAGATATGTAGAAGATCTAGTTAATTTTCCCCTATTACTCAAAGACCTAGACAACCTTAAACATCGATTAACAACGACAGTTAACTCAGTGAACCACGATGTGCTACTACACGTATGGAGAAATTCTCACATCCCCTAGGTGTTGTCTGTGCCGCAGGAGGTGGCTACGTTGAAAGTTTGTAAGCCGCAAAATATAAGTTTATTATATAACGATATGTTATAATAATTACTTCTAATTTAGATACAAATGTGAAAACATATTCTATATAAGAGAAAATTGTAAAATAGGCAATTGCGTAAAAAAAGTATCAAGCAATATTTTCGAACCGTGTTTCTATTATCTTAAAACAAATACTTTGCTGCTATTCTTTCAGTCGAGGTGCAATAATCTGTAACAATAATCATTTCCAATTTGGCTATAAATGTATATTGATATGGGTTAAAAGATATTTTTCATAGAAAAATGTAAAATTAGCAACTGGTACACAATTTTATCACAACTCTTCCTAACGTAGCTACCGAAATATAGTGTTTCAAGCATTAATACTAAAGACGACGACTTTGTGCTCTGCTTTATAAGATGTGCATCCGGGTGTAATGGGGCGCAATAATGTTTTTTGATATTTTTCTGTAGGTCGTATCTTCTGGTAGAGCTAGTACTAACTGTACTAGAATTATTTTCTATACTGAGAATAATAAATGGTAAAGAAAGTGGCAGGGAACAATAAAATTTTGTAAAGTTTTTTGCCAAAATCTAACGAAAAAATTATTTTTGTGTTCTTTATTTTGGATAAGTGTATTCGAACGGAACAGTTTATAGTTGCGAATTAATGTATTAAATTGCAAAGAAATATTGCTATAGTTATTAAGAAGAATCACCGAACCGAAGATATTAAACTCATATTGCTTACCCTTGAATCAACATACTTCTTCAAGATGTTTTTTGGTAGAGATATGCCATAGAATAACAATGTTAACACTTTGCTTAATTTCCTATTGTCTAAGGCGAATATTGCCTATCTCTAATGGACATCGTGTTCTTAGATTAAAATGATATATCGTACGAATAGTTGGGATGAATCACACGAATTTTGTTTTTGTTTGTGATAGTTGTAGATAAGTTCAACATCGAAAAAGAGAAAGGCAGTTTTTGAATTTTCCCAAACAACGTGGTACTGCATTTACTAGAGGATCGATGGGTTGTAGTGGAATTAGCATACTAAATAAAGTTTTTTAGTATTCATTCATAGCTATTTAAATACATAATGACATATTTACGAAGTTCTGAAACCACTCGCATTACCATGTACACATGGGCTAAATAATAGCACATTCCTTCAAAATAATGCCCATTCTCATGTTACGGCTATTACGTTAAGATTCTTGCATGAAGTGTATGGAAATATCAAATGTAAACAAAAGTGTTACGGAACAGTGTTTCAAATTTCGCGATTTTTTTAAAGAATAAATAAAACACATAATTTGCATTCACTTTCAAAAACTTTTTATTGGTAATCGAAGTATCAATTATGACATTTATATGCGCAAAATAATATCTGCCAAATAACCTCCTCTTGCAGCTCCACTCTTTTGTTAAAATTTTCAATGATATTTTCACATATTTGAGGCTCTATCTCACGTCACGAATAATTTCATCTTTCAAATCAGGAATTGATTGTGGATTGTTTTTATGAACCTGACTTTTCACATAACCCCAATGAAAATAGTTTAACGGTGTCAAATCACATGACCTTGGTGGCCAATTGACATCACCGTTTCTTGAGATTACACGTCCAGGAAATTTTTCTCTCAACAAATCAATTGATTCATGTGCAAAGTGAGGTGTAGCGTCATCCTGTTGAAACCACGTATCAAGATACGTCAATTTTGTTTATTAACTTAGCCACAAGTTAAAAATGTGCCTCATCGGAGAACATTATTTTTTGAGGAAAATCAGCTGGTTGTTCATTGATGAAATTGACAAATGAACGACGTTTTAAATAAATGATCTAATGGCTTCAGTACCTGTGTTATTTGAACCTTGTATGCCTTCAGAGCTAAATCCTTGTGTAAAATACGCCATGTTGTTGATCCACTAAGTCCAAGTTGTTGTGAACGTCGTCTAATGGACATTTCAGGATCTTCAGCAACACTTTCACGAACCAAACCAATATTTTCTGTGAACAACCACTCCGATTATATTTTTCACTTTTTTAATCTTTAAGGAACCGGTCTCTTGAAATTTTTTAATAATTCGACCAATAGTGCTTTCAGATGGACGATTATGTAAACCATAAAATTCACGTAATTTTCTAAAAACTCTTTTCACAGAACGCTGATTTTCATAAAATAATTCATCAATTTGAACGCGTTGTTGTACCGCGTACGAAGCCATTTTTATAAATGTCATACATCACACTTTTTAAATGCCCACATACCCAAACAAATTCAGTCGCCATCTATATTTTATTTATTCTTAAAAAAACCGCGCAATTTGAAACACCTGTACATATGTATATTCGCAGGCTTTTGCGGGTGCAAAATGTGTTCGCGTGGTTTTGGATTTCTTCTCGCGCAGGTGTTTCTGTTCTGTAAAGGACTGGTGTTGTATTTCTGTTACATCTTATTTACTATTTTCGGGCGATGCTCTCTGTTGATTGCTGTACGTCTTACTATAAGACGAATAGTGAAATGAAAATATGAATAGAAGTGGCATTTAAACCTCACATTAGGTCATCAAAGTGTTATGATATAAATAAATATGTGAATGGTTTTAAATATGAATAAATCTATGAAAATATCAATTGACTAAAAATCAAGTAAAATAAATATGGTACTTACTTTATCTTTATTTATATTCTCATATCTCGGGATATAGTCATTTGTCCAGTCTTTGAATTGAATGAAGAAACTATGTCTTCAGAATGAAAAATTGGCCCTTATTTATTTTTTTTAATGAGTGATTATGTGTTAACTTTGAAATTAAGTAATAAAATACATACTATGTCTTTTAGGTTGCACAAAGTATAAATTCTCTATTGTCAAATAAATATCATTTAAATAGCTGATACATAAATATAACAATACTTAAATCTACTGATAAACATTATTATTTTAGTAACTTTTTAAAAACTTTTATATCATAAACAAAAAGTCACTATTCAATACAGAATTTCTCTATTTCCCTATTCAAATAAGATCAAAATAGATATAATCGAAAATTAAAATTTAAATAACTATCCATACAAATAATAATAATCTTTTAAATATTCGTATAACTAATTTTAATTCAATAAGTTTTTATTACACTATTTCTTTCTCAATTTAAATTTAAAATAATTTATTATAATTAGACAAATGCCTTATTTTTAAATTAAAACACAACTTTGGTCATGTAAAAAGGTGTTCAATATATTTCTGTCACATATTGCTTTAATTCATCTTTTAATTGTTTGTACCCAGTTATCTAATCCTCTTCTTCTGGATTTACTTCCAGATGAAACTTCTTTATACATTAATTTCCATATATTATTCTTTATGCACTGTAACTTATTGACTCCTCTTATTTTGTAGTTTCAAAATTATAAACTTTTAATACTATACATATAATATAGCATGCACTTTCTTAGTTCATGTTTTTACATTTATTGCAATTTAATGTATTATTTTATAATAGTATAAAATTATTATACACATAAATATTTTTATATTTCAACTAGGACAACTTATTATATATTTTTACTTTTACAATATTATACATATAATAATATAATTACAGTAATATTACGTTAATATTCGGAAACTCTCAAAAATATAACCTTTACAATATATTGTCTACTATTAATTTATTTTTATTTATTTTATTTAATCCTAAGTCCTTCTACCCTGCGGTGTCGAAATGGATTTTACATTATATCTTATATATTTTATCAATTTATTTTATTTTCAGTTTGTCTCATTCAGTTATTCCTCCCTTTCTTTTTTTATCCTCAGCTTCCATTGTTCTCTGTCTCGGGCCAGTTGTTTGGTTTCATGCGGTCCTATATTTCTCTTTTCCATCGCCTCGTATACTTGCTCCCTCCAAGTTTTCCGTGGTCTTCCCATTCTGTTTCTACCATCCGTCTTGACTTCAAAGATCCTCCTTATTATTCTCTCTTCTCTCATTCTCTGTATATGTCCAAGCCATCCTAGTTGTCTCTCTTCTATGACTGTTTCAACTGGTTTAACCTTTTGCTTTCTTGTAATTGTCGTGTTTCTAATTTTATCAATCCTTGTTATTCCTTCTATCCGTCTTAGAAATCTCATCTCTGTGGCCGTAACTTTGCTTTTAATTTTATTCGTTATTGTCCATGATTCGCTGCCGTATATTAATGTGGGTCTTACCACTATTCTATATACTTCGGTCTTTATTTGTTTTGGTATCTCCTTCTTATCTGGGAATGTATTTCTCAATACGTTGTATATCTTTGCAGTTTTTCCTATTCTTTCGTTTACTTCCTTATCTATTTTTCCATTTTCCTCTGTAATTGTTCCCAGGTAGTTATAGCTTTTAACTTGTTCTAAATTTCTTCCTTCAATCATAATGTCATGTCTTTTTACTTCTGCTTACATTATCATTGTACTGGTTTTAATTGTGTTTATTTACATATCTATCTTTTTCAGCTCCTCTTGATAAATCATTAGATTCTCTTGTAATAATTATTCTAATTCTGCTATCGGTACCATATCGTCTGCGAACATCAATTCTTGCACGGTGACTGCTTTCATTTTCCAGTACCCCATTTTCATGTTCTTTCCTTTTTCTTTGCATCTCTTTACAGCATCGTGTATAACTATAGAGAACAATAATGGGCTTAGTACGCATCCCTGTTTTAGGCCTATTCGTGTTTCAAATTCTGGGGATTCTACATTAGAAGTTCTAATTTTTTTCCTGTTGTTTTTATATAATGCCTTAACCATCTCTATTATTCCCCTTTCTATCCCTCTTCTTTTTTCCAAGCTCTGCCATACATCTTCTCTTCTTATCTTGTCGAAAGCTTTCTTAAGATCTATGAAACATATATGTATTTCTCTTCCCTTCCTTATTAGTTTTAGTTTTTCTCCCATTTGTCTAATTATAAATATTAGGTCTTGCGTGCTTCTTCCTTTTCTAAAACCATGTTGTGTATCTTCTAGTGTCATTTCCAATTTTTCACGAAGTCTTTTCTCTTCATTTCAACTAGGACAACTTATTATATATTTTTACTTTTTCAATATGTGATTACAGTAATATTAGGTAAATATTCGGAGACTCTCAAAAATATAACCTTTATAACTCTATTGTTTGCTATTACTTTATATTGACATTAATGTTTTCTCCCATACAGCAATAATTATGGACTGACTTGGGACTACGTTAACGTGTTCTTTATTACAGCAACAATTTTGGACTAACTTCTTTTTATTTCAAACACTCCTATTTATAATCCGTATTTCAATAACCAATTCTTTAATTTCAAAATGAACAAATACATATCAAAATATTTATAAAATAAAACGGTTTCAAATTAAATTTATTTTAATTTTGAAAATAATATGCATATTCAGAATCTATATGACGATTTTCCAATTGTCGCTCAATTCTCTTAATATCTCCAAGATTTAAGTGCTGAAAACAGTTCCCTATATTCTGACTTATTTCAGTAAATGTTATCTCAACATATCTTTATAATATTTTACATTATTCTAAGTTTTTGTTAACAATTTTATTTTTTCTTGGTGAGGAAATTGCCCAAGGCACTCAGAGGAAGGACTCAATTCCCCGTTGTGTGGGACTTGCACCAACTAAAAATTTTACTTTGGTAAGGTGAAAACTTCATCCCGGAACTGTTATTTACATCACTTCAGGATGGCATCTTGTAATTAGCCTCAATTGGCTAGGGCCATTGCATCGGTCTCGCTTTTCTTCGTTTTCAACACCCTCTTCACGAATGTGACGATCTCCTGCCAGCGATCGTTCCCGAACAACAATATTTCCACTACGTTGTCCTGCGTCAAAGGACCTACTTCCTCTTATAACGCGTCTCTGTACTTCGTCCAGTTCTCGCACTCGAAGATGTGTTGGGCTTCGTATATTACAGAGTTCTGATATTGGCAAGCTGCCTTCTCCACTTTACCCATTCTGGTCAAGCATGTATTGAAGAACCCTTATCTGCTGAGGAACTGTGTAAGGTAGTAGTTTACCTCACCGCGGTTGCGGTTTAACCAGTCCAATTTTTTGAACCTCAAGCGATGAAATTTATAAATCCAGAAAATAAAACTGTCAATTTTCGACGTGTTGATGGTTCTATTTTATGTATTCAGACCCGCTGATTACGAAAAACAGATAGGTAATACAATAGCTTTTCTATCTCTCGTTCTATTCGCGAAAAACTGCGAATAGGTGCAAACCCAAAACACAAAGTTTCGATTTTCAACGATTCGATGATCTTATCTAATATATTTTGACCCCCTGATTAAGAAACACGCCGAACTCTGAATCGTATCTTCTTCCGTTTCCGAGATATTCGCAAAAAAGTCTAGAAATACGAAATCGTCAAAAACACAGAGAAAAGGCGAGCTCTCAACGAAAAATCATACGCACAGTCTTCCAGAGTATGTGCGATTGTAGATATTCTTGAGGGCCTCCACCGAGATCGTCTGGTCCGGGCGCTTTTCTGTTCTGTAACGAATTCACCGCTTTTGACAACTCAGAATAATAATTATATTATTATATTATAATAA
The DNA here is from genome assembly GCA_031893035.1 of Dermolepida albohirtum. NCBI lineage: Eukaryota > Metazoa > Arthropoda > Insecta > Coleoptera > Scarabaeidae > Dermolepida > Dermolepida albohirtum. The sequence goes on from JAVIWB010002640.1 coordinate 316,113, forward strand.
CAATAATAACAAATTGTAAGGAAACAGACATTACACTTATTGATAAAAAACGAAAAAAAACTTACATAACAGAGCAAGAAACAATAACAATAGTGCAGATTGTTATGCCTGTAACAGGTATTACAAAAGAATAATTTCTCCAGTTTCATGACAAAAAATTTTAGTAAATACAGTGCAAAAAGAATACAAACAAAGCGTAAGTAGTTACGAAAGTAAAAAATACTATTCAATCTAAATAAATAAAAAATCATTAAACATGATGTGAGTCAACTGCATTATTGACAACCTTTATCAAAAATTTTGTCACTAAGTAAAATACGCCTTGCGAAAATCAAAATAATGAAGAAAACTAGCAGTCAACATCACGAGGACAATAATCGCCACTAAATTTACATACAAGGTATTTCGAAAAGTTTTTCTGGACTCTCAAACTCCAGATGTAAATATACATAGTAGAGATACCAAATAATGTCAGCATATTCAAGTTTGGAGAGCGTTTGTTCTACTGAACAGTTAAACATAAAAAAAGTGGTGACGTATAAGAGAGCTATTACACTTGGTATAGGTAACTACTACTGCATTTACTAATATTGAGTATTACTTTATTAGACTCTCACCAATTGCAAATAATGTAAGCTTTTATATATTTTCTAAAGGACGCTTTCCAAAGAAAAACATACACAATTGGACATAATCGACCTAGATATCTTTGACGAATATACAATGACTTCTTTTTTTTACTACGACTCGCTCCCGACGTTTGTATTCGTATATATTTACCACAATATTTTTTATTATAAAATTCTGTATGTAGCTTTGTTCAAACTTGTGCTTATTATTTATTAAATGAATACATTAGAGATTTGCGCCCTTGAGATAGATACAATATTGCATGAGATGGATCTATAGCCTATTCCACTGCGACCGATCCAGATTTCTCGTCAATATTTTTCTGGTCTCTCTTTTTTTTATATATGCCTGTTGAAATGGACCTTGTGTAGCCTTGGTTTTGTTTCACTTTTATACTTTAATTTTAGAAATTCCAGATCATGTAGCTGGTCGGATCTCCCAAAAATGATTATTTGTGAAATGAACGCATTAGCAATTTGCATCCTTAAATTACAACCTGATAGCTTGCATTACGGCGTTGATAGTGCTGTTCTTCAACATTATATTTATACATTTATTGCACAACTGACGTTCTTCATATTATTTATGGGAGGAATTAAATAAAATGGGCAAAGTTTGAACATTTTTGTCTAAAAGTATTCACAAATTCCTAATTGGACTTAAATCCTATGATTAAGGTGGCATCCCAATAACTCTGTACTATTTTCTGGGAAAATTTTTTTTACATGTTTTAACAATATGTTTCGGGTCGAGTTTCTGTTGCAACACAAATTCATCTTGTAAACCTTTTTTCACAACGAATCGCTCTAAATTTTCATTAATTGGGTCTGTAGAAAAAGGCGACGTTCATAATTCCTTCACCTCGAAACAATTTCCTACGCCATGCAATGAAAAATAAACCTCATATCATTATAGATTGATGATTTTAATGGTATATTTATCTTGGTAAGCAGTAAACGATTTTCACAACACTTTCTTTTTTGCTTTCTTCTCAAGAACTTAAAATTTGCTTACATCACTCCATACAACCTCCTTCGAGAACAAAATTGGTTTATTTATATTTTTATATTACGGTATTTCCGTAACAATTGGCTTTAACTTCTGTTACCCTGAGTGCTCACTTAATTTTGTCCAGGTAAATGGTAGATATATGGAGATACAATATTTATTCTATTTGCAACCTATTCATAAATATGTAGGATGTCTGTTAAGTTTTGCATAGTAGCACATAGAGGACAGCACTAATCAAATTCAGTACTAAAAATTAACCTCCATCTTTAGTTAATCTAAATCCAAAGTTTCAATGCGATACGTGTACAGTTGTAGCTATAATGAACTGTCAAAGTTGATAAGTTAGTTGAAAAATAGAATTAAACAGGGAACATTTTCGCGGAATATTTTTTTATAATTTTCGAAGGCAATTATCTCAACAAGATGCCTCACCGAGTTGGTTTCTGTTCTCGTCAATGAAGCATCACACCAGTCAACAATTTCTCGTTGGTATGAAGAATTCAAACGTGGGCGAATAATTCTTAGCGACGACACAAGAACAGATTCATCAAAAAACGGCAATTACTCAGGAAAATGTCGGTGCTGTATTCGAGATCATCAACAAAGATCGACATGTGACATATCGCCAGATTAAAGCATTATTGGAGATTTCAAAGACCTCAATTCAAAAAATTTTGCATAAAGAATTGTGTATAAAAAAATTAGTTTCCCGTTGGATACCGCATCCGATGATCGCAAAACAACATTGTGGAGTGGTAATGAATATTGGATTTATTCATACGAGCGAGAAAATAAACGCCAGTGTTCCAAGGTGAAGAAAATCCGACAAAAGTCATCCGTTCTCGAAGTGTCTCCAAAAAGATGGTCATGTAGCAGCAGTTCCTCTACAAGAGCCAAGAACTGTAACTGCCGATTAGTGTACAACCAATTGTGGGACGCAAGGCATCGCTAAGCTTCGAAAAACTAACCCCGAACGACGAATTATCCTCCACCAAGGCAAACCAAATTCGCACACAACACGCAAGACAGTTGAATGTTTAATGCAAAAAAATGTCGAATTGTTGGACTATTCTTCAAAGATTTCTTTATCTTTCCGAAAATCAAGAACGGACTGCATGGTCAAGGGTTGCAGTTGTCAGAAGAAGCAGTCGATGCCTTCAAAAACGCAATTTTGACTGTACCAACAAACGAATGGAACAACTACCTCAAGAGCGCATGCAAAAGTACATTAATCTTCGTGTAGAATACTTCGAAAAGCAATACGAGTAAAGTCTTTAAAAGCTATTTAATGTTTCAAGTATGAAAGAAAAATGTACAAATAACTATTTTTTGTCGATTATATAAAACTTAAATAATGTGTAAGAAATTTCAAATTATGAATGCATTTATTTTAATTATACTCAATTATAATTTAGAACTCTTTCAATACTATTGAGTAATTACTTTGTAACAAAATACTTTCTAAATAATCCTGTAATAATTACTTGCAAATTATTGTTATTATTAATTATTATTCATTTAAATTTTAATACTCTCTTATTACTATGAAATGGATTTACTATTAACGTCTAATATTCAATTAGAATCTGATGTAATTTTACTTTAAATCTTCAAATTAAGTCGAAAACTACCCATCAGTTATATATTTTAGATTACTATGAATATAAATCTTACTACTATATCCGTTCTATATGCTTTCTCTTTTGTTAAAACTAGGGCGCAATATTATTGTATATAAACGTTAATGTAACACCCCACGCTGTTCAAATGGAGCTTAACGATATGTAAACTTCGAATATTGACTTCCGTGCTCATATCTATATATGTATATATATGTTATATATAATAAATTATAAATACAACATTTATTTTAATTATACTCAATTACTCTTTAAATACTATTAACTAATAACTATGTAAAAAAATATTTTTAAACAATCCTATGATAATTACTTGTAAACTATCGTTATTAATTTAAATTTTACTACTCATTTCTTACTTTCTTCTTATACTACGAAATGGGTTTATTAAAGTTTTAATATTAACGTCTAGTTTAATCACTAAGGTCGATATATAACCCCTTTCCACATTAACTTTTGTAATTCTGTATACGCATTTCGACAACTAAGTTGTCATCGTCACCAGATAATTGCAAAGTGTCGCACCTGGTAAACCACGGCGAAAAATACCTGTACGAAAACAAACTGCGTACGCGATCTATACCGTTGAGAACCAAGATGTACACTCAGTGTACATCTTGCGTGTGAGTTTGTTTTCGTACAAGTATTTTTCGCCGTGGTTTACCAGGTGCGATACTTTGCAATTATCTGCTGATGATGACAACTTAGTTGTTGAAATGCGTATACAGAATTACAAAATTTAATGTGGGAAGGGGTTATATATCAACCTTAGTGATTAAGTTAATCAACCACTGGTTCCATCAAATTCAACATTAGCGTCTAGTATTCAATTAGAATTTGATATAATTTTAATTTAAATTTTCAAATTAGTTTGAAAACTATCATATAAATTCATCAATTCAAAATTTTAGATTACTATGAAGGTAAATCTCACAACTATACTAGTCTAACATGCCTTAGAACAACTACTTATCTTCATTTTTTTGGTCCTTAGCCTTTCATGTAGTAGTCTTTCATTGTGTTTTACCAACTGGTGTCTTTTCTTCAGTCTGCAAATAAATTCTGTAACCTTATTCTTCTCTTCATAATTTCTTGTTGTTTCTGATATTCTATACCTGCCTTATTTCCATCCACAAAAGTTTCTTTGTATTTTCTTTCATTCTGGTTTTCTGTTTTTCCAAAATAGAACATTGCGGCCATTGTCATTACCGCATTGCATTTTTTCCCATTCTTCTTCTATCATTTAGTTAACTATATTTTCTCCTGATGCTTTTAATTTTCTTTCAACTTTTAATTCTTTTATTACTTTATCATATTTCAGTTTATCGTTATCATATCTCTGCTTTTCCTTGTTCTTTGTTTTTCTAATTGTTTCTTTAAATTGGGTAATATACAAAACCAATTAAATTGAAACAAACTATTGACCAAAGGATTTTTCATAACTAAATTTATAACTACATTAAGTGGCTATAAATAAACGACTCCTGATCTATTGCCATTTCTATTTTACTAATTTCATAGATCTAGCTTTTTAAAAACCATTTTACTTATTAATATTAATTTAATCAGATTCCTTATTTATTCTTTTATTAGGAGTATTATTATCTATACTAATTAATTTTTTTTATATTCATACTTTTTACACCTTATTTATTCATTATTATTGTTTATATAATTAAATTCTTCTTTATTTGTATAAATATAGCTTAATTATTATATTTTATTCTCTACTGTTTGCTATTACATATATGTTTGCCCACAGTTTATAATTTATATTAATAATTGTTTCTTAACATGCGATACCCAAAATTCCCAAAATAATACGTATGTTCTTAATTTGTTTAATATACACTAATTCATTTTATTTAATAATAATAATATATATATTATATATTTGCCCAACAGATTATATACAATCCTATTGTAGGACAACACAATGTCTAATTACATATGCTATGTCTTACAGTGAACACCAAATTTACAAGGAACTAAATATATTAAATACTAATTTGCAATTGTATTTCATTCAAGTCATTACATATCATGAACAAGAACCCACCAACATAAAAAGTATACACACACCTATAAACTACCAAAACGATAAGTGCATTGATGAAGTATCGTTGGTAACGGACTACAGTTTATATCCACAACTGGTAAGTTGTTATAATTGCAAATTCTGTAGACAAGCGATCCAATCGTACATTTGTCCTTGCAATAGGCGGGCGAAAAGTGTTTGCTATTCTAGTTGCTTGGCAGGAAACCAAAAAGTTTATATCATTGTGGCGTCTACGGAGCTCTAATGGTTCTCTGTTGAAGGTAGATAGTAAATTAATATGGCTGTGGCCCCAAGGAGGATAGTTCCCAGATTAACAAAAGAAGAGGTACTTTAGAAAGCGCTTTTGCACTAATTCCAGCATATGGATATGTGCTTTATAAAGAGGTGTCCACACCAATGACGCATATTCGAGTTTCGACCTAACAAAGGAAAAACAAAGTGCTAATATGCTGTCAATTGACGAGAAGCACCTGATGGTTCTAATTATGAAATCTAAAGTTTTTAATGCAGCATTGGATATATTACTTATATGGTTATTGAATAATAGTTTTGAGTCAAATGTGATACCCAAACCTTTAATAACCTTACATTTTTCTAGGTAAGAATTGTTCAAAGTGTAATTAAATTCAATAAAGGAACTTCTGCAAGTAAATGTGACGTATTTACACTTAGAAATATTCAATTGAAGATGAGTGTAGTCATCGATATTATTTATTGCGTGGCATATTTTCAGATCCTCTGCCAATAATAATTTCTCACAGTTAAGAACTTCTGTAAGGTCGTCTATAAAAATAGAAAACAAGAGGTCCGAGATATGACCCCTGCGGAATTCCAGATGTTGAATGAAAAAGCTGTGATTTATGACCTTTGTAGTAGACATAGTTGGCTCTATGAGATAAGTAGGACTGAAATAACAAGACAAGCGACGGCGAGAAACCTATTTTAGCCAGGTTGTGCGCATTTATTCGCTTTACTAAAATTGTGAATAATGTTAGTGGAATAACGTCCAGCTGTATGTTAATAAATTGTTACGGGTTCATTTTGCTTTTCGGTTAATTTTTTCGATTTACTGCTTGATTTTCAATATAGTTGTTTACTTCATTCATATTTTGTTGTACACGACTATATATCTCCTCACAAATACTACAGTTGACTAATTTTAACTTCCATAAGAGCTTTGCAGTTTACATTTTTCATTTTATCACTTGCGCATTATTTGATTTCGCAAGGATAAAATAGATAGGAATTTATGGCTTGATCATACTCTAAGTATTTATGGGTGGTTTTCGATATAATACAAAAAATTCCCTTTAATAATTTACTTCTCGCTGATCCAATCACGCAGAAAGATGATTAAATTTTCAACTTGCCAAGATGATAATTGAGTAATCTATAAGGTATACAAAACGACCTAGAGCCACGCGGAATCCTGTTCGGCAGGAATCAGTATTTTATTAACATAACCCAGCGTCGAAAGAAACTGACTTTCACACAAATTAAATTATCAATTCTATTACTAAAACGTTTTTAAATGTAGTACGTTATTAACTTTACAACAATCTCTTGACAAGAAAAAGCTCAATCGTGTCATCACCGAATGTACAATATATCGTACTAAATTAAAGAAGAGAGGGAAAGAAAATAATAATGAATTACTCTCATTTATTAAAAGACACTACAATTAATTATAAAATGTATTAAAATAAAATGTATTAAAATAATAACAAACAAAAACAGTTAAATGACTGAAAATTAATTAAATACGGTAACTAAAGGCAAATACAATCTTCATGAAATAGTAACTAAGGTGAGGCTATGAAACACTAGATGGCGTTACAATAATTCCGCGAGAATGATTAAAAATATCAGAAGTGATATGTGCTTCTGGGCTTCCAGGCTGGAACAGCATCACTTGCATATCTGCCGACGTTTCGTACCCATTTATATGAGACATCTTCAGGGATCAACTGCACTGAAACTCAGTGCAGTAGACTTGAATTTTTTTTTCGTATTTATTGTACAACTGTCAAAATAAAGTGAGGAAGTTACATATCTATTCCAGGAGAAAATGTAAGCAAAAGCCCAACCCATTATCACTAATAATAAGAAAGCTGAAATTAAATAAGAAATCATAAATCAATCATGCATTTGCATAAACAACTTTAGTCTAGATAAAATTCAATATATATATATATATATATATATATATATATATATATATATATATATATATATATATTCCAATAATCCGAATAAGACTTTTCAGAATAATTTATTATTGCAATAAAATTGTAAGCAACTATAAAATTGTTCACTAAAGGTGAAAGAAATATAAGTAGCAAAGCTAACGAAAATCTATATCATGTTCGTATGAAATCGTTTAATGGAATTCGATCCGTGAATATAAAAGACATTTTACAGTGAGTTTAGTGTAGAAATGTCAGAAGCAGAAAGAAGTGAAATGGAAATGAAATCCAAACATAAGCAGTAACATCCATGTCACCAAATTTTATCTCACAATCATTACTACTAGAGTAGTAAAATTCGAGAGACTGAAGTAACACTGAAATACCTTTATCATCCTTAGCAAGAATGACGAACATTCCTACAGCAAATAAGGCAGCTGCAATGAATAAATAAAATAAAAATTAAGATATATAAATATTATTAGTAAAATTCTTTCCATATGAAATATTATCCTATACATTCGTAGCACTGTAAAATCACATGAAAAATTTAATGTATGTGTGTAACTGGCTATTCGGGATTTAAACACTAACGAGGTTGTTTAAACAATGCATCAGAAATTTCTTTTCATATTTGTTACATTTTTACTGTCTTTAATGTAATAAATTCAGGTATATCCACTTCTATTTTATATGTATCGTTATTAATGTTATGTTAACTGAACGATTCAATTCATAAAGTGCCTTTCACATCCAGGATGCAGTACAGACTTTTATGAACCATACATGCTTATTATTTTGTTTAAGGAATTACATTCACTTCATGTTTTTATAACTCCTCTATTGAAAAACTTATATTTATCTTAAATGATGATTTTTCAATTGTAATAAAAACTAGACTGCTTATCTCTGTTATCTTGCTAAATGTTTCGCTCTTGATATTATTTCTTATATTTACGGTTTTTGTTATATATAATTTCTGTAGTTATTTATTTCTTCTGACTATTATTTGTACTTATTTGTGTTAAGTAGAAAAGTAATACAAATACAGTAATAAATAAAAACGCAAACTGTTATAAACTTTAAATTTTGACAATGGTACCTGTAGGAAAAGTTACGAATAAATGTTTCAGTCGAAAAAAAGCTGATAATTCTCAATGTTTTTAACTAATTTCTTTAAAAACTGTGTTACTAATGCTATTGCTAATACGAGTAAATCAATAAATCGCTCAGTACTAGAAATGACAATTTCGAGATGCATTCTACGGCGTATAATTTCAACGCCTTCTCTCTCCCGATCTGCAGTTTCCACAATTTCGTCTGCAATGTTTCACATTATTATGTATATCCAGTGCGACGTGAATTGCTTTCGCAATAGACTGTTATATATAATAATAATTTCACAGATAAGTGCATCGAGAAAGCAATCATTGTCCGCCCAAACAAGTAAGTTAGAATGTGGATATCCTGACTTAATTTACAATGAAGCAAAAAATAAATGTAAAGTGTACGATATGTTTCTAATGTGCTAGACGAAAAGCCACGTGAGAGTATAAAGCATATTACAAAACTGATTTAAAATCTAAAGAGGAATTTGTATTTCATGTATGTGTAACGATGATTTTGTATAATTTACCGTTTACTTTATTATCCAATAAATCAGTTTGTTCATTCTGAAGTAAATACGCGAAATATCCGTTACTAAGTCAGACAGCGCTGCAAATTTTTTTACTATCCGTCCGTTAACTTAGTGTACATAAGATTAAATCCCAATTACAAAATAAGAAAATGTGGTTTTGTGTTGACGAAACAAAAAATCGTAAAAAAAAATTTTATTGGAATATTATAGTATATACAATACACTTTAATCGTCATGGTCAATTTTACTCGCTTTCAGAAGAGTATAACAATGTACTGAAGAAGTAATTTCGAAGTCAGTGCTAAATACATTGGAAAATTTCGAACTTTCAACAAACCAATGTTGATAATGTTTGTGAGCGATGATTTTTCGATTATTTCGAAAACTAAATTGTCATCATCAGCAGATAATTAAAACAATATCGCACCTGAAAAACTACGATAAAAATACCAGTATGAAAACAAATTCCGCACGCTATCCGTACCGCTGAAAGCCTAAACGTACACTGTGTTATGATTCCACAAACATATATTTTGTAGGCAGGTCTCTTAAAAAACATTATGCTAACTTGTTACAGGTTACATGTAAAATTCATGCTTTCAATCTTTTGGAGAAAGTAGGCTGTGTTATATTGAGGTAGAGCATACGAGAGCACTGTTTGTCCAATACCTAAAACGTGTTTGCGAATTTCACAAACTGTGTCCCGGTATCCCTGAACCATCGAAGCTGATTCTAACACTGAACATGGTTACGGGCAGCCTTATACTATTATAAATATTTTGAGTATATAAAGTGGTTTTAAAATTTAATCCGAAGGAAGCTGCAGCTATGAAACCAAACCAGCCAAAATTTCATCATAATCAGGTTAAAACAGGTCTAAAAACTATTGAGAGCAATTACTTCGGACTTTCAGTAAAACCAGCCACGGACTTCTAATTTTACTGCGTGGATGCACAAAAAATTAGAAAATCCGTGGCTGTTTTTAGTGTAACATATCAAAATAGAGAAAGACTTTCGCGCACAGCTATGCGAGGTAGAAAACGTAAAAAAATCTTGTGTTATAAGGAAGTTTGAAGTCAAACAAGGATTCAAATTTTGCCACATAAAGGCAAATATGTAATGGTGCCTCTACAGATCCGCAAAATTATTTTAAAAGTTTTTTAATTATGCAAATATAACGTGACTAGATTTAGAACTCTTTTTTTCTACATATAAACACATTGTCTTCACACGTCGCAATCAATCTGCTAAAACAACTGTAGAAACACACTTTAATGTTGCAGAAATGTAAACGATGTTATCTACTTTGTGACAATATAATAATAGTGTGTTTCAAAAAAAATATACGTATTACAAACTATTATTTTGACCAAACTATCGATCGGCTCGGCTATTGGAGAAACGAATACATAGTCTAGTTTATTTCATAGCCGCAAGATGTGAGTTGTCTTCTGTTTTTCTTGGTAACCGTCATATGTTTAAAATGGCTACTCCGCAGCAGAAATGATTTTGTGTTCTCGAGTTTGCGAAGTGCAATTCCGTGATTACAGTGCAAAGACGTTTTAGGTTGAGCTACCAAATTGATTCTCCGAATGGGTGGAACATTCGCAGATGGTATCGACAGTTTGTAGATACAGGATGTGTATGTAAAGGTCCGTGCCGCCCTCGTGTTTCTGAAGAAAATGTTTCATAAAATCAACTCGTCGTGCCAGTCGGGAGTTACAACAACAATTTGACGTGTTTTGAGACGTCGGTTGGTTATGAAGCCGTACAAGTTACAGCTCTACGTCCTGATGACAAACGGAAACGTGTGGCATTTTGTAACGAGATTCATTATGCTATTGACAATGATAACACTTTTGCACAACGCATCGTGTTCAGTGATGTAGCAACTTTCCATATTACTAGTCTGGTAAATGAACACAATGTTCGAATTTGGGGTATACAGAACCCACATGCAGCCATTGAACATGTACGAGATTCGTCTAAAATCAATGTGTTTTGTGCGATATCTCGGACATCTGTTTACGGTCCATTCTTCTTTGATGGAAACACGGTTAATGGTCAGCAGTATCTCGCTATGTTACAAAACTGGTTGTTTCCGAGGCTGCACGAAGACAACTTCATTTTTCAACAAGACGGGGCGCCCCCCTCACTGGAGTCGCCAAGTGCGTGAATATTTGAATGATACTCTGCCGAACCGTTGAATTGGTGGTCAAGGAGCTGGTGACTTAGTATGTCTCAGCTGGGCTCCACGGGTACCAGATTTGACACCCTGTGACTTTTTTCTGTGGGATTTCGTTGAAGACAGCGTTTATGTACCACCACTCCCACAGAACCTGGAAGAGTTGAAGAACCGGATCCGTACTGCCATAACATCAGTGACGAAGGACATGCTTGCCCGAGTATGAGGGGAATTTGAGTATCGATGTGATATTGTTCGTGTCGCTGATGGAGGACATATTGAACATCTGTAATCTGAACTTGACAGGTTCGTAAATATGTGTGTAAAGTTTAATATTCGTATGTCTAAAGTTTAATAAATATATGCATTCGAAATACGTATATTATTTTTGAAACACCCGTTATAATAATTTCTTTATCATGTCTTTAAATTATTTAGTTTAATTTATTAAATAATAATAAATAAATAGCTAAACGAATATCCAAATAAGAAATCCTTTTGTTTAAAGTATGTACCATCAGGCTACTATAATAAGCCAATAGTTTTTATTTCCTAGAACCAATGTACTTATATATCTATATCAATTCCTAGAATATTCTTGATAATATTCCACTTACATTCAATATTATTTTTACTTTACTTAATATCTAAGTACAATTAGAAATTCAAACTTCTTCCACAGAGTATATATAAACTTTTATTATTCTATATATACTATATATAGTTTTATATATATATATATATATATATATATATATATATATATATATATATATATATATGTTATGGCTGAATTCTACCATGTACATTTATTTTATTTCATTTTATATTAACTTCCTATTAGAGTCAATAGAGTCTTATATAATCGCAAAAGGTCAGCCTTCTCAGGTTTTGAGTCTTTTATTATGTCTGTATGTGTGACGCATTCATCATATTAATTATTCTATATTACTCCCGTTTGCATCAATAGATGAGCTGGAAGTGTACGTGGTTACTCTTTCTACATGGGAATCGGGCTAATGCGAATTGTTTTCTCGAAGCTTCTAAAACGATGGGGTTGTTGTATAACTTTGATACTATTAACTAAATAGCTTTCGACGCATTGTTATTTCAAGCCCATATGTGAAAATAGTTACTTTACTCTGATAAGTAGAAAATACATGCGCAAAGAAGAAGGACTGAAATTTTGCATCTACACTAATGAAAAATTAGAAACAGCATTGGAGAAGATTGTAGAACACTTTTGGTCGCATTTGGAATTGCGTACGGTATATTAAACAACCAATATAAGATTTCGTATAAAAAAAATTGTGACTAAACGGTGCTTATAACGGGCCTTCCAAGAGGGACTTCCGAACTTTGGCAGTTGATAGTGGTCATATTATTGAAGCTATAACTGTCGAATTGGCTGTCGTTTATTCAGTCTGTTTTGCCAAATCACCATGAATGGATATAACATCAATATCAAAATAAGTGTTCTGTTCGGGCAACGTTCCGAGCGCTTCGCCCATTTTACGGTCGCCATAAACGTCCTACTGAGGGGATAAATTTAAGTCAACTGGTTCAGTAAACAATGAACTAACACCCGTACGACAACGAAGCACAAGATCTGCCGAAAACATCGATGCTGTCCGTGAGGATGTGCAGGAGGATCTGAGGCAGTCGATTCAGCGTCACTCACAAGAACTCGGCCTTTCGCAGATCACAACTTGGCGAATTTTGCATCGCGACTTTGGTCTGTACCTGTATAAAATTCAATTGACCTAGGAGCTGAAGGTGAACGACCATAGACAACGACGTGTGTTCTCTGAATGGACCCTGGAGCAGTTGGAAACTGACCCTAATTTTCATTAAAAAATCATCTTCGGCGATGAGGCCCATTTCTGTATGTTCGATAAACAAAATTGTGTATCCGGAAAAAGTGACTGCTTGGTGTCGATTTTGGGCTGGCGGCGTCATCGGTCCATATTTCTTTGAGAACGACGATAGCCAGGCTATCACCGTCAACAGCGAGCGCTATAGGTCGATGATTATCAACCTCTTTTGGCCTGAATTAGATGGTATAGACACCAACGACATGTGGTTTCAACAGGACGGCGTTACGTGCCATACAGCTCATACCACATTGGACATTCCGCATGAGCAATTTGAGGGCATGGTCATCTCACGTGGAGGTGATGTGAACTGGCGACCGAGATCGTGCGATTTGACCCCGTTAGACTTTTTCTTGTGGGATTTTTTAAGTCGCAGGGCTATGCGAAGAAGTCACAAACCACAGCGGTCCTCAAAACCAACATAACCCATGTCATAGGTTAAATTCAGCCTGATTTATGAGCCAGTCATGGAAAATTGAACATTTCGGATGCACGCCACCCAGCGTAGCCGCGGCGACCAGTTGCATGATGTTATATTCCATACATAATGACTTCGATAGGCCTTTCAAACGAATAAAAAATTTCCGTTATATGACCCGTTATAGACCCGTTATATGTAAGGAAAAATTTAAGGAATATTTTAGCAATTTAGAAGAGTCAATTAAAGATGTTTATCCATTTCATTTATTTAATCACGAAAAAGTCTTAATATATTTGCGTGGTTAAGTTGTTAAGTTACGGTTAGTCAAAGTGAGTAATTGAGGTCTTGCATTATAATTGGTTATTATTTGTTTTATTTATTATAATTAATAATGTCCAACTTAGGAGGTGGAAAAGGACTGCATTCACAAACCCGTGAAGTCGTGTTTAATGTTTTTAAGTTTTTAAAGACAATTTCAGATAACGAAACAGACATAAGAAATTGTACAAAAAGCGAATTAAAGGAATACGTAGCAAGAGCAACTGGTGTTTCAAGAGCTTCTGTCTATAATATTTTAAAAGAGGGGAACGAATATCAAGCAGAACCAGAACGAAATGAGAAAGAGAACACAGAACAACTACCAGTTTTCAAATCGCCAAAAAAGAAAAGATCGAGGAAATGTTTAGTAATGGATTCAATAGACGACATTGACCTATACCAAATAAAACATATTATTTATAATTTCCACAAGACAAATAATCAGCGGATTACTATTAAAAATTTACTACAAAAACTTAAAGAAGATATAAATTTTCCGGGCGGCCGAGAATCCTTAAGAAAAATTATAAAGAAGCTTGGTTTTAGATTCTGTGCTACACAAAACAATCGCAAGATATTACAAGAAAAACCAGATATCAGAAACATTCGTACAAATTTTTTACGAAAAATAGATGTATATCGACGGCAAAATCGTCCAACTATTTATATGGATGAATCCTATATTCATAGCGGCCATACAAAATCGAAAAGTTGGACAGACAAGTCAAGAAATGGGTTATTTTCGACAATCTCCAAGGGCCAGCGTTTAATTATGTTGCACGCTGGAGGTGAGAACCATGGATTTGTAGAAAACGCTTTGTTACTTTTTAAATCCGGAACAAAATCCGGTGATTACCATCACGAAATGAATTTCGAAAATTACCAAAAATGGCTCGTTGAAAAACTAATACCAAATTTACCAAAAAATTCAGTACTAGTTATTGACAATGCTCCATACCACAATGTTCAGATAAATCCAGCGCCTAATTCTAATGCAAACAAGCAAAAAATGTTACACTGGTTGACCGAAAAAGGTATTGCCTGTACATCTGATATGACGAAAGCCCAGTTATATATGTTAATAAAATATAATAAACAACAACACTTACGATATAAAATAGACGCAATTTTGGAGGCACACGGTCATACAACTTTACGATTGCCTCCGTATCACCCTGAACTAAATCCAATCGAAATGATTTGGGCGACTGTGAAAAATTTTGTGGCATCACAAAATGTCACATTTAAATTAGAGGACGCTAAAAGGCTAGCGGAAGAAAAATTTAAAAGCATTACAGTAAATGACTGGAACAAACTTTGCACTCACGTGAAGAGAGTCGAAGATGAATATAAACAAAATGAAGTTTTTATGGATGTTCTTACGGAGTCACTAATTATAAACGTGGGTGCTGATACATCTGACAGTGATTTTGGTTTCAGCGATGATTCAGAATAACTTAGTAATCATTGCTTTGTGAATGTGTTTTATTATGTAATTTATTATGTAATTATGTAATCATTTTGAAATAAAGCTATTTGCTTCTAATTACTGGGTATTATTAAAAAATTTTGTAATTACATTATCTACCTAATCATATTAAGATTTACTTTCATAGTACATCCTCAATAGAACACTATTAAATAACACTTAGCAGCCTCATTAATTAATAATTTACATTCCATTTGGACCAGTATAACATATATTAATAAATAAAAATTTTCTAAATTCTTATTCTTGGCGTCGCGTAGTACAAAATAAAACCGCGCCTTTCTGTTGGGAATGTACCTAATCACCGAAGCGAGCGACACACTGGCGACTGAGTACGAGTAATACCGAAAGTGTGCGCAGATTTTTCTAAGGATATGATGGTCTTGCTGTATATATATATACATATATGTTATTTATAAATATTGTGCATGAATAACAACAAAACTGCAACATTAGTGCAATGTGGTTGATTTGTTACCGTCTTCTCTACAAGCAACTGCAGATTCCCTAAAATAAGTATTTTAGAACGCAGTCAAGGTATTTGAGCAATATACATTACAAATATAAATATTGTCTCTTCATTTAATAAAGCTACTTTATATCAAAAAACGTCTTTAAGTACTATAAATTGAAGTATAGTCCTGTAGAAGTCACTCAACGGAAATATAATTGCATTCTTCTTTAAAATACATGATATGGTTAAAATTGGAGATATAACACTGACAGTCAGTATATATCAACGGTGATAATATAATAATAAATTTGATAATACATATTTCTATTATTTTCTCGACAAATCAAATAATTTCCACAATAATTTTGGTGGTCTGTATACGCATTTCGACAAATAAGTTGTCATCATCAATAGATAATTATTTACACTGTCGCACCTGGAACAACGGCAAGATCCGCACAAAGATAAAATCCGTGTTAGACTTACATCGTCGAAAGCCAAACATACACCGTAGATTCATTTCGCATAATTTAAATTGTATTCTATTCTTAAACTAAACACTTATCTTAAGGTATTTGCTTGCATATACGAACCTATTCGTTGATCTTATTTTACTTTTCTATGAA